>JAHLJT010004567.1:176604525-177204525 GCA_031308135.1 Acheta domesticus
GAAGCCCGCCCCTTGAATTCGTCTCTGGCCAGCGGCTGGATTCGACCTAAGTAGCTAGTGTCGAAAATCCTGCCACCGGACCCAACCCCTAGAACCTCCAAGTCAGAGGCACTGCAGTGACATCAATTGATGCCCTGACCCACCTACTCTCTCAGCCTGAATCAGAGAAAAACTACTGATTGACAGTGACTATTCACTGATGGTGTCAGTTATAACCCTGCCACTGACAATCAGTGAATTGAACTGAACAAATCAGTAAAAATCTGGCGCACTTTTTGAATCAGTGAAACTCCTCTGTTTGAATCAGTGAAATCTGTGACAACTAGTTGAACGTGACGACTGAACGATCTGTAAACGATGGTGGCGCGGCACTTTTACCACTGACAACCAGTGAAATACTGGCGTCATTATGAAAAGGTTTGCATATTCGCTGATTATCAGCGAAACTACACATTTCGACCGAAGATATCAGTGACTTCGGTTCTTACGATTGAATCAGCGACAATTTCACTGATTCAGATCCAGAGAGTAAGCTGGTGCCATTCATTTTCTGGAATCTCTCCAACGAGAGTTTGCACAAAGCAACTCATGCGTTCCATAGACGTAGACCCCCTGGGGATCGACGTTTTATCTTTTCATAGAATCTTCTTATTTTTGAGTGTTCATTAATTGGAAATAGCTTGTTACAATTTGCGCTTGTTTTCCGTCTTTTCTATACATCATAAAATACTTGTTCAAATGTAGATTCATGAACATTTTTTAAAACCAGGCAGAAGAAATGCAACGGGACATACTAGGTGAATTACTTCTCTTTACTTCAATTATTTCTCCCGCGAAGTAAGGTAGATCATATTAATTTTGCATAAATATACTGGTGTCCGGGGAGGAAACGTCGAAACTTCGAAAATAAGCTCTTAAGACAATTCTAAGCATATTTTGTCTAATAAACTACGTGGATATTCCGAATGGTTGGGCCGCAATGAGCACTCGAAATTTGGTTCGAAAAAATTATTTCTAGGCAAAAATTTGCATTATGGAAGCATAAAAACTCTCCAGAAACATGTAAATTGTGTATTATTTACAAAAGGATTGAATATATTTGCTCAGACAGAAAAATTTTGCGAGAAATAAAAAAGCAGTCGAATTGTATAAATTGGGTGCTTTTTTATTTCTCGCTTAAGTTTTCTTTCTGAACAAATATATCCATTTCTTTTGTAAATAATAAAAAAAGTTTATGTTTCTGGAGTGTTTCTATGCTTCTATAATGCAAATTTTTGCCTAGAAATCAATTTTTCAAACCAACTTTTGAGTGCTTATTGCAGCTCAACCATTCCGAATATCCACGTTGTTTATTAGACAAAATATGCTTAGAATTGTCTTAAGAGCTTATTTTCGAAGTTTCGACGTTTCCTCCCCGGGTACCTGCATATCTTTTTATTCCAAACATTCTTCTCCTTAATTTTATCAAGAAAGTTTTGTACGGGAAATGAAATATTGTTAATTTTAATCGCATATTAAAGGACATATTTAAGAATTCTCAGGTCACAAATGCATAGTTTTAAAAACATATTTCAAGATTAGGCATAAAAATCCTCTCCCTAATGATGACCAAGGGGTCGATTTTGGGTCAGTAACAAAATGTGAACCAGCGCCCTGTCAGGAAAATAAAAATCCCATTGAAAGAAAAAAAAATATTAATGAATTTAATATACTGTTGTCCGATACGAAACAAAACGTACAATAACAAAGTACAAATTCGCACCCGCGAAGTAAGGTAGATCATATTAATTTTGCATAAATATACAGGTGTCCGGGGAGGAAACGTCGAAGGGGGAACGATTAAGGAATTAGGATGTTTAAGAGGATGTTTAGGATGTTAACTAAAGAAATGATATCTAAGCATTTACAACGATCCCTCAAGAAAGTATTCTCCGCAATACGCACCGGAGAAATGTTAAGACCAAGTTTTAAAAACACTGAACATTTTGTAATCATAGCGTTTCAGTGAAGATTAGAAACTCAGCTGCTCAAAAGGGGAAGCATCGATAATTTAAAAATCGAGATATTAATTTTTATCTTTAAAACATTCCTGGGAACTTCTTTTTGTCATAATTATGGATGCTAAATATTATAGAGAAATCGTAAGTTTGATGAAGCAAACATTCTATTAAAAAGGGTTATGAAAGGAAGACGTTGAGAATCCTTTATTTAATTCTTTGTCCTCCTGACGTAGTGGAAACTATTGATATACATTTTCAGCCAGTAGTTCCTGCGCTTTTCAATCGTTAGAATAGATTGATTTATATTTTGACATTTAATTTTCCAATCGACCGTTTGACCTGGAGTATCGCAGGTGAATTAAGAGATGGAAAAGGCCCAAAAAAGTCTCCAAAAAAGAAAAAGCCGGTCTTGTATTTTTCAACGTTTGTATTCGAATGATCTTCGTTGGGTCTTCGTCCGAGGTCTAGAGTCCATTAGAATTAAATATGACCTCAACAGTTTCTCTCTTAATTTCGTCTTCAACCATACTTCACCTGTAACGATCTATCTACAAACATTAAATAAGATTACATCATTCTGTCACCTGAGACTATTAGTATTCATAGCCATGCGCACAGGGATAGGGGTTGTACCGCCTGCTAATCTTGAAAGGGCCCCCTTAGTTTTAAGTAATATATTTTATTTTCCTTAATATGGCCAATCCCTGATTTTTTTCCTTGTATTTAATCTGTAAATTTTAGAAATTGTTTTAAGAGATTTGGGGAAGAAACTCTTCAAGACATCTGGCAACCCTTGTAAAAGACTCAACATAAAATCAATGGCATTTATTAATGGCGTCTTTAAAGTTAAAATTTAATTATCCTCATAGTATGGTTTATTTCAATACTAGTAAAAAAGTATATCTTACCTATGAAAATGAAAAAGTTCAAAGGAAAAGGGTGCTCAGAATTGTACTTGGCCTCCTTCTTGTCCTAGGTTGCGCACGCCTATGAGTAGAGTTTACTTCGATTAAAACAATAAATCTCTTCGCACTTGGTCAGCTGAGACGCTGTCATCCAATAGGGAGCTTGAACGTTACTACAGTGGTGTCACTATAGTGACTTTGAAACTCCCGATTGGATGGTAGCGTCGCAGCTGACAGCAAGTGTCAACGGACTTAATGTTTTAATCAAAGTGTACTAAGTATTAGCTAGCGCAGTTCGACGGAGTGCCATTGTATCCTACCTTCCTGCTTGTGTTGTGAAAGGAGGCGCGTTCGGGATTCCCCATCGACCGCCCCACCAGTGCTGCCAACAGCCACGACCGCGGCACCGACGCCGCCCGCTGAAACAACGCGACGCTCACCGATAGGATTACCTCTATCCATAACTCATATGAGGCCGTGGCATCCTTGATAATTTTGAAAGGGGCCCCGTAGCCTTACGTAATAAAATATTCTATTGTCTTAAATATGATTGATAATTGATTTTCCCTCTTTTCTCTTATCAGTAACGAATAACATTTGGGGAAGAGGCTTTCCAACCTATCTGACAACCGTGCCAATGGTATATTAATAACAAAAAATAAATTACATTTATTGATTATATCTGTATTAATTTCAATTCCTATTTAGTACGTTTTAAATATTTACTTATAAATGTGGCACATGTAAATGAAAACGTTCAAAATTTGGCATATGTAAATGGAAAAGTGGGCCCCTATGGCATATGGGCATATGTAAATGGAATATAGTCCCCCTAGTTTTAGCCTGCTCACACTTCCTCCCCCCCCCATCAGAAAACATTTGCTTTTCTCTCGCCGATTACGCTATTGTAACGTACTGCAATAGAAGCTCCTTGGCAGGGTGGCAGGCACCAGACCGGCACCGGTCGGCGGATTACAAAGTAGGCAAACGCCGTCAGCGTTGCAAGCGAAAAGTGTGAATAGGTGGTAGCGAGGGGGCGGAGGTTCCCTGCTGTCTTTTGGGAATCTCTAAGAATTCAAGAGAAGGGTGGCTCAAACTGAGTGGCGACGCGACGCGGTGGAACGTTTTTTCCACGTAAGACTGCGATCACGGAGCATTACGCTGTGGGCGTAAGCTCGCTGAGGAGTGGCAAGGGCTACGAGTCGGGCAGATCTTGAATCATTTAAGGATCGCTCCTGCGATTAGGGGAACACGTCTATCAGAGCTGTAAATACCTTGTTGAACTATTTATTTGTAAATACTTATTACTAATAAAACTGTAAATATCTGAGCTCGTGTTTGTGATTACTGTTGTGTTCCCACGACGTCACTATACTTGCTTGAGTCGTAAATCAATTGGTTTCACAAGAGAAAATGGCAAACTACGTAGGTGCGACGTGCTCAGTATCTAAGATTGGACGAGACATTTGGAGGTGGAGCCCCTCCCACTATTAGTATAGGTCAGTGCCGGATCTCACATTCTAGCGGGGGAGGGATAACACCACTGACTTCCACCATAACATACACTACACTTTGGAACTAAAGCCCGAAGCAGTTGACGTTTCCAGAGATACGAAATAATGAGCCTGAAGGTGCATGCGCCTTGCACTCCCTGTCGATAATTTACCGCTTCCCCCCTTAAATGTTACTACTTTATATAAATGTATATTCAAGTGGTTAGGCGGGCAATGTGACTTACAGCAGACACTGGTACCTTTGGAGAAACAAGGTGCCTGCTTCGCCTGCAAACTTGGGCGGTCAGGATTCGACGTGAAGTTATATCAATAAAAACTTCCTCACGATGCATGCAGTACTCAGAAGAACAGCCTTTTGCATTGTCTGAATGTACCAGTTCTTAAGGTCAAGCCATGCAGACGATGAAGTCAGTGCTTCAGAAATCAGTCCGTTTGCAGAGATGACCACAGGGACTACGTCAACAGACACTAACCGCGACATGTCACTCAGTTCAATAGCCAAAACCTGATATCTTCGCTTCTTTTCGGAAATGGAGGCAGCTATATTTCAGTCTAAAGAGAAAGCTATGCCGAATATAATCCCTTTCCGTGAAAACTTCTCGACCCATATTATGTCAGGTATTATTATTATTATTATTATTATTATTACTATTATTATTATTATCATTATTATCATCATCATCATCATCATTATCTCGTGGCAGCTCTTGGTCAGCGTGCTCGCTGACGCGGGTTCGATTCCCGGTCGAGGCAAGACTATAGTGTGCGTTTTCCTTGCAATGTCCCCGTATATGTTGCGGTGTGACGATCAGAAAATTCACTTATCAGGTTGGGAAGACCGGAATCCGGCGTGGGGTGTCCACGTGCTAACCACACATACCCTCTTAACCCATGGCCGCGAGGCAGGGACGTCGCCGGTAGGCCTGAGCCCGTTCACGGGACGTTGTGCCAAGTACATATATACATTATATTGTTGTTGTTGTTGTTGTTGTTGTTGTGCGTGCCCACCTTGGCGAGCGAGGCGGCCAGGTCGTCCTCTCTGCCGCCGGGCACGTAGGGGGCGAAGGGGGCGCTTCTGTCTCGGGGGCGCGGCGCGGGCTCTTCGCTGCAACAGCGCCCACCCCTCCTTAAGCCACTTCTGGCTAACGCATCAAAGCAGGGTATTGGATACTTGCGTGATGAACATTAATTAGAATTAACTTTGTCCAGCTTAGCAAATTAACAACATTACTATATTAATTTTCAAATCATGTTAGTTCGGACTTTAGTTACTCCAAATCACTCACACACTTTGAGTCAACGCTTGTTCCTATGCTCAACGCTATTTCCCAACGCTTTTTTGTCGTTAAAGAGGCAACATTTGAATTCGGTCATTTTACTAACATAATTAGATTTTACTTACATAGATACTTAACTTGTAGTTTCAAAACTTAACCCAATTTTTCCAAAAATTAACTTAATAACTTTAACCCCGTGACCACAGAATTGATGCCCTGATCCACCTCTGTCCGATGGAGAGGGGGGGGGCGGAGCGCGGACGGGGAGGGGGGGGTACTGACGTTGCGGGTGCCGGGTCCTCCTCGGGGGCTGAGGGCAGGGAGCAGGAGAGCTCGTGCACGCTGGTGGAGGGGGAGAAGTCCCCTCGCCGCTCCCACCCGCGCTCCCACGGGGCGTCCCGCGCCGCCCCCGGCCCCGCGCCCGCTCCCGCGCCCGCTCCCGGCCCCGCGCCCGCCGCCGCTCGCGCTCCCACTCGCACGGTCCCACCGCCGCCAGCGCTGCGGCACACGATGGATGCCACTCAATCCATTGCATTATTTATCGTTTGGGATTATTTGCGGGGAGACTGTCCTTAAGCAGTATTCCGCCCGCGAGTTTTCGGCTCAGGGTTTCTTGGACGCCTATCTCCGATGCGGGTTTGGGGACCTTTAACGAGCAACCGCACCTCGCGGGCGGTCCCCTAAATGTGCTTGGGATTTTGATCTAAATGTTCCTGGAATTCTCCGCCAGATGTCGGTCTTCCACCGACCCTCTGGCCGAGAAGGAGGATCGCAGAGGAAAAGAAAAAAGAATGAGTGTAAGACAAAAGAAAGATTATGTGCTATAGAAATTCGATAAAATGCAGATCTGACATTTAATTACCACCGGATTGAGTCATGTGTTCAATATGTCATTAGAAAGCTGACAATTCACTATCGCCATTTTAATCAGTTTTTGACACTTCACCGTCCTATAAAAATTATTAACAAAAATAAAAACATAAGGACCAATCGGGTTGAATAAAATTGTCACACCTAACAACGAACGGCAGAGATGCGGGACCAGCCATTTCTATTGGCTCTGCGAAGCACTGTATTGCCATTGCATTTTAGCTAACATTGCAGTTTTCTGCCATAAGTCTTTCATTTCATGGAGAACGAAGGAAATGTAGGATTACATGCTCTATGAAATTAGAAGTATACAAATTGTATTGAAATACAGTTCTATTGATGCCCCATGCATAATTCACGCGGGAAAAGACAGGAGTTGAAGAAAACACAAGCAAGAAGAAGAAGATGATGATGAAGAAGATGATGATGATGATGAAGAAGAAGATGAAAACGAAGATAAAGACAATGAAGAAGATGAAGAAAATGAAAATGAAGAAGAAGAAAATTAAAATGAAGAAGATGAAGAAGAAGAAGAAGATACGGAAGAAGAAAAGGAAGCGGAAGAACAGAGACCTGATGGACGTCCAGGGCACGGGTGGCGCGCTGCGCCCGCGGGAGGGCGGGGGCGTGGTCGCGAGCAGCGCGTGCGGGGGCGGCGGGGGCGACATGGACGGGATGGGCGGCGGCGGCAGCGACGCGAGCGAGGGCGGCAGCGGGGGCGAGGGCGGCGTGGGCGGCGTGAGCGGCGGCGTGCGCGGCGGCGACTGCGGCCGCGTGGACGCCGTCGAGGAGTTGGGACGCGGGAACAGATTCCCGGCCGCCATGAACTGCGACACGACGCCTGCGCCGCACACGAGTCAGCGCTGCACGCCACGAAGGGCCTCCAGAGAGGGACGTGAATGTAAATTAAATAAACACGTGCCCATTTTCTCGACCTCCTGTGTGAATAAAAAATATCTTGAGAGTAGATCATGAAAAATTCTAAACGAAAACAATTCTAACCATTTATTTATTTATTTTTACTGCGGCAAAGTTTTGACATTAAGTATTAAGTAATTATTAAGTATGCATTGAGCCATCGTCAGGGCATTAATGCATAAAATTTCTGGTCTATACAGCAAGCAATTTTTACTTTATAATATAATATTAATGCAGTCTTAAAGTGTGAATGGATTAACTATTACTTTAACTGTATCGCATTATTTTTGTTTTGATGGTTCTTTGGTACAAAAAGGTGACTCGATACCTAGGACATCTCGATCAAACACTATATTGGCCCTGGGTTACCTTAGTCGGTGAATATTCTAAAATTTCGTGTCGCAAAGAAAATTGCATGATTTTTTTCTGGAACCCTCAATTTTAAGTTTCTACTATGTTCTCGCAAAGTATTACATATCGAATACCGAATACATTCTTACAAACTTTCTAATATGGCAGGGACTGTTTCTAGCTTGTTTGCATGTTTGGACAATTATCGTGTACATTTAGCTATAACTACAACTTTAATTACAGTTTGTTACAACTTCTAGAATTCCGATGTAAAGTGGTGGTTGCATCGATCCGGTAACTTGATGTTCGGTAAGAACGCATACGATGGTAATTGATACATCTCTGGGGAATGATCCAATAACTGGCCACTGACTTCATTAAATACCATAACTCAATACTAGGACTAAAACATTAACTTGTAATTTAGATATCGTTTAATTTAATTAATTTGTTTAATTTAGTTATTTATTGCATACCTAAAGAAGATTCCAAAAGTATGAATCGAAATATATATATATATATATATATATATATATATATATATATATATATATATATATATATCTCCGAGTGGTTTACATCTGGCGATGTTTCTCGGTTCCTCTTTTCCAGCCTTCTCTATCCATTACATCTTCGTCTGTCAAATTTCTTGTCGCCATCGCAGTCAGTATTCCTTGTTTCCATGGGGTTGATGGTCTGCCCCTCCGTCTTCTCTACGGTGGTATCCATTTATATACTTGTTTGGGCCACCTCTCTTCTGGCATTCTCAGCAGATGTCCATACCATTGAAGCTGTTTTCGTTCTACAGTATCTATTATATCCTTTTTAATATCCATTTTATCCTTTATTTCATCATTTCGTACGTGGTGTAAACGAGATATTCTGCAACTCCGTCTCAGAAAGTCCATTTGAATCGTCAATAATCTCCTTCTGTTTTTTGGGGTTAGTTCCCATACTTCTGAGCCATATGTGACAATGCTCTCAATTATGGTACTGTATATATTTTTCTTCGTTTTCTTTGATAACTGGGAGTTCCACAGAATTGAATTTAGCATATTTATGACTCGTTTCCCTTGATTTATCTTATTATTAATATCTTTGTTGCTTGTGCCCTCTCTTGAAACTGTAAAGCCTAAATATTTAAAATCATCACATAATTGTATTTTATCATTTCCAATACACAGATCTTTTCCATGTTCTCCTGTAACCATATACTTTGTTTTGGACACATGAATCGAAATGAATAATAAATAAAAAATCATGTATGTCTTTCTTCTAATTTGTTAATGGACATTAAACCACTTCACATCGTATTTATTCCTTTCATTGGTTCTCAAATTTATCCACGTGTTATTTTAAATGAGAGAGAATTGTTATTTCTCCAATAATATTTTGAACAGCAATTCATTGAAAGCTTCCCGCCCTTTGGTTTCCGCAGGCGAGATTTGCAGTTTTGTCTGAAGACCAAATTCACAGTCAAATTCTCGTTCATTTTTCGTGCGCATACGAATCCTCAGCTTAGTCAGTGTCTCGGGACGCACTGGGGGAATATAACCAATGCGGTTTGCAGTGTGCCTGTAAACCTCGATTTGATTATTGTGCGCTTTCGTTCACCGTCAGCTCATATGCTATGCGATAACAATTTGTATAATACTGGTACTAGCCGGATCGCTTTAACCGGAGTTCGGAATCCTTTTCACAGGCAAAAGGTATTTGAGCTGCTCACCTCCCGTGTACTTACCTCGCCAGAGACCCGACGCGCTGTGCTGCCGCGGACTAGTCCGCGTGCGAGCCGGCTGCACTTTGTCCTCCTCTTTGGCGGCTGACGCTGAAAGGATTTCAGCGTCAGTAGCCCTCTCTTCAATATTCTCCATAACTCTGGACTTGGAAACACTAGACGAAGCGAATTTAGAATCTCCTCCACCGAACGGCCACCTGCATTCTTATTCGTAGCGTGGACACGCCTCTCATTGTTTCTGTCGCAAGCGAGTTTTGGAGGTGACTCATTGTTTTTGGTTCCAGCAAGTGTTGTCGTTTTCTCGGCGTGTTGAATCGTGTTTATTTTTTACTATTTCAATTTTTTACTGGTGAAGGTTATTGCTTGTTATTATCTTGGATAAGTAGCTCGGTACATGTGTACATTGCATAACTTACCTGAATCGGAAGGATCGTTGTTACGAGGGAAATATGACAACAGGTGAATGGTTCTACAGTTTTCTAAGGAAGGGTATTGTGATATACCAATATATTATATATTTTGACACTAACTTTTGCTGTAAATGGGTTGGGTTAAAAGGGTCTGCAAATGGCAATATACAGCCTTAGCAACGCCGGCGTAGTGGTTGGCAAGGTCAATAAACTGCATTCAGGCCTTGAATAGGTGGGGGCGCTGGCTAGAAAGACATATACGATAATTTGGGATTGGTCTAGAAAGGAATGACTATCGAGGGCATGGCTACTTGATTTAGTAAGAAATGGATGGATTGGCTAAGAGAGAATAGACTATCAACTCCTGAGAATAGACTGTCGAAGTTTGTCGTTTTGTTTAAAAAAAATAAGAATGAAGGATGGATACCGAGGCGTTGAGGGCTAAAAACGTAGGAGTAAATGACATTCTGATAGAGGTCGTCGAGTGGTACAGATCGCTCGCGAGTTTAATATTAGGGGAGTAGGACTTGTAATTTTGACGTGAGAATCAATAGTTTTCGGACTCTGAAAGTTGATGTGCAGCAACTGAATTCGCTTAGGACTTTGAAAGTTTTTTATATTGCGGTTTTGAACTTAAATGTTTACCACGTAGTTGGGGAGAACTAAAAACTGTGAATATTAAGTAAGAACCGGTAGATATTCTAGGCAGTGAGGGCTGGATTCGTCGGCAGCGTCGCAAGATTAGAAGAGAGAAATTGGACTTGGGATTATCAGTATTCAAGTGAGAAGATACTGCGGGGCGCCGTCGGTTAAGATCACGTTTAGATAAGTACTGCAGTACAAAGGTTTTCTTTTAAAACGAGGTCATGACCTAAAGGCAGAACAATTGTCAATAGAAGTCAATAAATTGTTAAATTTTCTTTTGGAAATGAAAAGATGATTTTCATTTAGTCAATCACAACTGATAAGTAGTTAGAGATATATTTAATTATTTTCTTTCAAATTCCTCGCCATACTGTATAGTTGGCAGATCAAATAATCGGCTATCTAGGCGATAGCGATTATCCATTACGTGACCCATTGACCCAGCTAGCCGGACATTTATCCATTCGTTAAGATTAGCTGTGGAAGCATTGGTTTTAATTATCAATTATCGTAACCTGTTCCTGGCGCCCATAGTTTTCTATAAATTCCGAACGGGTCACGAATATAACAGTCCTAAGGTAAAATGATGTCAGTTAAAACGGCACGATCTCGTAATAATTTATGACGAGACATTGTTGGTACATTTCAGTATTATGAGAGGGAATTGTGATGGGAATTATAGGAGGTAAATATGAATCATTAGAAACCTCTATTTTGTGAAACGTAAGAGAGTTTCTGCACAGCGTGAAACTATATAGCGTAAATAGGTAATACAATGTGACCATTTAATGTTTCATGTGAAGTGAGCATTTTGTACTTCATTTCTATGTTTCGTTAATGGACGTTGTTTTGAATTGTGACGAGTGACTAGTACTTTCGCTGAATTTTCAAAAGGGCACACCATGTTGGTTTGCTTTGCCTATTCCATTTCGCATTTGTTTGGTTATGCGTTTTCACATTTGTATGTTTAGCAATCAAAGTTCACTCTCTCGTTACAAAACAGAAGAACTTTCATTAAGGTATCGGCTTCTCGACATTCATCTCACATGCTACACATCCTAAGGTGCTCCGGGAAGATAATACTCTGTGAGCTACATAGTATGAATGCTTCACGCTGTACAAACATTTTAATGTTTCGTCAGGTTGTAAGTAGTTTTTGGCGATCGCAGTAGACTTAGGTGGGATATTGATTATCTTTTAGGTTCAGATATCAAGTCATTAAGTCTGCAGAACTATAAAGCAGCCAGTTCATTTTGCAAAAACTACTTATCTTCAAACTAATGAGCCTACAACAACACACACTTCTTATTATTATTTGTAATGGATTCGTGATAATATAATACGGAGAATTCTAAAAATTCTTGAGCTATTTCGTGAAACACCCCAAAAGAAGAACGCGAGATTTACATTGGACGCTTTCGAAAGTTCATCAGTTTTAACGAAAATCGTACTTACATTTTATTTATAAGCCTTTGCTCAACTCGAGCGAAAATATAAAAAAAAAACTCTCCCAGAATCTACGAGGGTAATTCAATAAGTATCTGCAATCAATGTTTATAATTTATTACAGGAAGACAACACAATTTTTGTTGATAACATTTTTTAACATAGTCACCCTTCGTTTCTATACACTTGGCCCATCTTTACACAAGCTTTCCGATACCTTCTGGAAAAAAAAAGGTTTTTGATTGTGCAGCAAGGCGCGTATGCACCAATTCTTTGAACTGTTAATCGGAGCAGAATCGACGGACCAAACAGATGGTATTCCGACAGGGCGAGATTGGGACTGTGCACAGGATGCTCCAACACACGATTCTCACACGATTGCGCTTGTGCTCTTCATCGAGTTGTTTTGGAACCTATAGCTTCTTTCCTCTTCAGTTGCTGCCGTTCTTCACTCTTTCTTGACGCTCGTTCGACCACTGTTCTGGGAACTGGTGAACACTTCTGTGGTAGAACATTGTGCCCGTATTGTGTTGAAAACCTGCTATAGATTTCCGCCCCTAGTACACCTTTAAACCAAAAAAAAACGATTACGGAACGCTCTTCTTCTTTGGTGCAAACAGAGAGTGCTGTAGCCATCTTTACACCATAACAGCGCAACACTGACTGACCAGATAACGCTGAAACCTCCTACAGGCAAAGACAACGGTCCCATCCAGTTGTTAGGCAACACAAAAAGCCGTAGAATCAAACTAAAGACAATTAGAGCAAAACTGCAGATACGTTTTGACTTACCTACGTACAAATGTTCTCGTGATCGTTCTCATGTTCATTCGCTTCGGAGCGCTCCGTCGCGTATTTGCAAGTTGTAAAGCTGCGCTAGTTCTTCAAAAATGCTCGATTCCTGCATCTTTCACAGCCAGCGTTTTTCTGTGGTTAATTAACATTCTTCTCTGCTTTCGTGAAATATTTCGAAGCCGATTTCATCACAATGGAGATCGGAGGCCATTACGCACAGACACACGCACAGTGCCACGGGTTGTTAGTGTTCATCCTCGCAGGATTATTTAAATATTTATTAATAAATAATAATAATTAATAAATATTTATTAAGTCTTGAATTGTAATAGATAGTTCAGTTGCTCAATCTCACATGTTTGTTGAGGCTATGTGTATTGTTGTAATTGATCTATTGTGTTAGTGTTTGTGTATAAATTATTAGGGAGTTGTGTTATTTAATAGATAATTGGAGAAAATTTTAATTTGTGATTATTTATTCTGAGGAACTTGTTGGACCATTTGTATTTTGTTTGTTTTGAATGCAGCAGTATATATCCAGATGGGGTATGTATGTATCATTAAGGCCTGATTAGGGTTGGTTTTGTGGAGAGCGTTTTGCGTTGGATATTGATAGGTTAGATTTTGTGTTTATGATGGGTTTGAAATATATTTATCCGGTTTTTACCTGCTGTATTTTAAGATTTATATGATTTTTCCACCTCAGTCTTGTAACTAGATTTAATCCTAAGTATTTGATGGGTAGCTTTTGTGGTGGCAGTTCACTGTATTATCGTTAATTTGTAATGAGCTCAGGCAGATAATGAAACTATTTTTGCTTTAGATTTCATTGGATTTAGTTTTATCTTCCATTTGGTATTACCCTAACAAACGGGCCACAGACCGCGCCGATCTTTCCTTCCTCTTTCTTATCCAATCATCACCCCTTACTTACACACACATACACTACCACACCTGTGGGAGGCCAGTCGGGGGCTTAGAGCTTATCCCGGTTGGGGAGGGGTCCCTGCTTATTGGAGATACCTGAATGGGAAAGCCCCGCAAGCCGTCGTGTTGGTCGGTGCCGGTTCTCCCCATCCAGCGCGGAAAGAACATCGCCACCGCCCGAGCACTACACTAGAAATATGCACTACACGTACGGGACTGATTGCCGTAGCAGTAAACGCGCTCGCGGTTGGAGTGCTAGATGTTTCCATTATTCTTTGTAAGAAATACATCCACCGGACAGAATTTTCGCTCTAAACGGGCTGTAAGAAGGGAGGGTGAGCAAGTGGACCGTGTTAGAATTTCCTCTCTTCTAACAAAACCTGCCATAGCTCGTGAAGGACCACCTTCCAATTTAGATTTCTCAAGGCAGGAAGGTTGCCTGGGTTTGTGAGATGTCACCAAATGCTTTAGTAAAACACAACACATGAATTTAACAAAGATATAATTAACCTGAATGCTTTACAGGGATGCTATATGAAAGCATGGAGAAGTATGCGTTGGCTGCATTTGCACAGAACACATTAATGAATGCACTGAAAGAAGAACAGATACAAATCATATTGTCTTGAAAGAAGGCACCAGTAGCTGGAGGGCTGGACCTCGTTGGAAAACGTCACTAGTATCTGATGATATAGAACACAGCATCACTGGAAACTGTAGGCAGGTAAAATTAGCAGAACACATATGCAGTGTAGTTATTATGAATGCGAGCATGAGTTGCAGCTCGCCAAGGCACAAGGTACTTGCACTGGCAGGAATACAGATTGTAAAATGTTAAAATGATAACACATATGCAGCATGGCTGTTATGAATACGAGCATGAGTTACAGCTCGCAAGGCACAAAGTACTTGCACTGGCAGGAATACAGTTTGTAAAATGTTAAAATGATAACACATATGCAGCATGGCTGTTATGAATACGAGCATGAGTTACAGCTCGCAAGGCACAAAGTACTTGCACTGGCAGGAATACAGTTTGTAAAATGTTAAAATGATAACACATATGCAGCATGGCTGTTATGAATACGAGCATGAGTTACAGCTCGCAAGGCACAAAGTACTTGCACTGGCAGGAATACAGTTTGTAAAATGTTAAAATGATAACACATATGCAGCATGGCTGTCATGAATACGAGCATGAGTTACAGCTCGCAAGGCACAAAGTACTTGCACTGGCAGGAATACAGTTTGTAAAATGTTAAAATGATAACACATATGCAGCATGGCTGTCATGAATACGAGCATGAGTTACAGCTCGCAAGGCACAAAGTACTTGCACTGGCAGGAATACAGTTTGTAAAATGTTAAAATGATAACACATGTGCAGCGTAGTTGTTATGAATGCGAGCATGAGTTACAGCTCGCAAGGCACAAGGTTCAATGATTGCTATTCGCACTGGCACGAATATAGTTTGTAAAGTGTTAAAGTGATAACACATATGCAGCGTAGCTGTTATGAATGCGAGCATGAATTGCAGTTCGCCAAGGCACAAGGTTACCTTACAAGAGAGAAAAATACACATGCGTGGGCAGCGTGATTGTAGATGAGAAAACTAGTACACTAAACATGTTCACTAGCACAAAAGGCATGATTACCTCACAATATAAAGAAAACACGCGCTTGAGCGACGTGGTGTATGACGCGTGCACCTCACATTTCAACACGAGGAGGACTGCAACACGACTGGACTTGAAGTGAATTCGCTCGCAGAGAGAGAGAGAGCGATCGTTGGCGCGCATATTGGCGCTGCCCAACGAGAATTAACGTAACAAAAATGATATATTTGTAGTTATTGTAAGAGTGAAAGGGAATTTAAGATAGAATATATAAAACAGGCATGAATTTTGATTATAATAATTATGCCATCAAATGTGACTGACAGTGGAGTCTTAAAATGTTTTTATATATTATATAACGGACATAACGGGCTTGCGCCTGGCAGTTTGAGGCGCAGTTCGTAGAAGGCGGATGCCGAGAATTTCAGCATTGCCTTGCGTTGCGCTGAGTAAACGTTGTTGTGACATGTTCTTCCGTTGAACAGAAATTGCAACACAAGCATTGGAAGCTTGCGAGATGCGAGGTGCTTCAATAAATGTAATAAAAGGAATAAAATAAAGTATGCATATGGTAACTTGTTCGGACACGGGCTTTGACACTTTTTGCTTATTGTTTTTCATTTTTGGGGGGACAATTTACAATGTAATGTTCTTGACCGCAGATTGAGAATGCAAATTCATAATTGCAACTATTTCTTGCAAGTCCAAAGTTCAAGGATCTCATTCATTGAGCTGACCCTTTTGCCTTTCGCCTTTTTGCATTTTTCCCCGCAGATTAGTACATTTTTAACTCTTCCTCCACACTTTGTTGGCTACCAAACACGGCCCTTATTACTGGGGGTAGGTACACTGTTTTTATAGGGCCTGGTGATATTAATCGGTTATGGATATTTAGTTAAAATTTTCGTAATTTTTTTTTATTGAGATATCGATGGATGAAGGTTTTCAGTCACCTCATTATTTCACTGACATTGTACACTTAGGATGTAAGGTTACTAACTAGACTAGTGGAACAAGCGAAAATACCTTGACTGCTCGGCGCTGAACGACCCTAGCTACGTGGTGGCATGGTGTTAATCTATATACGTATATATAAAACTGGATGTTATATAAAAGAGCTTATCTCCGATTGGATTGATCTCCATGAAAGTTGGCACTCTACGTGTTTTTTCACACAGAAGGTTTGTGTGTTGTTAATTCTGTTGTAACTCCACTACATGGCGCGGTAGAACAAAACTAAATATTCGCATCAAATGCAACCCGCAGCACACTCGGCAGCGTTTTGAATATATGTCGTTAAATAACTCCTAAACGATGCGCTCTAGGGCCTTAAAAACTAAAGTGTGAGTCCAAAAACCTCAAAGAAACGTTTCTCACAACGTAATCTATAGAATGAGCTCTTCTCGAACATTCTAACGAACGATATTACCTGACCTGCTCAGAGATGTGTAGAATCTGCAAGTAAATGTGAATGAGAGGGAAAGAGAGCGGCAGAGACAGAGAAACACAGAGAAAGCCAGACAGGAACAGGGTGAGGGAGGGAGAGACAGTGAGAAAGGGAGATGAGAGGAAAAAGAGGGAGATGAAGGGCAGACCAACATCTGCCGGATTTTCCTATGGCTTCCATACTCCGTTTTAAACATAGTGCCACTTCAAGGTCAGGAGCTGGATGGTGAAGGGGGCATTGTTATCCAATCGGGAGCTCGAATACCAAATACTTAAGTTGTAACGAAGCTTCCCATTGGATGACAGTGTCCCCCTCTGCGACCAGCACTAGATCATGAAGTGTCACTATGTTTCAATAGCAGTATAACGGCAAGTTGGAATGCTTTGCTACATATTTCACAAATAATCTTCATTCTGATACTCGAATTTCTTTCTTGTAGGGCTAAGTTGATATACGAGCGAAGTGGCTTAGGGCGTAACGCGCTGACTTAGCAGTTGAGAGACCCGGGTTTGATTCCCGGGCCGGCCATCCTGACCGAGGTTTTCTTGGTTTCCCTCGGTCCCACAGGCGAATATTGGAATGGGTCCAAAATGCCATGGTCATCTCTCATCGTATCACCTCCAAATTCACAGGCTGGAATCCAACTGCTTTGAATATCCTCCTACGGGAATTACCAAGGACCGCACGCGATCTAAGTATTACTTCTACTATTAAGTTGAAATCGATCACTTAGCAGTTAGGTTTATTTATCAGATCAAATCTTCGTTATCCTTTTAATTATAGACAATCACTTCCTTACTAATTGATATTGAATGGAATTTTAGGGACAATCGGTTAAAAACCAAATAAGGAACATAGATGGGGAAGACGGGGATATTAAAGAATAAAAATAACACACATAATCTTGACAAAACTTTAAAAACTATTACGTTTCGCAGCCCAAAATTTGGTCACTTCTTCAGGTATTCTTCAGGTACTGTGACGACCAGTAATCGTCTCCTGTATTATTTCAATAGGATACCTTTCTTTTGCGGCTCTCTCACACGCAACCAATCTTTATGAATGAGGTCATTAAAGAAAGATAATTTCACGGAGACGTGACGAATGGCATTTTGACGACAAAACTGTAAAGGATTTGTTGAAAAAACTCATCTAAATATTCATTTCAAATGCAACCCGGACGTTTTCAAAATTTTCTCGAAAACGGCTCCAAATTGTTTCTTTAAATTTCTTGTAAGAATAGAGTAAAATATACTAATTAAGGTGGCATATGTCCCATTTTCACGGTTAACTCTCAATTTTCGAAAGTTGCCAAAGTTTGAATTTTATTCGGCGTCTTCCTCCAACTACAAAATTGCAGATAGAGATTTTTCCTTCAAATAAAATTTGTTCTTCATAATGAGTTCTTTCTTTAATGTCACGTACATTTTTTCAAAATTTTAGTAGTTTTTGCGCAATATTGCGCGCAATATGTGCAATTTAAAAAACTACAAAAACAAGATTTTCTTAAAAACGGCTTCAAATTTGTTCTTTAAATTTTTGGTGGGTAATGTACTCTATGAGACCTCATAAACGCCACATTGCTCTATTCTTATGTTTTTTTCAAAAATTGCAAAAACTGTACTTTTTTTACTTGTCTCTCACGCCGTTAATATTTACATTAGCAGCGATTCGTTTACATTATTATATTAATGAGTACATGTGCTTTAAATAATTTCAAGTACAGTTTCTCGAAAACTGAACCGTTTTCTGCGAAAACTAGCTGAAAATTCAGTATTTTCAGAAACGCTCAAACGCCATTTTCTCATAAATGACTCCAAATTTTTTCTTCAAACTTTTTGAACAGATAGTGCTAATTAAAAACTTTAATATGACCTAAATTTTATTTTGAGACATTATTTGTTTGTTTTTTTAAATGACACAAATGTAATTTTTTTGAAAGATCTCTCACACCTTATTTATGCACATTACCAGCCATTGGTAAACACTCTTGTTTTTGTGAATGTAAGTGCTTCAAATGACTTCAAATGAAGTTTTTCGAAAGATCAAACATTTTCGGTGAAAAAGAGCTTCAAATTTCAGATTTTTAGTAGCGCTTAAACGCCATTCTCTTAAAAGCGGCTCCAAATTTTTCAAAGGAAATTGCCATTACGGTCGAGGTTTTGTGTTCTTTAATATTCTAAAATTAATATTTCCGTTGTACCACTAGGAAAGCGAAAAATTAAGAAAATGACAAAAAATGTACTTTGGATGGCGATAGATGGCAGCTGGCAAGAGTATGTGGCAATACCAAATAACTAGCCCATATCCAAGGAAATAGAAAACTAATACGGAAAAGTCTTTGCCATTCTGTAGCACCACTATTCGTTTGAAATATTGATTTCGCTATTATAGAAAAATAACAAAATCAATTTTGTGAATGTGTCATGCGCTTCAGGGGGTCTGGGGTCCTGATTTTTCCTCTCTGTTAGGTGCGCCACTGCATATTATTAATATATTAAGCCGGTCGGGGAACCCAAAATTAATCTAAAATATTACATTTTGGCAGAACCGTAATTAATTACTACACAAGGTAATGGAAATAAAAACAGTGTCCAATAAGTGAGATCACATTTATTGCATATCATATTGTTTTAAAAAATCATAGTTCTAAAAAGAGAAAATACTGGCAGTGGCAACGACTTACAAAGTGACAAATTAAAGTGTCTACAACAAAATATGACGTCGGGGGCAGTTATCCCTAGTGTTATGAGCAGAAGTGGATTGTTCAGTAGAGTTGTTGCTGAGATAATGAGCAGAAGAGGCATTCGTCTTATACATCTCTTGAAGGAAACGTCGGAGCCTGAACACAGAGTGCGCAATGAGGCGGACTTAGTTTAGTTTGTTTAAATAGAAGAGCCGTTTTATTAGAGAAATTGCTTGGATTGCGAGCAGAAAAAGCGTTGTTCGCGGGCACCTTTGTTCATTAGTTGAAGAAGCACTATTACAAAGAAAATTGAGTTAACCTGTGTGCAAACTGTATAAATAATGGTGGTTTTAGTCAGGCTTTCGCTACGAGCATATAGATTTGATCGGGCAGAGTGGTATCTGGTGGTAGTAGCTGATAGGAAGCAGAGTTATCTCTTAAGTTATGAGCAGAAGAGGCGTTGGCTAGTCAAGCCATTCTTTAGATTATGATCCAAGGGGTGCTGATTAGCAGAGTCTTCTCTTAGGTTAAGATCAGGAGAGATATTGGTTTGCGGAGTCATCCTTTAGATTATAAGTAGAAGAGCCTTTGGTCCACAGCATCCCTTCGGTTATGAGCAGAAGAGGAATTGGTCAGCTATAAGTTACGATCAGGAGAGATATTGGTTTGCCGAGTCATCTCGTAGATCATAAGCAGATGAGCCTGTGGTCCACAGCATCCCTTCGGTTATGAGCAGAAGAGAAATTAGTCAGATATAAGTTACGATCAGGAGAGATATTGGTTTACGGAGTCATCCCTTAGATTATTAGCAGATGAGCCTGTAGTCCACAGCATCCCTTCGGTTATGAGTAGAAGAAAAGTAGGTCAGCTATAACAGCTATAAGTTACGAACAAATGAGGCGTTAGTGAGCGGAGTAATCCCTTGGATTGTGAGCAGAAGAGCCTGTGGTTCACAGCATTTCTTCGGTTATGAGCAGAAGAGAAATTAGTCAGCCATAAGTTACGAACAGGAGAGGCATTAGTGAGCGGAGTGGGAGGAAGCATCGGAGACGGCGGAGAGCCCCGCAGCGTCATCGCTTGAAGGAGAAGGCGGAGGAGGAGGAGGAGGAGTCGAAGGAGTCGGAGCGGCGGCGCGCGGAGGGGGCGGCGCTGGCGCAGGCGCTGGCGCTGGCGCTGGCGTGGGAGCTGGCGGGCGCCGCCGCGAGCAGCGAGGGGCTGCGGGAGGCGCTCTTCCGCCGCTTCTCTTCCAGCACCCACAGCCACCCCGTCAGCGCCAGCGCCGCCACCTGCCACCAACATCGCACCCCGTCACACCCAGGGACGGCTCCAGCCCATCGTTTTGGGATGGGCCATGGCCCCCCTCGTAGATTTTTGTTCAATATTAAACATAGTTGTTATTATATCATATATATTATTTTCGTTAAAACCGTGAATTTGTTGTCCCTCCTACTCGGCTCATAGTGAACGGATTTTAACAAATGAGGTACCAAAAAAAATATAAAAAAAATTAGGAATGGAGGTCACTAAATATTGCAAATCACGAAGCTTTTCGTTATTAATAAAATGCTAGGAAACTTTTGTTGTTTGAACTTTGCGGCTGGGATAGTTAGCGTGCCCTCCGCGCGCTGTCTGTCAAGATGGCGGTTATGCGCACACCATCCGCCACAGGAGAACTCACGTGGTTGTCGCATGTGAATCGAAGCGGCGGGAAGCGGAAATCTGTTGTGCGTTCCGTTAAGACAAACATGTGTGCGACTATTTATCAATTGTGTTGTAAGTGTTCAATGTAAAATTTTGTGTATGTTCTTATATATCTTTTATGTGATATCTACGGATTTATGTAATTCGTCTAGCATACGCCAGCTGGCAAGAAGCCTTTGCACGCGGTATTACCCACGTGGCCAACGTGTATTTCTACATGTGGCTGGAAGCGGAAAGCATCCCTTCAGTGCGATGTAATCGCACGGGTTCAGCTAGTATTATATTATTTAAGTACTGTAGATATGATACTATACAATATTATTGTTTATATAATTACATAATTCGAACATAAATATTTAAATCAATTTTGCCAAATAAAGGAATGTACACGAAAACTTCAGTCCTTTGGGGACCATGCCCCCCTCTGGATCCGCCAGAGGGTCGCACCGCACACCTGACGAGACCCACAGGATGGCTGTTGCTTTGACCTCGGTCGTAGGCGTGCGCTCAAAGAGCGCTACGGAAGCCGTGCCCCCTGAACCTTTTCAAAGTTGTCTCATGGTCTTACTTAGCCCTAGAATGCTTCCTGGGGTGACGCGTCACCCCAGACGTTTGGTTTTTCTTTTGTATTTTCGTTGCGCACGCATGCAGATGGCTAGGAACCCATCTATACTTACAAATGTGATTGTTGTTCATTTGGCCCTGTGCGCGAAGCCCATACTTGTATCTGTCAGTTGTTAGGAGTAGTAGGGCACATTGATATTGTATAAAGCTACAGTAAAAGAATGGCTAGGTCTGTTAACGATGAACGTTTTAATGGCTTCGTAAATTAAATTTTGGATAAACATGATCCTTTGTATGACAGTGAAGGAAATTATAATTATGAAGATGATAGCGTAGAGATTGGCAACGATTGTGTATCAGAGCAAAGTGCATCAGAAGATGACCATGATGCCACTACTACGGTGCCTGTAATCAAATGTAAGAATGGTCGTATGTGGTCTTGTAACCCACCGCCATCCACCAGAACACTTTCTCGTAATATCGTTTTGAGAATTCCTGGGGTAAAGATAGAAGCAAAGAATGTGAAGGCTATAAGTGAGGCTTGGGAAAAATTGTTTATTACTGACATAACTGATACACCTTTTATTTTTTTACACCTGGCATCTTTTATTTTTTTAAATATTACTCTCTATTTTTTAATTTCGAATTAACTATCACAAAGTAGAAAGTTAAAGCTTCCTAAAAATCATTTTCAGTTCAATAATATTTAAAACTAGCAAATAAGAAAACTACATATACACGTGGGATTACAAAATACCCCAGAAGAGCATTAGGGTAAATACATTTTATTTCGGTAGATATTTTATTTTACTGATAATTTATTGCTTGTTGTTGCCTTCGATATGGAGCTCGATATACGCTATACAACTTACCTGGATCTTACGAGGGAAATATGAAAACAGTTTTATGATATTGCATGTTCTCCCACAGCGGGAATAATGGGAGGGAAATTAAAAACTAGTGGTGCTCCAACAGCACTTACTTTCCCGTATTAGAGGAAACAGCTAAGTAGTACTGTAATATTGCACTTTATGCGCTACTAACATCTTCGCTTGGAACTCACTATTTCCATTGCAGTGTTGTCAGAACTATGTGAATTCTACAACTTCACAAAAATAGAATGCAAAAGTTTTGTAACCCTGTATTGGAAAAAGAAGCCTGATACCCTGGAAATATAGAAATGCCTTCCATTGGGCCATGATTAGGGAAGAGTATTTTAAAACCATGCAACAAATTCTCTACTCACTACAAATGGTACAGCATTTGGTGCAAAACTAAATATTTGCCTGCAAATATCAACATAAATTAGACAATTATAACTCCTTTTCATACAGCTCCATTAGGTCACAACAATGACACTAATTCACAGATATTCGCGAGCGCAAAGTGAATTCCATTGTTGCAGACCCTGCATTGTCGCTATTCTGAGAGCTATTAATTCTTTTTATTATTTCAAATATTTCAAAATAAACAATTTCTAAAATATTAATGTGTAAGTCTATAACAAAGTTCGAATATAAGAAACGAAGAAAGAAATAATATACAAAATTGCACATTCTAATTTACGACGCATCCAGCTGTCCGAAGCGCAGTAAATTTACAGCGGCCTATTACGTTTGTCACAAAATTAAAGAAAAACTACTCGTATTTTGAAAAAATTAAGCATGACCGTATTTATTTTATTTATTTATTTGTCAAAAAACAGAAACAGAATGGCACAGACTTTCCCGTATTAGTTTTCTATTTTCCTGGGTCTTCGCTAGCTATTCGGAATTGCCACATACTCTTTCTTGCCAGCTACCATCTATCATCGCCAAAAGTACATTTTTTTGTCATTTTCTTAATTTTTCGGTTTCCTATTGGTAGAACAGAAACATTAATTTTAGAACATTAAAGAACACAAAAACCTAGCCGTTAATGGCAATTTTCTTTTAAAAGTTATGTGCCGTTTAAGAGAAAATGGCGTTTTAGCACTACTAAAAATGCAAAATTTGAAGCTCATTTTCACAGAAAATTTTTGAGTTTTCAAAATACTTTATTTGAAGTTATTTGAAGCACTTTCACTCACAAATATAATCATCTTTACAAATTGCGGATAATGTGCATATTAAAGATGTGAGAGATCATTCAAAAAATTTACATTTATATAATTTTTGAAAAAACAAAAAAAACTCAAAATAAACTTCACGCTATACTAATGAGTGTAATTAGCACTATCCGTTACAAAAGTTTCAAGAAAAAAATTGCAGCCATATACGAGAAAATGACGTTTGAGCATTTCTGAAAATGCCGAAATTTGAGCTACTTTTCACAGAAAACGGTAGTGTTTTCGAGAAACTTTACTTGACATTATTTAAAGCATATATACTCGTAAATATAATAATGTAAAAAAATCGCCGATGATGTAAATATTAACGACGTTAGAGACAAGTAATAAAATTTACATTTTTGTAATTTTTGAAAAAACCAACCGATAGACCAAAATGGCTTTTATGTCATTGATAGAGTACATTTACCACTATCCCTACCAAAAGTTTAAAGAAAAAATTTGGAGCCGTTTTTGAGAAAATTTTGTTTTTGTAATTTTTTTAAAATTGCACATATTGCACGCAATATAGCACGAAAACTACCAAAATTGTGAAAAACATTTACATGACCTTTATTAAAGAACTCAATATGCAGAACAAATTTTATTTGAAGAAAAAATCTCTATCTTCAATTTTGTAGTTGGAGAAAGACGCCGAAAAAAATTCAAACTTTCACAATTTTCGAAAATTCAGAGCTGTACGTGAAAATCGGACCTATGCCATGTTAAAAAGTGTATTTTCCTCTATTCATACAAGAAATTTAAAGAAAAAATTTGGAGCCGTTTTTGAGAAAATGTTGAAAATCCCCGGGGGGCTTCATATAAAGTATCCCCAAATTTTAAAGAATCTTTTTCAAAATCACAAAGCTTTGACTGGAATCAGATCGACTGGGGAATATCAATTTTGAAGAAAATCGACCGAACGGTTTAGGCGCTAGCGTTGAACACAGACGGACAGACGGACGGAATGCCGTCAATCGATTTTTAAGTATAAAGAAGCAACAAATCATGGATTTTGACCACACCACGAGATAGAGGATTTTTTTTTCTTAATTTAGCAACTGGTTTTATCCACTTATTCGTTTTCACGGCCCGGCAATTAATTTTTTTCCACCGAAAATTGGCCATTTTTTCGCGCAGCATTACATAACTTTCCCTATACTACGTATATCACTCCGTGTATACGTACGTATACGGGAAAGTAAAAAACAAAGCCAGCGAGTCAAGTTAACATCTACTTATTCAGCCAAAAAGTAAATCTGGATCATTAAATTTAGGTAAATAATAAATTATTGTATATACCACCGGCGTTAACTGGTACTCATGATTTAGACGCAACAAAAATCACGAGAGCTTTGTATCGCCGGCCGATCATTAGAACCCTTAAAAGGCCTTTGTGCATAAATAATCATTTATCACTGATTTTCCCTTTTTAACCTGACAATTTGGAGAGCTGTCGTAAAAAATATGGGGAAGAGGCTTTCCAAGTCATCTGGTGACCTTGTATATGGGTCAACATAAATTCAATTGAATTTAATAATCGTATAATTACAGGTAAAATTTCATTCTTATCTAATTCATTTATTTATTGGTAAAATATGTCTACAGAAATAAGTTGAATGAAAATGAGCCCTCTCTTGATATAGGCAGCGCACGTCTATGACACTAGTGTATAAGATGCTGAGTCAACTTTTTGCTTAAAATGAAATAGGTTTACCACCAGATTCTCCTATTCATAATCTACATGCTTATATAATAAGACGTCCCCCCCATTTGTGTCCAAGAGGTAGTATGTCGAAAGTGACAACTAGTTTTCAGGAAGGAAAAACTTATTGTTAATAAAAACATACGTAATTTTGACATTTCGTTACTAAGTGCCCATACGATATGTTAATGACGAAGAGGAACAGGTACCGGATGAAAACCATATAATCCTAGAAAATGCTTAAAATAAAAACAAAAACGAAAACTTTTTTCATTTTTTTGCACTTAGAGTGTCAAAGATGATTTAAATTTCTGGTGATTGCTGAATAATGCGCGCACGTTTGCTGGCAAATGGAAGTTTCATTGAATCAAATCTCTGACAAGAGAAACCCGATTGTGTGATTATTCACGCCAAGATAATTATTTCAATTCACTAACATTAAACAAGTTGTCTGTTGATTATAGTAAAAGTTTGGTTCATATAACCAAAGGCCTAGCCGATACATTACAATCCTATAAAGTATAGTTTTTATGAGTTATCAGCTAAATCTCAAAAGCCAAAAATCATTAATGTGGGAGAGGGAAGGAAATGAAACTAAAAAATGTTAATTTAGCATGAACAATTGCCTGTCTCGATGCCACAAGACGTAGAGTATCATCCAAGTTCAGGGAACGGTTCACGGTTCGAGTCTCAAGAAAACATGGGTGATTCCGCAATGTGTTTGTAACGTACAAAGCTTATCATATCATTCACGTAACCTTTCAAAACTACACCCTCTCGTCCAAAATAATGCATTCTTTATCAACAGTAGAATAACTAAGAATTTTCAATGGTGGTTACTGTAGTTGTAGAGGGTAGGTCCTTTCTTACTTGAGATTTTCTCAGCAAGAATTTTTCCCTCACGCTGAATTTCATATTTATTTTAATTATTGAGTTATAATTACTTAAAACGTATTCTATTAGTACATTGAATGACTTTTATTACGGTAGAAAATTAGTAAAAAAAATATTCTGACTGTGTCAGGGTGGCTTTTGGGGAGCTGAAACCCCTTGGGTGGCCACTGATCATTATTCCGCAATATTTCTTTGTGGAATGCACACCGCTCCTCTTTATATTCAAATCACGAAAAGGAAGCGTAATCCACAGTCTCTCGCCTGGCTGAATAATATTGAATATGACATTCATTATCTTACAGCACAAGAAGTGAAGAGTGGGAACCGCTGGATTAGATTACGGAAATGTTCTTTCGCGCTCTCAATGGTTAGAATCGATTGAATAACGATTGTTTCAAAATTATCCGTTCTTTTTGGTCTCCCATGTACACTCTTACGACACAATGAACTCATCCCTATTTATCCATTACTTGTGTCGAGCGAAAATGGTATCTGATTAGGACGGGGATTGTCGGAGGATTTAATTTTTTCAGGTATTTAGGCATGAGTCTTTTATTTGCCACCAGTGTGCTAAGGCACACTAAGGATTTTCCGCCCTTGGCAAGTCCAACACCCGCTGCCCGAATTGAAACCGCAAACTTCGATTGAGAAATCCAGTGTGCTACCTTACATAACCGCCAGCTAAGTCAAGAGTTTATTTTCTTAACCGTCTTTCGTAAGCACCTGGATAGCAAGGAGCGAATTGGATGGAATGTCGGGGATCGTCAGCCCTTTCCAGAATTGGATTTCACCTGCTCGAAAAGTAGTATTTGGTCCCTGCCAGGAACACAATTATTGAGTATCCAGGTGGATGTTATTTCCACACTGAAACGTACAACTTATGGAAGTCGTAAAAGCAAACTTCTCCAAAAAGAATCTCAGAATTTACTCATACTGATCTACGCAAGCGAAAATAGTATTCCTTTCTGTTGTGTACGCGCCGGATAATTAAACTGCATGCACCAGCATTTCGAGCAGCCACCAGTATGCGGCGCATGGCTGCCCTACGAAGAAAATCGCCCAGCTGGCCCCTCATTGGCCATCCGTGTCTTTATAAACTCCGGCTAGCTGTGTGCAGTGAGTAGCAAGTTGGTAGCAAGTGAAGTGTTGTTTAGTGCGAGTGTTAGAAGTCAGTTGAAGTTATTATTCGTATTCGTTCCTTTTGCAGTGTTTTTAATTCCACCTCTTACGTCACGGAACAGTTACCTCGCTAGTTCACCTGACGTCGTGGTTTCCGTCGGTCGTCCAGGCGAATGCAGAGATGTTTCTACTGAAAGGTCACGCCGCGAAACAGGCGTTGCTAGTTGACGTGTCAACTACGTGAAGACACGATGGTAAAGCGAATTCGAGATTTTGCGAGTTTCTGGTTGGGTGACCGACTAAGAACCTGGGGATCTAACGGTGCCAAGGCCAATTGCCCTTTAAAGGCACATATGTATGTATGTACTTGGCGCGTCAGCCAATGAACGGGCTCAGGCCTACCGGCGACATCTCTGCCTCGCGGCCATGGGTTAAGGGGGTGCGTGTGGTTAGCACGTAGACATCCCCATGCCTTATTCCGGTCTTCTCAATATACCTCAGAAGTGAATTTTTTCATCATCACACAGCAACATATACTGGGAAATTGCAAGGAAAACCCACACTATACCACCTCTACCTGGAATGGAACCCGAGGCCGCGTAGTGGAAAGTGAGCACGCTGTCCAAGAGCTAGCCGCGAGGCTTTACGGGACATACAATGGCTGCAAATACAAATCCTCCTCGAGAGCAGACCCCGAGGGGGGGGGTGCGCACCATGAAGACGACGGCGATGAGGCCGAAGCCGACGAGCAGCGACGCGCACTCTGCCAGCAGCGCCGCGGCGCCCGCCAGGCAGCCCTCCGTCGCCAGGCCCCCCTCCACAGGCAGGCCCCCAGCCCCGCCCGGGCCCCCGCTCCAGCGCCCGCGCCAATCACCGCACCCGGCGAAGTTCACCCACTGGGACGCCGCCCTCTGTGGCACGCCACATCCATGTCCTTGTTTTCAAAATGGCCATGTTTTTATAAAACACCTATGTTGCATAAAACTGCAAACAAATGATGTCGAGATTGTAAAAGGCTCCTTCTATATTATTTCAGTAGTATACTATCCCTTTGCGGCTCTCACACGCAACCAATCTTTGTAAATGAGGTCTTTAAAGAAAGGGAATTTCGCGGAGACGTGACAAATTTCACTTTGACTTAAAGAACATGAAGGATTTGTTTAAAAAAACGCATCTAAATATTAATGTAAAATGCAACCAGCAACGCACGTCACGATTTTTGAATTTATTTAGTTAAATAATTCCTAAACGAAGCGTTCTAGGGCCTTAAACACTAAAATTTTGAGACCAAAGGACAAAGAAACGTTCCTATCGTAATCTACAGAATGAGATGTTCTTGACCGTTCTATTACTTTTTTGCTGGTTCCACGCTTCTCGATTCTACCTCACCTGTTCAGAGCCTGTAGAATCTGCAATAGTATGTGAAATTACTAATTATTTGATGTACCATGCGATTGAATTACACGGGCATACCTCTTTGCTCGATAATAAAGTTAAATAAGACTAATTCGTATTGACAAGGGTGTATTATATTGTTATCAATTACAAAGTGACATATAGAACAAGTGGCGGAGAATAAGAGGGTCTTGAAGAAAGCTTAATACGGAAATGGAAAAATAAGGAAGAGGGTGGGATATAGCTTGCGAGCGTTTCCGCACGGGTAACCTAGTGTTGTATAAAACTGCAAACAATTGATGTCAAAATTTTGAAAAGCGGAATAAATTCATAATTCTCAGGAAATGTAATTGCATGAGTCGGACAAGAATTAATACAACGGTGGCTACAATTTCTTTTGCTGGTGATGAGTTTCTATTGCATAGATAAAGGACATGTTTGACTTTGGAGAGAAGCTACGTTTATTACTATACTTACGTAAGCATCCTCTTCGCTAGACCTTGAATATAAACAGCTCTCAGGGAAGGAGATTGTCGCATTGTCGGGCAGCCAGTCATCAGGTCCATCGACACCGCAACAATGCAACTGGCGAAACGCAGACAATGCAATTGGTCAAACATGACTATGAGGGGATGTCGTGGGCTTCCGCGGCCAGACTCATCTGGGTTGTCCGGTTGACGTCGAGTCGAAGGCTGAAGTACCGATGTTTTGGCCAGCATGTCGTGGTCTTCTTCAGGGCGGTTTGGCACTACCACCCTGAAGAAGACCACGATATGCTGGTCGAAACGTCGGCATATCGGTCTTTGACGCGGCCTAGATCATGCCTACAGAATGAGATCTTCTTGACTATTCTATTACATTTTTGAAGCCTACACTTTGACATGGTCATTTTATTTACTACATAATTACTGAGTGTACATTTAATATCAATTTCAGTCTTGAGAAAATGAGTATAAAAATTGATCTTTATTCATCATTTTATATTTACCCGGTAAAAGAACATAACTGTGAGGCGTATTTATATTTTTTGAAAGGTGTGTTAAATGACGTTTCTGTTCAAGAAATGGGTCAATTCATCATCTACTCGGCTGTCCGGCAAACGCCGCGCCCTAGGTACAGATGTCATGCTGGGACCTTCCTCTGGACGAAGTGCGCATTTCGCCTTTAAAATGTCGCAGCATGACGGCCGAAACGCTGGCATCTGTTCCTAAGACACGGCGTCTTCCGGACCGTGAAGTAGATATTCACTCGTCATTCCGGACCGTGAAGTAGTGTAGTGGAAGCCTACTCTTTGACAGGGTCATTTTATTTACTACATAATTACTGAGTGTATATTTAATATCAATTTCACTCTTGAGAAAATGAGTATAAAAAATTGATCTTCATTCATCATTTTATAATTACCCGGTAAAAGAAGAGATTTTAAGAAGCCAGGGATTTACACTATTCAAGCGCATTACAGTGAGAACTTTCATTGAACATGCAATATCGCATTGCATAGTGAACCAACAACTTCTGGGGCTCAGGCCACCACTGTCTAAAATGAACTCTGATTGTATTTATTTATTTATTTATTTATTTGGACAAAAAAACAGTAAAACTGTATATGACGTATGGGAAAGAGATTATCTGCGCACATTTTCTTGAGGACCAGAATTTAAAAAAATTATTCTTTCTGTATTCTTGGATTAAAAGAATTTCCATTGAAAGTCACGAGCCGAAAAGAAAGGGGGACACTTTCATCCAGTCGCGACCTTTTGTATCTAGTCCATCACATACCTCTCCTCAAACGTTTATATAAACCTTATGAAAATACCATCTCTATGCGAATTCACGCTGTGCAGAAATCCAATTAACAATACAAGTACTAAAAACAAATATCCATTTCATGTATTCTTCAAATTGTTTTCTGAAAGGGAATAAACAGAGGTGCCGCAATATGTTTCCTCAGCCCTTGCATTAGCTGTAAATAATTAGTTGGACGAAGTTAAGTTTTAAGCCACCAATGCACATAACAAAGTTGTAAAAATCGAGTCATGTAATCCTCTTGAAATGTAACAATAAAAGAGCTTCAATACCAAAAATTGAAGTCGTAACGAAGCTTACGATTGGATGATTGTGTCCTCTTGCCAGCGCGTGACCTTGAAGTACCTCTCCGTTTAAATCGGAGTGTAAATCCGCGTATAAATCAGTGGCGTAGCGTCATGGGACGCTGAGTTGCTGAGCATCCCCGTATGTAATAGTAATAAAGAACCCTAAATACTGTATTGATAATCTTATAAGTGGTCCGTTGAGCGAAACACGTTTTATATTAATTTTAAATTGATTTCCTATGATTGAATTCGACGGGTTTTTGAAGCTGGCCTGTGATTGCTTGGAAGTTAAAATGCTTCTAGCGACTGCCGCGAGTTTGCGACGAGCAATGACACATGCGCAGATGGCGTGGTTCCCCTCTCCCCTCTTCACCCCTGGCCCAGAGAATACCGACTGCTTTACGCTAGCATCCACTGCGGAAAGAAGCTCGCAAACGAGCAAGTTGCTAGTTTGCGCACGAAGGTGCAGCACATTTCAGGCGCTCAGTAAATTATCTCTCTCACTCGGGAGTCCCCGCTTGGTCATGGGCACAAACTGTAGAAATAAAGCCTGTCTACTATTTCTTAATATCCAAGAAATCGAATTATTCCTTAAATAGATTACATATTATTTTAGTCTGCAATGTATAAATTAACAAGTGGTCTCTTTGCCATTCGCGTATAAGAATTAAAGCTGAGCTATAACTTAAGCTATAATTAGCTTTCAAGACATCGGCAGTCCTGACTGCTGTGAGGATTTTGGGGGAAGCGCCTACACCGTCGTAAGCAATGGAGATCGTGGAAGTAGTTACAGTGTATCTGCCTTGTGTTGAGTTGGCCTGTTAGATGAAGTAGTTGATAGTGACATTTTGTGTGATATTGTTGAGCATCCCACAAACGTCCGAGTCACGGTACGTCACTGGTATAAATTGGAACATAAATAGGAGCATAAATCTGCATAAATCGGCGTATAAATCGGAATATATACTGCGATTTTTCTAACTTTGCTCCTGAAGGCCCTTCAGGATAGAATATGTCACGGTATTTCGCGACGTTCTCAGTCGTACCGCCAAGTATTGCATGATCGCGACTGCATCAAGCAGTGCTTGCGATCGTGCAACTTCTAGCGGCACAACGGAGAAAGACGCGAAATGCCGTGTGATATTCCATCGTGGCCATAGGGGCTTGAGGGGCAAGTCTAGAAAAATCGCACTATAAGTCGGAGTATAATCGGAGTGTAAATGGGAGTTTTAGTCAGCATGCAAAAGGGCCACCTGCGATTGCAGGGCGTCCCACTGCGCGTCGCAGCAGTGCAGAGCGCGGCGCATGGCCTTGCGCAGGGCGTCGGCGTCGGCGCCGGGGCGAAGGCGCAACACTGGCGGGGCTGGGGGCGGAGAGGAGAGCTCCACCGGCAGCAAGGCGCGCAGCTCCGCCGCCACCACGGCGCCCGCCCCAGACGCCAGCAGCGCCGCCAGCGCCATCGCGAGCGCCTGCCCACGCCAACGCCTCGGCGTCACCCTCCTCCTACGAGGCGCTCGATCAGCGAGGAAGCGAGCAGGTTCGGGAAGAGGGGTGTCCTTAGTGATGTCTGAGATGATTCGTGTACATCGTGTTTATACGAATTGTGTACACTGACTTGTGTACATGGACTCACGAGCATCCAGGGCACGCGCGGTTCGCCCCTGGGGCGCGGGATGGCGTGCAGGGGCTCCGCGGGCGGGTCGTGCGCGCACAGGGTGAGCGCGTAGGCGGCGGCCAGGGCGATCCCGGCGCCCAGCAGCAGCATGGACGGCGCCGGCAGCAGCCTCCCGCGCAGCCCCAGCAGCAGGGCCACGTCCAGGCGCTGCGCCAGCGCCCACAGCGCCACGCCGCCCAGCAGCGCCCCCGACACCTGCCACGCCCCCCCCCCCCCGCACGTACAGTTCCTGTGGCGCTTCGGCTCAATTGGAGCTATGCTTGGGTTTTTCGTTCTTGGCGTACCAAAGTCACGGACGAAAAATGGAGAGGGAAGACTTTCTCCAATAGGGAGCTTCCACATCACAACATAGTAATGACGTGGAAGCTCCCTATTGTAGAAATCCTTCCCTCTCCATTTTTCGCAGGGCCCGTTACTTTTACACGCGGAACTCTCGCTACAGAGCCCAGAAGCGCCTCGACACCAGTCATGCCCCCAATGTCCATGCCTTAAGGGTATGCATGAATCGCCACAAGACGCCGCTTGGGGGCTACCGTGAAACAACTGAGTGCATTCATGCAGAAAGCGTAAAGTCTGGTATAGACAGTATATGCGGGGCTGTTTGGTTTTTATACTTTCAGTTTGAGATCTTGACGTTTCTGTACAGAAACTGTACGAGAAACTGCACGAAAACTGTACCGTGTATATAGGCCTTAAGGTTAATGATAGCTCTTCACCACAATCTCAACTAGGAATTACTCCCCCATGGAATGGGTGATGCCGGAGGAGCATTACGAGACGGCTCTTGTCGGAGTGGGAAGTGTCGGTTGGGAGCGGGGACGTTTGGGGTAGGAGTGGGGGCGTATCGGGTGATGATACGGGTGCTGAAGTGCGGGACCATGGGAATACGTCACGTGGGAGTGGGAACAATTGGTTGATTATTGATTCGAGGTGCGTCAACTCCTAAGGACATTAGCCCCAACAATGTAGTGCATTTGGTATCATGCGATGACGCAGTGACCCAGGAGATCTACGGTAATCTTACCCCGCTCGACGGTGAGAACCGGCGCAGACCTGCCCGTCGGTTGGCAGGGTTTTCCCACAATCAAGTATCTCCCATCAGCGGGGCACCGCCTCAGCCGGAACAAGCTCTAAGCTCCCGACCGGTCTCCCGACGGACGTGGTAGTGTAGTAAATGTAAATGTGTGTGTGTAAGTATGGGTGAGGATAGGACAAAGAAAGGGAAGGAAAGATCGCGAGCGGTCCTTGACCCGCTTGTTAGAGTACTGCTCCGGCATTCGCCTGGTGTTGATCGGAGAAACCACGGAAAACTTCCGTTCAGAGCAGCCGGCCACTTCAATTCTCCTCAAGACAGCGACTCAGTCCGACCTATCTAAGGGAGCGGGAACGGGTCGGGAGTGATTGCAGGGGCGTGACGGGTGTGAGTGGCGGCGTGGCATGACGGGCGGGAACTGTGGCGTGGCTGACGGGTGTGAGTGGGGGCGTGGCCTGACGGGCGGGAACTGTGGCGTGGCTGACGGGTGTGAGTGGCGGTGTGGCATGACGGGCGGGAACTGTGGCGTGGCTGACGGGTGTGAGTGGGGGCGTGGCCTGACGGGCGGGAACTGTGGCGTGGCTGACGGGTGTGAGTGGCGGTGTGGCATGACGGGCGGGAACTGTGGCGTGGCTGACGGGTGTGAGTGGGGGCGTGGCCTGACGGGCGGGAACTGTGGCGTGGCTGACGGGTGTGAGTGGCGGCGTGGCATGACGGGCGGGAACTGTGGCGTGGCTGACGGGTGTGAGTGGGGGCGTGGCCTGACGGGTGGAATGGGGGTGTGGCGTAACGGGTCGGAATGGGAGCGTGGCCAGACAGGTGGGAGCGGGGGACGCGTCGGTAGTGAGCGAAGGGCGTATCAGGTTAGAGCGGGATCGTGACATGTCGTGGGGGAGCGGGGACGTGTCGTGTGGGAGAGCGTGACGCGTCCGGTGGGAACAAGGTCAGGGCGTATCGTGTGACAGCGGGGGCGTGGCGTGTCGGGCACTCACCGCGGCGGTGGCTGCGGCCGTGAGCATGGCGACTGCGCGCGCGCGCGCGTGGGCGTCCGCGTCGCGCGGCGTGGGGAAGGGCTGGCGCATGCGCATCGCCGACCGCAGCAAGTTCAGCGCGGAGCTACTGCGCGCGACCGCCATGGCCCCGGCCCGCTGCGCACCCAACGACCCCCGCCATGGGCTATGGCAGTGGTGTCAAGGTCTCCTACTGGTGGCAGTGACACGTCTCGCGGCACCGTGCCATGCCACGAGTTTCTCTGCGTCACTAGCGTCTGGAGAGGAAACTATTAGTGACCCTGCCGTTTTACAGTAGGGATGGCGTTGTCTCATGCGGCGGGGTTATGAACTGGGTGGAGAGACGATTTCGCCTTGGCACTCGTGCCACGGACTCCCGCTCGTGACATCGACCTTGACAACACTGGGCTATGGCTTCATAATATCGATGCTTTAATAAAATCATCATTTTGAAACCGTTGTATTTTCAACATGGATGTTTTGTGTTCGATGTTTTTACGTGACTGATTTTTTTAAAGAAAAAATTCCATCAAACGAAATTCTCTGTTACGTGCTCTTTATAATTCTGCGGAAGTCGGTTGTACGGATTACTGAATCAATGCTACGTTTTCAGGAAACTTAAACTGAAAAAGAATCCTAAGTGCAGTGTACCAGGGGCGGATCCAGCCGATCATTTGGGGGGGGGGGGAGTACCGTAGATTTTTGTTAAATTATTAACAAATTTATTTTATTGTGTATTATTTATGTAATGTAGATATGATACTACACAATATTGTTTAAATAATTACTTAATTAGAACATAAATTAACATTTAAATATATTTTACACAAATAAAGGAAGGTAAACGAAAACTCTAGGCCTTTTGAGGGGTGGGGGCATGGCCCCCATTCCACCGCCCTGGATCCGCAAGTGTGGTACCCTTGATGACATTCTGTGTAACACTCTGTTTTCACACTTTTTTTAATGGATACTACTATTTTGAACTTTTTTTCTAACCGAAAAGTGAATTACCTTTGTAATTTTGTACCCGCATCTTCTTTCTAAACGAAAGCCTTCCGAGTTTTAAATATAAAGATGTTTGCGATTTTCTAAATGTCAGAGGCTGTAATGAAAATCAGAAATACACCGTATACATAATTTCACTTTCTTCTGTACCAGAAAAAATGTTGAGCCATTTTCCAAAAAAAGTAAAATCTTCCTCAGGAGCAATGAAAAGGACGGCACAAGTAGATCATATGACATATTTTCCAAGTTTCAGCTCAAAAGCTTCTAATCTGACAGTTTGGTGTGACATTCAAGACCAGGATGTTCAACTTGCAAGGCCTCAAGGGTCACAACTAAACCCTTAATACGGTTGCGGGCCATATTTTCATTACTCGGGCGATCCACTCCTGACTTCCCCGCACTGCTAATCCAACACTGCCCGGCTGCTCTGAAACGGGAGGGGGCATGGAACCATGCGTGAGATCTAGAGATCGGAAAAATATGTAGTATGAAAGGGTAACGTACTGCGGAAAAAAACTTCTGTGAGGTTTTACCCTATCTTGTATGAACTAGTAGGGCTAAAAGCACATACTTTCTCGCCTTTAGTAATAGTTATGTAATACTACTTATACCACAATTTCTCTTCGAACTAACACACCTCAGTCATTACGTTTTGTAAAACTCATTGTCATTATAAATCATGCAATATTTGGTGCAAAAACTAAATATTTTCAAGCAAATATCAACACAAATTTGATAATTATAACCGCTTTTCATGCAGGTAAATCATGTCCCAACAATAAGACGTAATTCACAAAAATTAGCTCCCTAGTCATTGTTGTATTCCAATCTGATATTCCCCTAGTAATTTTTCTTTCATGTATTTCAAATAGATTTTAAATAATTTCTTAAAGATTAATGTGTAAATGTGTAACGAAAGGTCGAATGAAACTAAAAAAAAATATGAAGTAATATACAAATTCTAACTTACACAACATCCTACTAGAATTACGAAATTACGCTCCTACAATTACGATTGTGAAGATACACTTTGTATTTGAGAAACTGTATTTTTAAGTTTTTTAGGCATGTATTTTAGAGTTGTATTTAATTACATAAAGTAGCTTTATTTTAAAAAATGAAGTACTGGTACCCAAATACAGACGAAAATGAAGATAGTTTAAAACGAGGTTAGTAGCTTTTGGTTTCATTGTACTAGAAAATGTACCACATTGAAACAAAAATAAAAGCTCCTTTCATCTGTTGAATTTAGATTCTCTTTATTTGGAAATGATAAATATATATCATTGAAAATTCTGGGCCATATTATCTTGCAATAAAAAAATCGTTTATTAGTTATAACAGTTCTATGTTCATCCACACCAGTTGAATGTTTTCCTTTGCAGGTTTTATACATTCACCAACTTTCAGTTTGTTTGTTTAAAAAATTAGTAATTTTAAAATGAAATTCCATTTCTTTGTGTTAGACATATTTTTTATATCATTTTATACTTGAAAATGTTTAAAGTAGAAATGAATTCTTGCATGAATAAGCAATAAGAAATATGTGTGAATAATTTTCATTTGTAAGGATATTTTTTTTGTGTGTATGTTGAAAGAGTATATTTTATGTGTATTATTATATGTAATGTTTTGATCGGAATTGTTTTCACTGTATGTCATTTGGCTGGAAGGAATGCCACATAAAATAAATAGTTGCTGACATTATGTTCGGCAGCTATTGTTGCAACTTTTTATTTATTTATTTATTTGTCAAAAAAAAGTAAAAACTGTATATGACGTGTGGGGAAAGAAATTTATCTGCGCACATTTTCTTGAGGGCCAGAAAAAAAAAAAAAAAAGAAACCAACGAAAAAAAAATGAATTTTGAAAATAATTATTTTAGAAAAATAAAAATATTTGAAAAATGTTTTTTCCTGAGTTACAGAAAATCAATTTCAACTGTAAATGAACTACAAGCAAAAGGAGTGCTCAACAAAACGTGCGCACAGTGAAGCTACATTTACGTCCAGAAGCAAAACAAGGGGCCATCTCAGCATTTGCTCTATGGATCAGGGAAACTGGACAAAAACCTGATCGAGATGGGGGTCATTGACCTGGAAGCTGAAGTACATTACTTGTTACAGGCATATTAAATAATTTTTGTGTTTTGCTTTATAGGTAGCGATGCTCTGTGATATGGATTAATAATAATTAGGCTCCCAATTAACTAATATTATTAATGGCTTCTCAGTATAGGAGCGACTTCGCGAACCCATAGAGAAAATAAAAATTTGTACTAGGGAGAACATAAATGGAATCAATATGGAAGTCATGGCAGAGTAGTGGCGGGGTATTCTAATTCGAGCATAGGCTTGTTTTAATGCAGTGTGGGATAATAAATATAATTTACTCATAATTATCAGTATTGATTCGTGGCAGAGGTTTATGTTTTACCACACTGCAATACATTACAGTAGTTACTGTCCAGAAATGTGTATGATTCAATTACTAATTTACTGTAATTGACAATTACAATACATTGTTGCAATAAAAAATATATAATACAAAATTATTATATATTTACAGTATTTTGAGTACTTGAAGTATTTTCTGTGACCATATGAAGTCCAAATGATTTTGTGTATATATTTAAATACTTATTCGTAAAGTATTTTAGAGAAGTATTTAAAAACTAAAGTTTTAAATACACAGTTTTACAAAATGTGATGACTGAGATATGTTAATTTGGAGAGGAATTGTGGTATTAATAGTATTACATAAGTATTACTAAAGGTGAGAAAGTACATGCTGTTTTAGCACCACTAGTTTCTTATAAAATCTGTTATTGAATATTTGATTGTCAAATAAGATCAATACATTTTTGACGATGAGTAGTTTTCGCATAATTTTACGTTAAGACAATTATAAAAACAAACATTTTCTCGAAAGTTCTCAAAGCTTTTTTTTCATTTTTATTATCTCAGAGAGTGAAGTACGCTTATAAAAATTACACAAGTCTGATTTTTGTTGAACTTGGCGGCTTTTTAAAAATTCAGAGTGGCAAAATATGTGAGAAAGCTTGTATAGCACCATTCTTTTGTAGCTGCTTCCCATGAAACAATAAATGACTGATGGATACATTTGCCAGAGAACCTAACTCTCGTGAATATTTTGTTATAATACATTTTAATAAATACTCTATATTGAATCAAAGAGAGCCTAAATAAAACACCCTAGGTATTGATTAATTTGAGCAATGTGAAGAATTTTCAAAATAAATTATATAATTTTATATTTGCATATTCTTTCCAATTAATCTAAATTTACTCATTGAATTGTTTTTCACAAGTTTGAACAGATTCTTAGCTCGGTGTAAAAGGATAGGCATATGAGAAAAAAATGCAGAAATACAATAGACAAGTATGTCCTTTTTTATTCATATGAAAATAGCATGATATAAGACATTAATAATATACATGTAACTCATTAAATACATATTTGAAATGGAAAAAAGCATATAACCAAACGGTGAATACTATCCAGTATATAGCCTCCACTCCTGTTATCCAGCAACATTATAATTATATGAAAATAAATATCTTTCATGAATAATACTGCCTTTACATACCCACAACCGAGGTCGTGAGGCACGTAAATAAATCATAACATCTGTTTTCTCCTCTTCTACGGCTCCACTGCCCTCCATACTGGAAGCAGATATGAAAGAAAATAACTTTCAGCACTTTTCAGACTTATCAAGAGTGCAATAGATAATGTTGGGCTATTTTATAAAACAATTTACTGCACAGCATATCTTCCTAGTCTATCTTTTAAAATTTTTTGAAGAATGAATTTTCTTGAGTTACAACTTTTTTGACATGTATGTTACTGTCATAATGTGCTGAAAATCAGAATTGAAACTTATGATTCTTAAATTTTCATAACTTGGAATATAAGTTTCCAGTGAGGAGGCTCATGTCAATACACCATAAAATATTTTCAAAATAAATTTTTCATCCTACTGTAATAGATTATTTTATCATAAATTACCCCAACAAAATATGATATGATAACATAGGTAATTAAAGAATAAAATACCATTTACTAACATTTTGTCTACAATATCATTATCGAGACAACTGTTATCTCATTTTATCACATTTGAAAATTATATTTATAACTATTCTACATAAACAGTCCTTTCTATTAGCCTTATAAGGTCATCGTCTTTTACTATCCTATAGTTTAATACAGTCACAAAAACTGCAATAAAATTAGAAGCCAGTTTGACTGTGACTTTTTATCGAGACCTGTACTTAATCACAGGTTGTGAGTATATAAAAAATACAATTAGTTAATATTTTCATTTAAAATTCATTTGTTTTTACATATCACATGTCAAATAGACTAGGGTTGTATGTCGAGAAAAGACGATGTGCATTTACCATGTAAATTGTGTAGTAAATCTTGTATCTAGTTTAAAATTTACAATTTTTCATTCTCACAGAAGAAGCACATTGATTACTAGCCAGCATTATTAAACATACATATTACTCTTGAAAACTTGATTTTGGAAGAGGAGCTGACCATATTTGATGAAATTTAGTATTGAATAGACATTTCAGAAATATCACTTCAGCATTAAGCATAAAAAATACCTTCTAATAATCCTTTGTCAATTAGTTTACTAAAAATTAGAAATATCTTCTACGTAATCAGTCTTACTACAATGAAGAATCATTGCAATATAGAATACTATATTCTTTAACTAATAATACTGACATTTCTCATAAGTTGTTGCTATGGATATGTCAATTTCATTTGTTGAATTTGTTTAAAATATGAAAAGCAAATTATTATTTTTGTTGTATCATATTCATTTTCATCTCTTGAACTTTTCTTCTCTTGCTTTTTCTCGATTAACGTGGTGAATAATAAACATGTTTAAACATATAGTTTGGTTACTATCCTGAAATATGTTTATAAACAACTGTGACAATGGGTTGATGATAACATTAACATAGTAACACATAGTCACTTTATCTCAACTGGATTCACCTACATACAAAACAAGTTTTGAGAAATGTGGTGAAACACAGTGCGACATTTTACAAGTTGTGCCGATCGCGACGAGATTTTGCCCTCGTCAGCTGAATCGGAAATAGGTCGGTAAACTCTGCGCAGATGTCATTCACTCCGGGGAGTTTAAATTATATTCGTATTAAAATAGATATTGGATAAATGCTATTCGTTAGTTTTAACGAATCTCTTGTTTTCACGCACTTTCTCGTTCGTATTCCGATGTGAAGGTTCGTACATCTCCTGGAAATATCGTAATAAATTTCTGCCGAGACATTCTTGCTGATTTGTACTTAACGTATGTGTCATAGACAATCTCTTCCTGATTTGGCGTGAACTTTGAGCGATCCGTTACAGACGACTCCACGAGATGGAAAAAAAAGCCCTTAGTCCGGCTCGTCCTCTACCAAATGTTGATTGATGTTTCCGGACGCGTCAACAGTTACTGCGATTAGTCCAGTTACTGAAGTGAATCGCAGGAGGTGGGCGTGTCCCCCCCCTCTGGATGGTGAGGTCCGGCGTCGACCTACACGTCCGTTTGCGGGGAATTTCCCCATCCAAGTATCTCACCCAGTGGGAAATCACCCCAGCCGAGACGAGTTTTAAGCTCCCGACTCATCTACCGTCATGGGTGGTGTGCAGTATGTGTACGACATGCAAGTGTAAGTGTGTGTAAGGGGGATGATAGGGCAAGGCAGAGGAAGGAAAAAATCGAGCGGTCCGTGGTCCATTTATTAGGATACTGCTCCGCCATTGCTCGGTATTGACCGGAAAAAACACGGAAAATTACCGCTCCACGCATCCGTTTGTTAGAATTCTCCGTCAGATAAGAATGAATTCGACCTAGCTATCTTCCTCGAGTCGGGAAATTCGCCACCGTCGGGACTCGAACCCTCGGACAACTCGGTCAATCACTAGCAATACTATTCTGAGCAGAACGCAGCCGGTGTCTCTCCAGACTTGAGCCCCTTTTCCCAATGAGGGTCGGCCCGTCGAGAATGAGAATTCGTCACGTTCACGGCACACTCGTACAATAATCGCACTGTTCTTATGCATTAACTTCTGACAATGTGTTTCTTGCATGGATCTTAATAAAGTTGTTAAGTGTCACAAGGAACGGGATTGGAAGGAACGATGCTGTCTTGGTATTCTCAACCTTTATGATTCTGATGTTAAAAGTTGCTTGCTTTGCAATTGCATTTATTTCAAGCTGCAAATCTGAGGTCAACAAGCCACATTTTTTTGATCATAAATGTATGATTTTTGGAAGGATTTCCGGAACATCCAGGATGTTGGCTTTGAAACATCCCACTTATGATTAATGTGATATTTGTGAAGCTGCCGTTCAATTGAGGTAATTTTTATCATATTACAGTTACAACATTTCACTAATTGTGTTTTTTTGTCTATTGAAAAATTTCAAGTAGATTCTGTATGTATTACACTCGCCCAAACGAGACTACAAGACGTATTTTTTTAAGCAGGAATAGTGAGATACTAAAAAGTAAGTGTGTACGTATATTATTTTATTATTTACTTGTAACATATCTTCGTTTTCTATTGCATTGTGACACTTTCTTATCGGTATCTTTTTAATTCGTTTCAAGCCAGTGATGACCTTTGAAAGAAGCAAAGAGACGAAAATTCGTCGCGAAAAGCTATTGCGCTGTACGGCGAATAGTATTGCTTGGGATTCCAGAGTGATACAACGTTAAGAAAGGTTTCACTGAAATTGCTTTATCGTGCACTGTCAAAATCATGTTCAATAGCAATGATATAGTAGGAGTTAAACTGGGTGTGAAGTTGCGAACATCTTATTGGCAAAATGTCATGCTGTATGGATGCAAATCGTTTTCAAAGAACCACAAAAACAAAGAGTATTGTGCGATTTTTCTAACTCTACCCCTCAAGCCCCTTTGGCCACGATGGAATATCACACGGCATTTCGCGGCTTTCTCCATCGTACCGATAAGTCGCATGATCGCAAGCTCTGCTTGATACTGTCGCGATCACGTGATGTCTGGCGGCACGACTGAAAACGTCGCGAAATACCGTGACATATTCCATCGTGAAGACGGACCTTGAGGGGCAAAGTTAGAAAAATCGCAGTATAGAGTGAGTCACAATCAACCAGTGTTGCCAGGTGCCGAATGAGGGAGTGAGGAATCGGGACTGCAAATGCGTAATTTTCCGTTTGAACACAGCGAAACCGAAATGAGCATGAAGCCTGACAATTGAAGTTGAACTACCTTGACGATTTCTTTAGCCAAATTCATATATTGTTTTCGTTTCTTTCATTCGAAATAAGAAGATAAAAGGCGAAGAAATTTAAAAAGAAATATCATTGAGGCATAAATGGTTGATTTTTAATCGTCGAAGAAAAATCGCGGAATTTGTGTCTATCGGCGCAGATTGCGGATTGGACCTCAAATAGGTGGAACAAAATGCGGAAATTGTGGAATCTGTCAACACTGCACTGAATACAAGAAGCTAAAAAAACAACACCAAAGCTGATCGCCTGCACAGCGTCTCATACACCAGGCGAACGAGCGCCGTGTGCCGCAGGCGTGCGCGGCAGGCCCGCAACACAGCGGAGACGCTCCACTCCGATTGATAGGGAGAATGGAAGTCGATCAGTTAGGATGCTGTTATCCGATTGAGAGCTTCGTTACATCCACGAAGTCTGTGTGAAGAAGATTCATCTCCGCTATTTATGAAAAGCATTGGCAGCTAACCGAACTCACTTAGCCTCAGCGACATCATTCGGTCAATAGAAGAACTTTTAAGGCATTTTAGACCAATGGTCACCAAGTTCATAAGTCAAATCAACGCCAACTACATTTAATTACACATTAATGTGTAGATGGCGTTGATCAAGTACGTGTACGCGGGGTTGTTATTGGCTGAAAAGAGTCTAGATAAGTACCTTGATTCACTGTGTGGTGTCAATGGAACCAAGTGAGTCCGATTAACTGCCGACGTTTTTCATACATACCATGTCTCCAACACTGGAGTAGAGTCTCTTTCTTACAGACTTCGTGTTTATAACTTAAGTTTTCGATATTAAAGCTCTCGATTGGATAACGGCGTCCCAGCTGATCGACAGTCAATTCGCCCTACGTTTTAATCGAAGTAGGAGGTTGGCCCGTACACGATGACGCGCCGCTCACAAGTGTCGGTTGAAATTGTGGAATGGCCGCCACATCTTTGTGGGAACAATGCGATAGCGACAGATTTGGGCGCAGGCGAGCCGGCCATATACCTGAATGGCCAGTTTACAGAACATGCAGCGTATTCTGCGACTGGGACTTGTACTTGTGCCTCCGTCACAGCCCCTGCCGTTTTCTTCTCCATTAATATTTCGTATGAAACTCATATGACGATACAGCGAAAAAGAACCGAAATTGTTTGGTTATATTCGTCTTCTTTGTGTTTGGCGTTTGAGAGTTACTTGATGAAACGGAAATGTCCTAGCAAAAAGCAATGGCAGTCGTTCGTTTCCTGCTTCCACCAGGACAGAACCAATGAAGGAGGTAGTACGAAATGCGCTTCGCAGAGAAGCACGAACGCGCATGTAGAGAGCACCTGACAAAGGCGGTAGAGCACAGCAACGCACTCTGCCTGTGAAGAACGAAAATCAGTTCTCTGTTACTCTAAACCGTTAGGTTTATACTTCGGTTTAAATATTCTGTCGCTTCAAGGTCACAAGTTGGTGAGAGAGGGGGACACTATCATTCAATCAGGAACTTCAATACTAAACATTTATTTCGTAACGAAATTTATGTTGCAACGCTCCCGATTGGATGACAAGTGTTTCCCTCATAATCCAGCTCAAGAAGGGACATTACACTTAAATCAGAATAGGGTGATCGTTTTAAGGGGTCGGCGTAGAATCGGCGTGACGGGTAGTGTATTAGAGAGTTTGTGCACCCTCGAACGTTAAAACAATCGAAAGCACTATCGATCTTCTGCGCATGCGCAGTTCACGTTTCGCATCACTTTCGTGTATTTGCGCATGCACAGAAGATGTAGATTGCAGTCGATTGCTGCCCGCAAGGCGTGCACAAACTCCCTATTTTTTTCATCAGACCCGTTTGAGCGAATGTAGCTTGCTCGTGACCATAGTCGGACGGGTCCCGTCAAACGGAGTTTTTGAACCCTCGAACGTGAAGCACTATCGATCTTCTGCGCATGTGCAGATGCACTAGAGTGATACGAAACTGGAACTGTGCATGATCAGAAGATCAATAATGCTTCACGTTCGAGGGTGCAAAAACTAGAGAGTTTTTGCACCCTCGAACGTGAAGCACCATCGATCTTGCGCATGCAAGTAAGCATAAAGTGATACGAAACTGGAACTGCGCATGAGCAGAATATCGATAGTGCTTCACGTTCGAGGGCGCAAAAACTCCCCAGAGTGCGCATCGGTGGGAGAGGGAGAGGGGGTAGGGGGCGAGAGTGTTAGTGGTGGTGGTGGTGGGCGGGCGCTGGGCGCGGGCGCGCGGGGCGAGGGGCCTTACGGCCTCTGTGGTGGGAGGCCGCGCCCGACGTGTGGCTGGAGACGGGCCCTCCGGACGCGGTGCGCCCCCTCGCGGCCACGCTGTCGAAGTACTCCGCCACCCGCTCGACCACCTGCCACACAAGACACACGCGCGTCATGCACTCGCATCGACCAATACTTTTATTATGAAACTAGTTTTCGGTATTTGCAGACAAGGATGAAGTACATTACTGGAAAACTAATTACGAGTATATTTAATATCCATTGGATCGACGAGTCAGGATCTTTGAGAATTTATCGTCTGCCTCGTTCAATATATTCATCAGAAGCTACAATTGTAAGTAAATGATAAATAATAATAATAATAATAATAATAATAATAATAATAATAATAATAACAACAACCCATTATATAAAGTTTCATACAGTACTGTCATATAGAAACTAATTTACGTTGAACCTAGTTATTATTTCTCCCTTTTCGAGTAATACTGATGATGTTAATTATAATTACAAATCTGATTCACTCCCGCTCAACATGGCAGTATTATTTCACTCAGTCATTATTCACCATCACCTCACCGCATTACAAATGTGATATGCATACGCAATCGAACTAAACATTTACTAGAACGATGAACAATGGCTCAGTGCTTTGTTTGCAAACATTGATGTGATTGACCGAGAAACCTGTAAGGAAGCTGTACCATCATGGCTGTCATAAGTAGAGGGCAGATTTTAATTAAATGTCATTTTTTTTCACTTTAAACAATGTCTTTTCGTATAGACATTAATTTTATGTTATGACAAAAACAAATGATCTATTTTTATACATTAATTTTTATACAAATGATCTATATTTATATATTTTTTCGCATTTTCAACCGATTTCTACTAATAAGTCATTTTTTTACCTTTTCCGTCATTTATAAAGCATTATTCGCTATTTAATCGATTTTCACATCATTTTAAAGTTACTTTATATAAATAATGTTTACGAGACGATCTCCACAGAATTATTCAGTAGCCTATTCATTTTCTTCGCTCAGTAATTGTAATGTCAGCCGTTGTATGTAATCCAAGGTTCCTGTGACACCTATCAGCGCCAATTCGGTTCGGCAGATTTCGGGAAATCTAGTCATACTTTAAGCTGGATTTCCGGGAAAGAATTGTTCAAACCAAGCTTTTGCAAGCCAAGTTCACTTGAATGAATGAAAGAAAGAAGCCTCGTTTACATCAGTAATTTTTTACGTCATTTTTCATTGCTTTTAGAGAATTTTAAAAAACATTTTAAGAACATTTTATTGATAATTTTTGGCGATGTTTAGGTCATCAAAATCCACCCACTATTCATAAGTAACACAACGAGTTCTTTGCCAATTAGCGATTAACAATACAACATTACCATTTATTTGGGAGTTAATTCTTCAAATCCCTTCCGTACTTTCATTAGCGGTTAGTCTGAGTTAGAAGTTAATATTTTTTATATTTATTTATTTGTAATTAATTCAAGCAACAGTAACACTGATGGTAACCTGATTCGGCGCAGATATAATATATAATGATTAATCGAAAACTATTGTATCACAAAATATATGGAGTTGGCGTTAGGCGAGTTACAGTAGAGAAATAATAAAGTTGTTATCTGTTCACAAAGCAAAACCGTTGAGGCTTTAACATAGTTGAGATAGAATGAAATATGTAGAGTTCATCTATTTACAAAGCGATCGTAGAGCTTTTTGAAAGCATTGAGTGAGAATGCAGTCACAACACGTTCGGGAAGGAGATTCCACACGTCTACTATTCTATTTTGAGTATATATTTTGGGTCCCCAGTGAAGTTGGGGTCCCGAGTTAGTTTGCACCATCCGCTCCATCCTCCTTTGGGTGCCCTCTTCTTTGGGCGGTAAACGGCCTTGGCTGTAATTTACATAATCGCTAAACTGCATACATAAATATAGTATAAATAAATACAATAATAACTATTGGTGCTACAGAATGACAGACTTTCTCGTATTAGATTTCTATTTCTTTTGGTCTCGGTTACCTATTCGACTTGCCATATACTCTTCCAAGCTACCATCTATCGCCGCCCAAAGTACATTTTTTTTGACATTTTCCAAATTTTCCAGTTTTCCAATATTAGAACAGAAATATTATTTTATTAGAATATTAAAGAATAGTAAAACAGCCTAAATAACAATTTTCTTTGCGAAATTGGGAGACGTTTTTAAGAAAATGGCGTTTCAGCGATACTGAAGTTAAGTTCGAAGTAACGCGAAATTCGAAGTTAAGTTTCACAGAAAAGTTTTGAGTTTCGAAAAACTTTATTTGAAGCCGTTTAAAGCACTTCGGCACACAAATACAATTGTGTTTATAAATTGCTGGAAATGTACACACTAACGAAGTGAGAGATCTTAAAAAAATTACATTTGTAAAAATGCACAAGTTTGAGATAGTTTTCATAGAAAACTATTGACTTTTCGAGAAACTATATAGGACATTATTTAAAACAAATGTATTCATAAATATAATAATGCGAACAAATCGTGGCTAATGTAAATATTAACGATATGAGAGTTGGGTAAAAAAATACATTTTTGTAATTTTTGAAAAAACAAAAGAATAGAGCAATTGGGCGTTTATGTCATCTCATAGAGTACATTTAGCATTATCCCTATGAAAAGTTTAAAGAAAAATATTTGAGCCGTTTTGCAGAAAAACTAGTTTTTATTATTTTTTAAAATTGCACATATTGCACACAATATTGCGCGAAAACTACTAAAATTACAAAAAAATGTACATGACCTTAATGAAAGAACTCACTACGGAGAAAAAAATGTTTTTGAAGGATAAATATCTATATTCAATTTTGTAGCTGTAGGAAGATGCCGAAAAAAATTCACATTTTGCAATTTTCGAAAATTCAGAGTTATCCGTGAAAACTGAACCTATGCCACCTTCATAAGTGTATTTTACTCTATTCTTACAAGAAATTTAATTAAAAAATTGGAACAGTTTTCGAGAAAAGTTTGAAAATGTCCGGGGGGCTTCATATAAAGTAGCCCCAAATTTTGAAGAAAGATTGCCAAAGTCTCAAAGCTTTGACTGGAACTAGACAGGGGTTTCTTCAATTTGGAAAAAATCCTACGCATAGTTTGGGCGCTAGTGTTGCTCACATACACCAGACGGACGGACGGATGTTTTGCCGTCAATTGGTTTTTTGGTATCAAGGAGACACAAAACATGGATTCTGTCTACACCACATGTTAAAAGATTTTTTTTCTTAATTTAGCAACTGAATTTATCCACTTTTTCGTTACCGTGGCCCTGTAATAAAGAGTTTTTCTGCCGAAAATTCGCCGTTTTTTCGCGCTACATTACACAACTTTCCCTTTACTATGTACATTACTCTATATATTGCGTACGTTACCTCGTTGGCTGTGAGGCTGCGTGTGTCAGTGATGTAGCTCTCCCGCAGTTTCTTCATTCGCGTTATCCTCTGCAACACCAACGAACGACCACCTCTTTGCCAGTCGGTGTGAAGCGTCGGTAGGTCGTATCTGTATCATGTGTAATAAAAAAGCTAGATGACATACTAAGACAGTGCACCAATTTTCTCTGTTAAAAAACTAGAAATTTTTAATGGTGACATTTTTCACCAAAAATCACTAGTGGGTATTCTAATATGGTTGATACATTTTCAAGATATAACAATTGGAGGGCACATAGACGCCTCTAGGACGAAAAATTGAAGGAGTAGTACATCAGAAGCAAAAATAATTATTGTACTCGTAGTTACACAGTCCGTCGGGTGTCTCATGGACAGCGTACTAACTTTCTGTGGGCGGTCTCGGATTGGATCTCGGCCTGGGTAAAAATGAAGCTGTAGCTTTTTAATACAAATAGACTCAGTTTACACAGCTCCGTGACGAAAGGAAAAGCTCAGGTAGGCCAAGTACGGTGATAAGAATACGTCATGCACGCCTCATGTCTCCCTTACACCCACGCATGGATAATACATAAAAGCAGGTCCCAAGTCTGAGAACACCACTAACGGGCAAAAGTTTGATTAATCCGCCCCCAAAACGCCAAATACATACGTACAAACATTGTAGTTACATACGAAGTATTGAAAAAAGTGGAATTATTTCGCAGCTATTAATGAATTCAGGAATTTACTCTGTCACTACACCAAGAAAATGTCGGCAGCCACAGATGATGGTGGTAGTTAGAACGCATAGGTGGGAAGCGATGTGATTATTCGTCCCCTCCTTTAGATACGAAAATGTAGGTCCACCCGGCGATCCTCCATCCACCAGTCAGTTCAAAAGAACTTTCAACCCAACAGTCAGTTCAGGAGAAGTTGATACTTCACCTTTTCCCATGTTTTTATTTAATTGTTTGCTAATGAAGGACAACAAAACACATGGACTTGGGCATGGGGTGGGGCTTGGGCGTGGGGATAAGGCTTGGGCATGGGGTTGGGTATGGAGCTTGGGCGTGAGGGTTGGAGTGGGGCCATGAGGTGGGGCTTGGTCACAGGATAGAGCTTGGAGTGGGGTGGGGCTTGGGCCTAGGGGTAGGGCCTGGAAATGCGAGTGGAGCTTGAGCATTGGGTTGGGGCTTGGTCATGGGGATGGGGCTTGGTCATGGTGGCGGGACTTGGTCATGGGGGTGAAGCTTGGTCATGGGGATGGAACTTGGTCATGGGGATGGGGTTTGGTCATGGGAATGTGGCTTGGTCATCGTGGTGGGACTTGGTCGTGGGGGTGGGGCTTGGGCATGGGGTGGGCCTTGGACATCGGGGTGGAGCTTGGGCACGGCGGGCATACGCACCCGGAGGCGAGTAGGTTGCGCACGAGGATGCGGCGCTTCTTGATGGAGGTGGCGGGGCGGCCCGTGCGCTGCAGGCGCTGCGCGCACCCCACCGTCGCCCACAGCGCGTCCCAGTTGGGCTCGCACCAGTCGGCGCGCCAGCCCACCAGGCGCCGCATGCAGCGCGCGGAGTAGGAACAGCACGCCAGCGCGGGCAAGCGCAGCGACAGCTCCTCCCTGCGCAGCGGACACAGCATTCATTGTTAGCGATTCCGAGCGCGGTCGCTGGTACCGTAAGTATAGTGCATGTTTTGCTTGGAAGGTGGCGGCGGTCTCCCCCTGCTGGACGGAGATCCGGCGCCGACCTACAGTCTGTTAACGGAATTTTCCCTACCAGGTATCTCCAGCCGGAACAATCTCTAAGCCCCCGACCGGTCTCCCGGCTTGTGTTGTAGTGTAGTGCACAGAATCTCCCCGTCAGAGAGACTGTTGTGACATCAATTGATGCCCTGAGCCATTTCTCCCGGTGTTGCGGACGGACAACGCTTGCCTCACACAGGCAGGAACCGATTAAAACAGGGAGATCCAACTTCTAAGGCTTTAATCACCACAACTAAAACCTTTAATATGGCCCCGGGTCATATTTTCATAACTCGGGTAATCCACGCCTGACTTTCCCCTATCAAATTCTGCACGTTGGCTGCTGTGAAACAGGGGAAGGGGGAATGGAACCATGCGTGATATCTGGCGTGTGGAAAAAAATTCGGTGAGAGCAAAATAGTTTACTAGAATGATGTTTGATTCCATTTATTGGGAAAGGACAATGCGAAGTGTTGAGTATTTTAGTACTTATTAGGATTTATGTGCCTCCATCTGTGTGTTTTTCGATACTCAGTATAATGATTTATATTTTTTTCATGGATGGTATCGGAAGTTAAGAATTTGAAAACAATACTGTTGTATAATTTATAGTATTATGGTTGATGTGTGGTTGTAAAGATAATTTAATTTTGAAGAAGGGTTTTTCCTTGAATGTTTCTCGCCTTTGAGAAGGAATTTCTCAAAAAAAGAAAGTTATGAAATCGTGCGCCGGAAAACGGCGAATTTTCGAGATGAGCTCTGGTAACGAAAACCGGAATAAATCCAGTTGTTAAATTTAGAAAAAAATCCTCTAATACGTGGTGTAGCCAAAATTCATGTTTTGTTGAATATTGATACCGAAAAATCGATTGACGACAAAACGTCCGTCTGTCCGTCCGTCTGTGGTCAACGCTAACGCCAAAACCATTCAGCCGATTTTCTCCAAAATTGATATTCCCCTATCGTTCTGGATGACGTCGGGGCTCCTGGGATTTGAAGTGGATATTTTAATTTTGGGCGATACTTTACATGAAGCCCCTCAGACATTTTTAAAATTTTCAAAAAATGGCTCCAATTGTTTTTATTAATTTTTTTTAATAGTGCGAAGGACGTTTAAGAAAATGGTTCAGGTCTCATTTCGTTAAAGTCCCCGACTTTTCGAAAATTATAAAAAAAAGGTTTTAAAATTACAAAATTGAAAATATAGATTTTTGCCTCAGACAAAGTCTCTTGTACATATTTAGCTTACATAATTAGCTCTTTATATAAGGTCATGAACATTTTTTTGAAAAAAAAGTTGTTTTTGCGTAATTTACGCTTGAAATTGACAAAAATTTTGTTTCTAAAAAACCGGTCCAAATTTTTTCTTTAAATTTTCTCCACTTATTTAATAAAGGTCAATAAAAATAGGGTGATAATCTCGAGTATTGCTCGTTTATTCGAAAATTGCAAAAGAAATTCAAAGCTACAAAATTGAGATTTTTGCCTCAGACAATGTCTGTTACAAAGTAAGCTCTTTAAAAAAAAGGTTATGTCCGATTTGTTTCGTAAAAGTTAGTAGTTTTTGCGTAATTTCTGTTTGAAATTAATGAAACGTATATTGGCGTCCCGTCGTACATAACGATAACATTGTAAGATTGCGAGAAAGAATGCGCTCTTTTTAGCACCACTATCAACGGTAGTGTGTTAGTCCGGATCACTCATAAGTGGCTGAATTTTCCAAAAAACGGTGAGAGCAAAAAAATCGGCGTTGGTGTAGTTTTTTAGAACAATGTTTGATTCGTTTTTTGTTTGGGAAAGCTCAATGTGAAATATTGCGTAGTTTACTTTTCTGAGGAATTATGTATCTCGAAACGTGTTCTTTTGACAGGAGTGTAAAAAATTATAATTATTTGGGGGAGTATTGTGTTTGAAAATTGCAAAACAATATTGTTGTATAGAGAAGTCGACTTTTTAAAATTTTCGAAACACAGTAAGAGCAAAAAATAAATGTTTATAAATAAGTGGCACAATATTTTGTGTATGAATAAAATATTTTGGTCAATTGGCTTTGCCAGCTTAACATTAAACCAGTAAAGCCACTCACTTTTGGAAAAACCGTTGGAGCAAAATAATATTATTTATATATTTGGAAAGCACAAAAAGGGCACAAAATTCTGGGTATAGAGAAAATGTATTTTTTGAAAATGTCTTTGCCGGCTTATTTGGGTTCACATTTAGCTGTCACTCCAGCTGCATTACGAAGCACGGTTAGCTGAGAAAAATAATTTGAATTATGATGATAAGAATAATGTCATAAGAACTTTGAAATCATAGTTTCACTTCATTGGATTGATTGAATTCTTGTCTTGCCTCCACGAACTAGGACCCCAAGTGATGTCCTCGGCTAGTGTGTTGGTGCGTGTACGTACGTTTTCAAGTGGCAGCAAAGCAGCTCGTGGAGGTGGCACGCGTCGACGTCGGCGCGGTGGGTGTCGCCCAGGGGCTTCCCCACTATCAGCTCGTACAGGCTGTCCAGCCCCTGGGCCACGTACTCCGTGGGCGGCGTGCCCGCCTCGGCCGCATCCGCCTGGAAGATGGCCTGCGTGTCGCCGAACCCCATCACCACCTGCGGACGAGAACGCGGAACGTAGGTAGTGGTGGTTAGGGATAATTATATACCGTATCAATCTTCCCTCACCGAAGTTAGACCATAAAGCGTTATAAACTACATTCGTTTGTAGTCTGTGAGGGGGTCCTCTTAACTGTTATTCAGATTCGTCGTGTTTCTCTATCACTACTTTTTATACACTCTTAATTCCAATTTGTTCAATTTACAGAAGAGAAAGCAAATTTAAGTAAGTATATTATAGTAAGTTAAAAAAATTTACGTCTCAAACAGAAAATAAAAACTGTTACAATTTATTTAAACTAAATTTATTGTTATACTGAATATAAAGGTATTAATCTTTTCAATGTTTTCGACTTGCCAAATGCTTACATTGCATGTTGGTTTTGATAATTCTCAAGTCAGTGCTACAACTTCCATGTGTTTTGGAGCGACAACTGAGGATCTCCGTCGTGTGAATCTCACAACGCATTTTCAGACCGCGTGTATCGCATGCAAAAAGACACTGACCTTTTCCCACACATTGCTCATTTTGTAGCAAGTTTAGATGTTAGACCTACTTAAGTTTCCCACAATTTGTTGACTACGAATGTTTAGGCGGTGGTATCCTTTCAGGGTTATTTATCACACAGTGGACATGGAACCAACTCCGGAAACGACGAGCGTCAAAAAGATACTTTATGATCCAGCTAATGGCTAACTGAGAGGTTGCGGTTGCCCATTCCAGCAAAGGTGCGAAAACGTCTGATGCGTTGAACATCAACGAGTTTGTGGCATCTGTCGGAATAAAATTCGTGGGCCAACTTCTCTCATCAGTTGGTGGTTTCCCTTGGCATTTCCTCACGAATGCTGGAGCACAACGGGCTATGGGACCGCGCACGTTCTGCCTTTTCCATTCCCTTTCCATCCATCTCCCTCAAGCCGGACAGAGATTCCTTGGGAGGGAGTAGATGTATAGAACCATTACTATACTCCGATTTAAACGTAATGGCGCTTCAAGGTCACGAGCTGGAAGGAAAGTGTGACATTGACATCCAATCGGAAGCTTCGTTACGAGTTAATTTTGCAGTGTCCCCCTCTCCGTCCAGCTCGTGACCTTGAAGCACCATGTTTAAATCGAAGTACACAAGAAGGGACTGCTTTGACAAATACTGCTTGGCTATTACTATAGAGCGTCCGAGGTTAAGAATGAAGTACAGTCTCTTATGGCAACAGTGATGCCAGACGTGGCGCTTTTCTGCTCTACTGTATGAACCAAAAGTTATGCGCTCGATAGTGCCGACGAATCCCGCAGTGAGGCGGAGCGCTAGTTTAGCGCTAAATTAGTTTGTCTCGAACCTTTCTAATGTTATGAAAGCGTATTTTCTTCCCTTTCCTCAAATCTAAAACTATTCTTACGACACTCCTGTACACAGTAAAAGGATTTCTGTTATGTTTCTCACCTTCTTTGTGCTTCGAAATGTGTAATAAGAAATCACAAAGAAATATTAATTTTAAAGTGCGCCACTATTTCATACATCTGGAACTGAAGCCGACTATTTGCAGTTCCAAAAAGGTCAAATCTGTTATTCCCTTATTATCAGCAGAGAAATAATAAGTTTTGATTACCGACACAATCGGAGCCCACGAGAACAAACTGATCTGATTAACGGAAAATCAAGCTGCCTTGCGCCAGGAGGGTGGCCAGTCAGCTCCCATTAGGCATTGAGTACGAATCTCGATCAAAAATATTTACTTCAAAACATTCATTCACCAGAAAAGTGATTGTGAATTACATACCTTAATATTGGTTATCTTCCGTCTGCAATGGCTCAATCCCCTCCAGATCGTCTGTGCCACTGCTGGAATCCTTCGTCGGAAAAATCCTTCGCTGGAAACTTTCGTCATCGAGATTAATTTCAATATCACTGATTTCATCCTGCAGTTCATCAACTTTCCACATTTTAGTTTCCAGTTCTTTTACACCCTCAACGTAATTGCTCCAATGCTCTACGCTTACATTTTCGAATGCATCATGAACGATACGTTCCACATTTTTTTATTTTAAAATCAGTGTTGTTCATTCTAACATAGTTTTTCACTTCAGCCCACACTTTCTCTATCGGGTTCAATTCGCAATGATAGGGAGGTAATCGGAGAATGGTGTGCCCAGCAGCTGTCGCCATATCATCGATTACGTACCCTTCATATTTATCTTTAACAGTTCTCACAATTTCTATTAAATCACTTTTTAGAAAATGATCTTCAAAACCGATATCATGAGATCGAAGCCAATCTTTAATATTATTTTTCTTCCACGGCATATTGGGGATTTTTTCCCTCCTGCGACTGTGATAGGAAGCATTATCTGCAACAATGACAGAGTTCGGAGGGAGATTTGGAAGCAGCTGTTCGGCGAAGTACTTCTCGTATCTGTCAGCATCCATTTCTTCATGTGCATCCGCCGTATTTTTTTTGCAAAGGAATACATCCTGGGCTTCTGTCACGAAACCATGTTCATTGCCCGCGTGCACAAGAGCAAGACGCGGACCCCGAGAAGTTGGTGCCTTCAAACCACATGACAATCCTGATATAAATGCTTGCCTGGATGTTTTTATAGTGGGGTCTTGCCATTCCTTGTTAACAGAAGTTCCAGCGTTAATCCACGACTCATCAGTGTAGACAATGTTCCGTTTTTCATTTCTAAACTTTTTAATTTGGTACAAGTACCTATGTCTCCATGAAATAATATCCTCTCGTTCAATCAATAATGCCCGGTTGCCTAGTTTACTATATGTAAACCCCATTTCTTTTAGTAAAAGATGAAAACTGGATTTCTTAAAATTGGGGAGATCATTGTCACTGTTCACTGCCGCAAGAATACTTTTTAATGTTGGCGGAACATTCTTCATATAAAACGAATGCACTTTCCTGCGGATTGCACTTCGCACGAAGTCGTCGTATTTTGCTTCCCTGCTGTTGACACGGATGCATCGACTATTTCTCTTTTTATTCGGAGTTTTAATTGTACCACTTGCAGCTTCTCGTCTTGTAGCAAAAACAGTAGTAGAACTTACACCGACTGCTGCCGCTGTTTCGTCCGCAATCCATTGTACTGGTTTCCCTGGATTCTTCCCTTTTAAATAGTTATAAATATTAACAACCATTTGTTTTTCTCCACTATGAAGTATTTTACCGCTCTTCCACTTTATGGTTGGTGGAACACACATTTTAAATTAAATTTTGCAAAGAAAAATAAATTAAATTGAAAAAATTGTAAATTAGTACATTTATCACAAGCTAAAAACCAAAATGAAGAAAAGTAAAGGAAATTACATTTAAATTTAATGTGATTAAAACCATAAATATGAAAACTAACACGACTACGAAGCACAGGCGAACGAACAACCGGCACGGGTACTTTCTCAGCACAGTGTGATACTGCAACCGAAGCACGTGGCAGCGCAGCGGTGGTTGTTCCAATCGCCGAACGCATCCCTTCCTACAAAAATTAATCAATTCTACAGATATTTACCACGATTAGTGGTAAATATATATGGCATTCGCTGTATAATTTTACTAATATCATTGTTGTTATGGAAAATAACGTTGATGAGGATTTAAAACAGTATTGAAATGTTAAAACGGGGGGAATGTTTCTTTACCGGAAAAGCCCATAAGGCCCTGTACTTCATTCTTAACCTCGGACGCTCTATAGCAACATAACTGCAGGTTACATCCATGCACTGACTTCGTCAATGGGGTTTGTATACGTTAGATCACTTGTAAGTTGCTTCATCAATATCTCTTGCAGTCATCGTCCTACGTGTGATTCATGTGTCCCCCACGTGTCAAACTGGTCCCTTCTCAGAGTAATTCTTCTAAAACAGACTAACACATGTTGCATAAGGTTATTTTTATGACCATCTGTCTAAGTTTTATGCATTGTAGTGTGGCGCATCACATCGTGGCGTTTGCTTGAGGAGACACGGAGGATTTAAATGCCCCCGCGATTGCCGCCGTAGCGGTGAACGGCAGCCCCACCAGGCATTTTTGGTCATTTCAAAGAGACAGTAGTGACGAGTTTTTGGGGTGGAAAGTGCGCGCGAGAAAACGCTCTCGTTTTGCTTCTGCAATTGGTCGTGTACGGACGGCGGAGTCACGCTAGGACTGAACTGGCCGGAGGCGGAAGGCGTCGGAGCAGAGGCAATGCTACCACCTCGATAGTCCAGATCAGCGATTGCCAACTGAACTACCGGGTACCTATTTGTTAACATTAATTATTGTTTCAGAACGAACTAATTCGTTGTATTATAAAATTGTACAAAACTTTATTGTCTAAAATATTATTGTCATAAAATGTTAAAACTTTCTTTTCCAAAAATAATATAAGAATGGAAGTGGAATGACAGTACTGGTTTTGATAAAGAATCGGATATTGCTTTGAGTTATGTAATAATGTATATTCTATTATATTCTATTTCTTGAAATTCTTATTGAATCATAAACATTCTAAATAATAATTACCATTTAAAAACGTAATTATCGAGCGAACCTTTTCCCCCTAACATACCATGTACCATTATTGCAACATTGTGCGCCCGCCGCCGCGTCGAGCACCACCTCTGCTCCGCGGTCGGCTCGGAGCAAGAGAGCAGATTTCTGTGACGTCGCAGATCATTGAGTTGGCTAGCATTAGTATAGATGTCTAGGTGGTGTTGGCAGAAGCCACAGGAGGAACCTTTGCACCGCAGCGACCAGAACCTAGTCGCTGCGGTGCAAAGCGACCCGAGGCCTTACGCGGGGCCGTGTAAAGGTTTTCAGGCGTGCGGACAGAATTCCCTGCCGATTACCACACGGCCGCGCAGAACCAGTGCCTTGATGGAAAGGTCGCGGTATTCGGGAGCAAGACTCGTGGGCACATTCCATGGCTGGTGTGGCGTAGTATGCGAGCCAAGGAGGACATAACGTGAGTGACCAACTGAATTTTTAAAGAAACTATAACACGTGTGAGACAGGTGACAAAAAAGGTGATGTTTACTGTAACCTTTTTGTTGGGGGATTATTTCAGTTCGCATAGTCTTACTCTTGATGAAAGCAAAATGATAAGGGCAATATAATAATTTCTTATTGCTGAATATATTGAAAATACTCTTCTTTTCCCTACTCAGATCTGCTTGAAAACCTATCAAGTATTTGCAGAAGTAACCTTAACTTACGTGAATATTGGGGCCAAATTGCTTCTTTGTTACCATTGTCTAAATAAATGTTATCAGCCGTTGAAACTTTCTCTAGTGGAAAGTATTTTATATTTTCTTATTTATGTGGCTTGTGTGGATTGTAAATACACGCTAAAGTATTATATAAATAAATTGTTGAAATCAGTGGCGCAAATCTTTTATGTGTGGAAGACCGATCAGAACTCTTATCACTTCACAAAACTTCAATTACAAAGGTTAACTCTGTGTACCCAAATATTCATATTTCGCATGAAATGCCAAATTTGCCACAATCGTAGATTTTAAATTCCAAGAAATGAAAGTTTTAAATTGTTGCTTCAAAAGAAATTTGATAGTGAAGTTTAAGGAATGTGCTGTGTTGACCATTATTTTCACAGACATAAGAAGAAAATATGTTTGTTTAGTCACTGCAACCATTCAAATATCAGGAGGATCAGTTTGGATTTTATACTGTGCTTGAAAAGCATACGAAAATGGAAAAACTTCCTTTTACACTTTGTAACTGGTAATATGTGCAACTTCTTTACTTATATAATAAGATTCATTTGGTATTTAATTATGTTATGTTGCTGTGTTTGCCACTGTTTTTATTTGTAGTTTCAAAGAATCACAAATATTGGTGGATACTGTAAAAGTAATTGGTAATATTACGTGCAACTTCTTGGATTATATTAATTATTAAGCGAATGTACATGTTTATTATTGTGTTTTCCCTAAGTTTCAACCGTGGAGCCCCGAATTCACATGAGAACACATGGATCCTCTAGATGAAAGTTTTTCTAATCAGGCAAAAAAAAATCAAATATGCGAGAATTGTCACAATAATATCTTTTAATCATAGACACACAAATTCGTAATATTTTTTATTACATTACGTATTCAATCTAATAAAAATATTACGAATTTCACTGTCTATAATCCAAGGGTGCCCAAATTCAAGGCCTCAAGGGCCACAACTAAAACTATTAATGTTGTTGCGGGCCATATTTTCAGTACTCGCGAGATCCAAACATGACTTCTCCGGATTGTTGCTCTCTGCAATTTGCCCAGCTGCTCTGAAATGGGGGAAACGCGTCATATCAGGCCATACCATGCATAACACAGTGAAGCACATTGAAATGATTTTGAATTTCTGAATTTACTAGAAAAAATCCTTAAATCTAAACTTATTTTTACATTAAGGCGATGTTCACCTACGCAGGGTGTGTGCGCACAATGTTCTTGTTCATCACGGATGAAAGAGACTTTCACTTTTGACTTCCACCCGCGGACAACAATAAATGGTACCGCGGACCGCTAGTTGGATAACCCTGCTATAATCCTACCCCAACCCCAATCTAGTGGAGCTAAAGCAACACGTACTTTCTCGCCTGTATTTTTCGCGTAATTTTGCGCGAAAAATACATTACATTTATTTGAATTGCAATTAGGTATGACCCGGTGGCAGTTGAAGTTGAACTCAAAGTTTCGAAAAATTCTACATGACCTTATTTCAAAATCTATCTTTAGAGTAAATATTTCATTACGGAAAACATCTCTATCTTTAATATTTTCGTTGTAGGAAGAATCCCCAAAAAATAAACTTTTGCAATTTTCGAAAAATTAGTATTTTCAACGAACATGAGACCTGCACCATTCTCTTAAACGTCCTTCACACTATTCAACAACAAAATTTAATAAAAAAAGATGAAGCAATTTTTTTGAAAATTTGGAAAATGTCCTTGGGGCTTCATGTAAAGTGAGTATGTACTTGGCGCGACAGGTCGTGAAGGGGCTCACGGCTACTGGCGACGTCCTTGCCTCACGGCCATAGGTTGAGGTACGCGTGGTTAACACGTAGGCATCTCCAGGCGGTATTCCGGTCTTCTCAACCTGAGAAGTGCGCCCTGAAATTCACCTACTTCGATCAGATTTGAACGTATTTACTAGCCCAGTGTGATAACCACCACACCAGAGAAAGCAGAAAATGAATCATATTGCAATGAGTAAAGTTTTTCAAAAGCAAGGAAACTCATCCCGTATTCCCCATTAGGAATAGATATTTATTCATGTGCTCGTGTCTTAGAGGCATTTTTATGGCACCGTGCAAAACATTCCTAGTTGCATTACAACCTTCATCCCATTTTAAGCCTGTTATGGACCTACGGGGTAACTCTGTGCTTTAGGAAGAAATCTGACTGAAAAATGCCAACTAACGTGTTTCTCGGCTCTTTCTCGAAGAGCAATTAACAGACCGAGAACCAGGGGCGGATCCAATCGATCATTGGGGAGGGGGGGTCATATATTTTTGTTAAAGAATGAACTTATTTACTACATTGCATATTATTCTTGTAATGTACATTTGTTAACATACAATATTATTGTTTAAATAATTACATTATTTTAATATAAATATTTAAATCAATCAAACGAAGGTAACAAACGAAAACCCTAGTCTTTTTGAGGGGTGGGCATGCACCCCCCTGGATCCGTTACTGCAGAGAAGGTCCCACAGGCTACTTCAGGCAGCCGCAGTGTGGAGAGGGATTCATCGTCCATCCCGGCAGTATTAATTAATTGCAAGGGCAACGGAACGGGGAAGGAAGACTACCTGATGTCCCATGAAGGGAGGTTATAGTCGAAGTAGGTCGCCCAAACAGTGAGATGGAGACGTAAAATAATTTTAAAAAATAAATTAAAAATGAGTTAGTATCGAGTAAATGAAGTACGGGATTGTAGTTTTTAGTCAAATAATTTGTAGCACTATATAAATCCGATTCAATACGAAAAATTAAAATGTAAGTCAAATTGAGATGAGTTTGTAATGTTAATTCACTTATTCCATTACTTGCAAATCTGTTTACCAGAATGTGCCGCGGAATTGAGCCTCGGGGAACGTAAAAAAACTTAGAGAAATGTAGAGGGAATAGTTATCTTGGCCTATCGTCAAATTAGACATTCTGTGACGAAACGCGCAATGTATGGCCCTTTTGCCGTGCTCAGCTGATTTGGCAAAAGACGGGGATTTGAGAAGGCGGAGGAATCTTGCCACGTATACTGCGATTTATTCAACGCTGCCTTTGACAGGTATCAGCTGTTGACGGTTTCATCCTATCAGGAGCTTGAACGTAACCATAGTGACGTCACTGTAGCGACATTTTAGCTCCCGATTGGATGAAATCTTCAACAGCTGATACCTTCCAGGGGCAGAGTAGAATGCATTGCAGTATAGACTGTAACGGCTCCGCCTTGGGAAAACACTTCTCAATTGAATGTATGAGCGCCGGACTTAATCGGACTTGACTCAACGTGGACGTCGCGATCAGCGATTTACTATTTGTCTCTCTCTCTTTTTTTGGGGGGGCGTAGGGGGTGGAGGGGCTGGAGGCAATGCCTCACATGCGCCCCAGCTAAACGTGGCATTTTCCTTGACGAGATATTCGAAATGTGGTGCTTTCGTAGCCCAATGCTTGCCGTATTAAAAGCCTGGTCCTTGCACATTGCTCATATTCTCCGCAAAGTCATCGGCTTATCACCGCCACTAGATGCGGCAGAGAGGCACAATGAGCGAGTGCTTCCATGACCGATGTCAGAATTCCGTGAAAAATACCACCTCAGTAACAAGCAATCACAACTTAGTGTCAAGCAATTCGATATTAAAATTCTAGAAAACTTTCTCGGAAAAATTTATATCATGGAAGGTTGTATGAACACTTCTTGAGAAGTCTTGACTATCATTTTAAATATTAAGTTTTCTTCCTGGAAACATATTCTTGCCTTATCACATCTTACAAAGAAATGTTTTTTGATAAGACGATCATTATGAATAAGTAAAAGGATAATCGGCAACTATTTTTACAGAATGCTCACTTAGAAGGGAATTTTAGAGTCACAACCCGGGTATGTCGTTGACTGAATATGGAGCTCTATCCCGCTAAATGGATAGGTATCAGTATGTAGAGATACGTGTGCTGTTGTACCCCAGGGAATGTATGTCATTACAATTTCGATTATACTTCCAACATACCGACGGGCTTTTCTTATCAGTAAACTTGACATTTGGTGTCGTGACAAGTGTCTCTTATCTCTCTGACCGGCTGATCGATAGCGGAAAAGATGCGACTGCCACATCGATAATGTTATCCCATGTTTCACAATGCTACTTCACTAGACGTTCGTGGCCCGAAAAGCAAATTCCAATTCTTCGCACTGCATTTTGCACATCCAGTGCGAGGAATTTAGGAATGAAATCTTCGAATATCAATACCTTCCAACTTTAAAAAAATTGCAATTCGTATTTACTTGGGGGATATGAATTTATTTGTTAGTATTACAAATAGCATCATTTTTCTCTTCTGTTTCAATTCTGTTAATTATGAGATGACTGGAATTTTAAACGTCGCTACAATTATATGTATCCTTACCACTTCACGGATGTAAATGAAACCTCGAAGAAAAAAAATCTATTTGTAAAGACATACTACGTCATGCTAACTAATCGTGGTTTAATGCAGGGTTGTCGCCCTGAATTAATTGAACTTACACGATAACGGAAAGTCCCTACACCTCTCCACTGTCTCGTAATAGTCCCGAAAATATGCAAGCTGGGCGATTCAGATAGTTGTTTGAAATAAGTCACTTTCGAAAAGAATTAGTATATAGGACAGTCTTCATGTATTAAAAGGAATAGTGACTCGAAACTTCATTAAAGTTTGTTTCGGGATACTTCTGTAAAAATGTTTTTAAAAATTTCCCTGAAGGTATTTGTAATACTGTAGATTTGTTTGTAGATAAAAACAAAAGTTAAAACCAAATAATAATAATAATCCTCTTTATGGAAATGTACGTAGAAGTCTCGCAAATCCAATTCTCGCCCTCGTAGAGTTTCATGAGGTCATGCAAAGAACGCCTTTCCTTTCATGCTAATGTTTTAGAGGCTAGTATTTGTAAAACGCAAAGATCATTCACATCAAGCAAAGTATTAAGTCCCATATCTACAACTTTATCGATTAAGAATAATCCCTTGAGCTAATCTGATTAAATACCTACGATATAGAGCAATAACCTTCTCGACCATGCACATCACGTATGGTTCCTCCGTCATTACAACACACATTATTGAAATCGAATTATGAATGTAAGAAAATAGCTACAGTAGCTTTCAAAGACGCACACAAGCTTTCAAAGACGCACACAGAATTGTGTGTGAGAGGAGAGAGAGAGAGAGAGAGAGAGAGAGAGAGAGAGAGAGAAAAGAGAGAGAGACACTATTAGAAAATCACATTTTCCTCACAAGCATAAATGAAGTTGTTTTCAAAAAATCCCAAAATGTAAATATCGTCAGATATTTTTTCTTCTATTCGCTTTTTGGGGGAGTTAACAAAAACTGATCACTTAAAAAAGTAGTTCGATTATTTAATATATTGTTTAAAATTTAATGCTATATCATAAAATGATTATATTGAATTTGATAAAAAATTGTTATTACATATATATATATATATATATATATATATATATATATATATATATATAATTTAATTTTCATTTGTGTGTGTGAGTATTGAGGTTCTAAATTTAATTTCTCCTGGGGCATGGAATTGTCTAGCTCGGGAGCGACCGTAAAGGAGTCGCAGTGAGGGATATTCCTTGTACTAGTAAAGGCACCCCATCGGATGCGAGCAGCCTCACCTTGTAGAAAGGGCCCTCCAGCTTGGCGTCGCGCACGGCCGCCACCAGCATGGGCACGTCGAGCAACAGCGCGCCGTGGCTGAGAAGCACCACGCCCCCGTCCGCGCCCGCCAGCGCGGTCAGCCACGCCACGAAGTCGCGCAGCGCCGCCTCCTCGCTCACCGTCGGCAGCGCGCAGTTGGCCCTGCAACCAGTGCACCGTTGTCGTAAGGCGCCGTCCACAAATTACGTCACGCAAATGTGGAGAGTTTACAATACCCCTTAATACGTAATGTACCTCAGCTTCCGTATCAATGACCCCCATCTCGATCAGGGTTTTGATTGATTGATTCGTGTTTCCGGGCGCGTCAACTACTTAGGTCATTATTCCCGTAAGTATAGTGCGTGTTTTTTCTAGAGAGGTGGCGATGATCTTTTCCCCGCTGGATGGCGAGATCTGGCGCCGGCCTACCGTCGACTTGCGGGGTTTACCCCTCAACCAAATATCTCCCACCAAGGGGGCACCGCAATCTGTAAGCTCCTGACCGGTCTCCCGGCATGTGTGGTAGTGTAGTGCAGGTTAGTGTAAGTGTGAGTGTAAAAGGAGAGGATAGGACAAAGAAGAGGAAGGAAATATCGCGCGCGGTCCGTGGCCCGTTTGTTAGGGTACTGCTCCGGCATTCGCCTGGTGTTGATCGGAGAAACCAAGGAAAAATACCGATCAAAGCAACCGGCCGCTAGAATTCTCCTCCAGACAGCGACTGAATTCATCCTAGCTGACACGCTAGTATCAAAAAATTCTGACGCTGTCGTGACTCGAACCTAGGACCTTCCGGTCAGAGTGACTGCAGTGACATCAGGTTGATGCACTGAACCATCTCTTCAGGTAATCAGGTTGATGCACTGAACCATCTCTCCAGGTAATCAGGTTTTTGTCCCGTTTCCCTGGTCCATTGAGCAAATGCTGAGGTGGCCCCTTGTTCTGTTTCTGGACGTAAATGTAGCTTCACTGTGCGCACGTTTTGTTGAGCACTCCTTTTGCTTGTAGTGGTAGGAGTAGAACTGATGTTCGTTACTATTTTGTTAGCAATGCAGAAAAATTAAGTCAGCAGTTCATTTACCGTTGATGAATTGATTTTCTATAACTCTGGAACAAAAATGTCTCTAATTTCCACTTTTCTAAAATAATGATTTTTCTAAATTCTTTTTCTAGTTTTTCAAATGTTGCTATTTTGCTTTTTTTAAACTTAGGGCCTCAAGAAAATGCGCCCATATAATCTCTTCCCCCGTACGTCATATACAGTTTTAACTTTTTTTGACCAAATACAAATAAATAAATACGCTTGCAACAACACCCCCTTGTAAATTCAAGAAAAGAAAAAATTATAGCATAGTAAAAACTAATAGTATTTATTTTACTGGTGTTGTATATTAAAATTAATGATAATTAAAGTAGAAATTAGTTGCCGATGGTGGCTGCACCTAACAATAAGATTGGGGCAAGTTGAGAGAGAAGGAAGGATGCTTGGGCGAGAAACGATTGATATTTTTTTATATTTACAGACAATAAGATTGGGGCAAGTAGAGAGAGAAGGAAGGATATTTGGGCGAGAAATGATTATATTATATTTATATTTAAGAATATTTTCTTCGTAATCTTACAACTTTTTTTAAAAATATGTTGAAAACTGTTTCCATTTATTGTAACAATTTACAGCTAATAACGTTGTTTTTAAAACAAATTAATTAGTTAATATTTTAATGCTTTAGCATAGAACTAAAAAAATATTTTAGCAAATGTTGAAATATGTAAAAATAAATATTAGTTACGTACTTACCCTACGTAACACAGAGTAACGCTCCCACATTCCCCCCCTCCTCCCACATTTAGCATTACGTAATTTATGAATGACTCCTAAGAAAATCGTGTTGCTCCTGGGAGGTCGGATGTGTTATTTCGCTTTTCTACTACGTCACGTGATACGCCAGATGGGATTTAGGTCAATGAGTGGTACAATTTGGGAATTTTGCGCGTGGGCACCACGAGTGAAAATTTCCTTAATCACGGACATTTTCTTTGCTTCCCTTGCCGTTCGTTTCGTTCTCCTTCATCCGCCACACCCAGGTCCCGCCTGATTGGTCGTCTACACTGCCATTAACAGCCTCACAGATATATTAAGTCGAACGTTGAACATCTTTGCACTTTAGTCTTGAGGAAGACATGACGTGATGCTCGAAATGTCGGCATCAAAGCCTCCAAGGAAGCGACAACTAGATAGCCGCGAAGATCCAATGCCGCAGCTGAACTGTGTAAATAGAAGAGAAAAAGCTTTCACTGTGCATGTCCTGAAATTTTGATTTACTGCTCTTTGACCACGACGATTGCACACCTTCCCCCAAAAATTTGTCAGCCGCCGACAGCCACTGGGAAGCAAGATTTTCCTTGAAGGGAAGGACACCGTTGATGGGCTTTCCAGCCCCGATCTTTTACCGTAGGGTCATGCAGAAAAAAGGGGTACGCATTTCGACTAGTAGTACAAGCATGCAGATCCCATTTGGGGCCGTCCATAAATAACGTAACGCAAATTTCGAGTATTTACAATACCCCCTCCCCCTTGTAACGCAATTCCCTATCTCTATGTAGCGCAGCGTAACGCTGTCTCAGACCCCCTTCAGACCCTGTTTAGCGTTACGTAACATATGAATGACCCCTTTAGGAATTTATCAATGGGCACATCTATATTTTAAAAGAAAGGCACAGTAGGGCTAAGAACTAGTACATGAGAAAACCTTTTTCTTTTAAGTGATTTGTGTGACAATCGGCAACAATCAGCAGCAAATCGTGATCTATATTGCTAACTGGAAAACTTCGGAAGGTATTCTACTACCGTAAACGTATATAACATCCGCATACATATGACGACTCGCTATTGATAGTGCAGAAGGGATAGGATATCGTTTACGTAAATGAAGATAATGGGTAGGCCTAGGGCGGGGCCTTGTGCTACACCTCGTAAAACTTCTTACAGTGAGAAAATAATTTCAACTGTAGGCTGTGACTCTTTTAACTGTATGTTGTCTTTTACAAAGACACCTCGCGTGACCCACCTGACGTCGTGCAAGTGCCGGCCGACGGCGTCCTGGCGCAGGGCGAGCCCGGTGACGCGCGCGGCGCCGCTCTCCATGGCCGCGCCGGGCGGCGGCAGCACGTAGCGGCTGAACGAGGTGGGGTACCCGCGCGGGTGGTAGGCGGCCAGCTGCAGCATGCGCGACCCGCGTGCCAGCCCGGTCGCCTCCAGGTCGCAGCACACGGGCACCAGGCCCGCCCCGGCGCCGGGCCCCATCACCGCGCCCACCAGCTCCTCCACCGGCGGCCAGCGCGCCTCGAACGACCCGTCGCCCTGCGCAAACAAGCCACCGCTTTCCAGTGGGGGGCACTGGGGTGGTGGACCTCCAAAACCCGCCCCCGTTGCCTGAGAAATCAAGCCACCGCCCCCACGCGTCCTGTCCTGCCCTGCATACGGACAGCGTCCACGCCCCACGCCTTCAGTGCCCGCCCCCTCGTCCTGTGAAAACAAGCGAACGGTCTTCAGTTCGAGGCCTTGGGGCAATGGTCGCACCCTCAAAACCCACCCTCTTGCTCTGCGAAATCAAGTCACCGACCCCCGCATCAAGGCACATGGGTATCGATCACGCCCCCTCACCCTGCGAAAACAAGCACCGCTCTCCGGGTTGAGGCTCACGGCCGCAACGGCAATACCCGCCACCTAGGAAAGACAAGCGAACGCCCTTCAGGTCAAGGCACACGGGAAATGCCCGCACAATTCTGATCGAGACGATTTCGTTCGAATGTCACGGAAGAGAGCACAAAATTCGCTAGATGGTAGCGCAGTATCTAAGGTTTTCGCTCACATTGACGTCAGGAACAAAAAGTGCTCGGCCGAGAAAATAGAGGTGTGACGCTCGGAACTTGTAACTCCAATAACGTTCTCAATACTAAAACGCAAAATAAGAGATGCCTCGATGTTAAAACGTTGAATGAAATATATAAATTGCTAAAAATGGAAATGGAAAGTGCAGCCAGACATTTAAGGGGGCGTAAATGATGAGAGTACTTGTATTTTATACTGTTGTTGCAAATGCAGTAAGAATTGTAAACGAAGCTAATAAATCATGTTTAAAAAGAAGAGGAATATTTATTCGAAAATAATAACATTCCTAAAATGAATAGTTTTGAAAAGAAATCTGTATAACATTTATTGAAAAAAAAATAAGGTTAATTTCTATGTTCATTCAGATACCTTATGTGTACAGTAATTGTAGCCATAGCTTTCAGAGTTCTGTAACGTTATCTTACATGATATGACGTGTCCCCTTTTCGTTCCTCAAGGGGTGAAGCGAAGCTGTCAGGGCTATTGTTTAATGGCGCATCGACCGGAAATATTTATTTTAGAAAAAATCTTACAAATAGTTTCGGTGCTAGTTTAGTTCATAGATGGACGTTGTTTTCAAACGAACGTTTGAAAACAAAATAATTTTTCGGGTTTGGAAATCTCGAAATCGATTTTCTGCAGTATTACATATGTAAGTTTCTCTATATTGTGTTTATTACTCCGTGTATACGTACTTATATGAAAAAAGGTTTTAAAAAACTGCAAAATCAATTCGAGAGTAGGGAGGCGTGGTTTGTATTCGACCATTCGTCATTTTGTGCCTTTAAATATGTCATGCAGTCATGGCATAAGTTATTCGATTTTCTTCGAATATGCAATGAATGTTCCCTTGAAGACATAAAGAGTTATTTCGACGTGACAGACTTACAACTCAGCCTTCTATGTTTACGTGAAAAACTGAACGACACGTTTGAATTCCTGGTTTTGTATGGTTGAGAATAGTATGTTGTTAATGCACGATAGTGCTTATCTAGGTTTCATGCTTGGTTCAGTCATCAGAGCGCAGTATACGATGCTTAGCGAGGTGCTTTTCCCGACCGATACTTTTTTTAACGAAAGTTAGGTCTACTTTTCAATCTATTAATTAATAAACTAACGTATGAAGGGAATCGACGAAGGGCCATCTAGTCATTTTTTCCCACCCACAATTAGTGACTAATACGGATTTCACATTCTATACCTACTGCGTGTATGTCATACCTGCATTTCCAGGTTCTGAGCTGTGCCACCTGAGGCGTTAGCCTCTCTTTGCAGCGCCGAGTTAGTCTTCTTGGTGGCGGGCAGCTGTCTCCCGCCCTGCCTCAACTGCACCAGACCCTCAGCACTTGTTCTCTGTGCGGTTTGTGATGTAAAACCCTGTAGCAGAATGTGATAAAACGGAAAGTCTTCTTGAACAAATTCGAAAAGCTCATTGACATTTTGTAAATCATACAGGCTGTAACAAAATTCACGGACAAATCTCCTGGAATTAACTTCTGAAAACAATAGCATGAGTTATTAATAAATAGTTGTCAAGTTATTTAAATTTTGTGTATTTTAACTTTTAGATCACTTTGAATTGGAGTATTTTCAATAGCTGTTTATGGTGAATGAACTCTCGGAGCGCGAATTTGACAATTTGTCAAGCAGAATTATTGATATTGTGATTGGCAATCAATGGGACTACGAGCGAAGACCCGCATTTAGTGGAAGATGCAAGGGAGTATCATGAGGGCGAAGTGCCCCAAACCAATGTTTTGTGCAATTTTGAAAAATGTTATCAAAACAGCTTTTACGCATACTAAATCGTATAACATCCAAAGGAATATTCCCTTTATATCATATACCTAATATTTCAAGTTAAGAATTAAAGTTATTATAAATATCTTCAAGGCTATACATTATTTATAATATAATAGTAATTCCCAATGGGGGTGATGTCGCCTCCCCGCTCCAGTGGGCCATAGAGGCCCATCGGGCCTCATTGAGGGTGTTGAGGCAGTCAAGAGGGGCGGCCGTGGCGTACCTACCCAGAACTATTTAAAAATGTATTTACAATATTTAAAGAAATATAAAATATAGTTTACAATTATTGCTTCCACGCGGAGGCAAGACTGCATCAGCAGCAATCCGGGTCATTTTGTTTTTATTTACTAAACATTTGGGAACTAATACAAAAGGAGAAATCATATTTAACACCATACTAAAGTTTTTTCAAGAAAAAAGTACCTATTTGCTAATTGACAACGAAGAAAAGGTACACGCAACACATCACTAAACGTAACGATCTGTGATTGATGCTCACTAAGTTGTAATCCGACATTAACAAATTGTGTAGCTGCACCGGCCTCAACCATCTCATTAGTATTTTATTTATTATTCATTTTCTTACTGATTTTGTTTTTACTTTAAAAAATTATTTAAATGATTTTACTTGGTAGATGTTTTATTAATTTCTACTTTATAATTTTTAATAGATAAACAGGTAAATTAGGTGAGCATAATATGCAACAATATTTGATATAAAATTAACTGTTATGGTTAGGAGGCGTTGAATTGTTTTCTTTTACAGGAGGCGGTGGTCCAGAAATGGCTGGGAACCTCTGATTTACAATATTGATAACGTTCAATATTGATAACACTTGCGCACACAATTTTCGTACAAGAATTATCTAGCACAAACCGAAGATCCACTTGATTTAGTGATAACTCTTTGGAACAAATATTCGTAAGTCACACACACACACACACACTTATTTTAAGTTGAAAATAATGTTTAGCTCACATGTTTTGTACTAATTAAATTGATTGCTTGACCCGAAGATTATTAATATTTACCCGGTGTCTGGAAATAATTTATGAAATACAGTCTCTAGGAAGTCCGGAAAGGTGGCAATATTACGCTTACTGTTACTTCCGCACACTGATGCTCAAGCAGTCACTGACATGCATGATTTCGAGACCTACTTCGACAGTTTCAGGCTATGATCTTCAAACGACGGAATGCAGAAATTGATTTTCGATTCGAAAATGACTTCTTTTGATATTTCTCTATTTGAATATTTGCATCAGACATATCTTTCACCATCATCGCCAAATATTTTGCAGACACTTACCTCACATCGCAGGTGTAGTGTAGTGTTACTAGTGGTTACCAATGGATTCCAATTTTGTTAGTAATAAAAGATGAACGTTACTTTGAAATACTTCCTTAGTAAACGCTTGAAAATGTCTCAATTTAACATTTTATATAGTAATTAACAAAAACTATTTGCGGAAAATGATACAGTTTATGAAATCTTGGAACAAACTTCTCAAGTTTATTTACATGCCACTTGCAGAAACGTGAATAAAAATGTACACGTTTCAATGTATCAGAGTACCTTTAATACAAATTTATGTTTTTCTCACTTAGATAATGGGCGGTGAGAATAAAAGGAAGTAAATGCTTATACTAGAAGATTTTACAGTAAATACTTATGCTTTGTTGAATAAAATTTAAGTATCAGCTTTTACTTGTAGTAAATACTGCTTACTTATAGTAAATTCTTACGCTTGTAGTAAGTACTAGTATTTTCCAGCTTTTACTTACAATGGTGTGAATAAAAGTTTCCTTTTGCTTCATTTCATTAGTAAATACTGAGAAATCCTTTAGCACGGTCGTGGTTGCACTTAAGTGGGTTTCTTCTGTGAGTTACGCGTGTGTTGATGTGTTTGAAACACCAGAACACATATTCATGCTTGAATGTACATATGAGGACATAATCATACGACAATAACTATGGCGTTCTTGAATTTACGAGCACCGAAAAACTACCGACCTCGTGTTATTACATCTGAAATTGATTACCGAGAATTATTTAGATTTGATAAGGAAAATGTGGAGTGGTTAGCTAACCACTCCCTTGGCGAATCTACGGAGACAAGAGGAGGTGCTCTGACGAACGTGCAAAGATTGGAAATTTTCCTCCGTTTTGTAAGTGATCCAGGTTTTCAACTTGGAATAGGTAAATACATTGGTGTTCATCGTTCCACAGTATCAAATACTATTCAAAATGTAAACCAAAAAATAATTGACAAGTCCCATATTTGGATAAAATTTCCAAAAGGCAGTGATGTTAATATTGCACAGGCAGAATGGGTTCAGCGTTTCAACTTCCCTAGCGCAATTGGCGCCATAGACTGTACTCACGTACATGGAGATGAATACTACAACCGCAAGGGATTTATGTCCATTAATGTTCAGGCCACTTGTAATTCTAAGGAAGAGTTTACCAGTGTAGATGCCCAGTGGCCAGGTTCTGTTCATGATAATAGAATTCTGAAACGAAGCAAGCTCTATGACGCAATGAATCGCCAACGAAGTGATGCTGTTCTGCTAGAAGACAGCGGATATGGCATTACTTCTTGGCTATTAACGCCATTTAGAGCTCCAAGAACGCCACAAGAACGTGCTTATAATTATCGGTTTAAACAAGAAAAAGTGATTATAGAAAGATGCTTTGGGCAGCTGGAAAGAAGATTCCCGATATTGCAAAACACAATTAGTGTCAAATTATCGATGGTGTCATCAGTAATAGTAAGTTGCATTGTGCTTCACAATGTTGCAAAGTACCTTAAAGATCTGGAACATCTGCCAATGACAAAGTTACTGATGATGATGATGATAACTCTAAAAATCTAGATGGCCCGCAAGAATATTTTATACGGCATTGCGGGCAAAGAAGAAGACAAGAAATAAAACAAGTCATCTTCAATCAAAATGTGTAGATTTTATTCTACAAAGTACGTTTCAATATTGGATTTACGTTCCTCTCTCAGAATTTGCATTCGAGTTAATTTTAATTGTTTTAAAATAAGAAGTCTCTGCAACTGACTATTTGTTAAATTTACGGTGTCATCACTTTCTTGAAAAACATTTATTTTCTGCTTCTTTTATGGCAGAGGTGGTGGTGGTGTACAAGATCCCCCAGTGATAGAATTACTTGTGCTAGCTTGCTCGTCAGTAGCAGCATCCGCAAGTCCTACGGAGAAACGCCCTATAAATAATTACATTCATGAATGTAATGAATTCAAAATTAAGTTTAAATAAATATTCAAAATGATTTTCGTTCAAATCTGACTACTAACAAACGTTATGCCGACGAATGCGAAAAGTCTCCGGCTAGTTTAAATTATTAATTTCCCAACACAAAATGGCAAATATTGTTCCTACATAGTTTTTTTCTTTCAGATTTTCATTAAAAGTTTTAATGGAATAGTGTTTATTACTAACTTCATATAATTTACGCAAGAATATGATAAGAATACATTTAAAATTATCATTTACAAATGCACTTTAATGCATTTAAAAACAGCTGCTCTCCATGAAGTATTTTACTTGGTAATTCCTTACAAACACCGTCTCTGCAGAGCATAGTGCAAGAGGCCTCGAAATCAGTGTTTCCATACGTTTGAGCTTTCCATGGATTATTGTGCAAGAAACAACTAGTGGTGCTATAGAATGACTTAGACTTTCCCGTATTAGTTTTCTATTTCTTGGGTCTGGGTTAGCTATTCGGAACTGCCACGTACTCGTGCCAACTTCCATCTATCGCCGCAAAGGATATTTTTTGACATTTTATTAATTTTTTCAAATGGTAGAACGGAAATATTAATTTAGAATTTTAAAGAACAATAAAACCTCGTCCTAAATGACAATTTTCTTTGAAAAATGTGGAGCCATTTTAGAAGAGATCGTACGTATGGTTTAGTCGCTAGTCAGATAAGACTGAGAGAAGGACGGACAGACAGACGGACGGACGTTTTGAAAATAACCACTTTTCGGCATCAGGGGACCCCAAAACGGGTATTTCCGTTGAAATCTCGAAATCGATTTTCCGCAGCATTCCATAACTTTCCCTATACTACGTACATTACTCCCCATATAAGTACGTATATGGGAAAGTAAAAAGTAGCTAACAAAAACAATACCCCGAAGGTTCCGTGTCTTCCCTCGGGTCCCAACTTCCCTGACTTTCCTAGATTAATTCCAGGAAGTGCAACAAAAATGAGATTTTTGGGATAAATGCCATTATCTGCCAATGCTGAAACTTCAGGGTAACGCCAAATTGGAGTATTTCCATGATACAATGCCTCTCCTTAACAATTCCGTGGCCACACAATAGCGAATCACCCGAATCTCTGTTTCACGTGTAGTTTCATCACTCGAAATTTCATTTTCAAAAATTACAACAAAATCTCCTAACAATTTTAAGACTTCGTAACAATATTACATGATTTTTCAATGATCTTGGTTTTCCTTTCCTGTTCCATAACATTTACAGCCGATATCAAATCATGACTTGCTTAGATTTTGTGAGAATATGTACGAGAAAAAGGAAGGTTTCCTTTGGGGTAACAGAAGTCCTGACAATTTCATGACTTTTCCAAACTATAGGAAACGTCAACCCTCGTAGACTCGGAGATAGTAAAATATCGAAATGCAGCGCATATTTAGCGCGTAAAGGCTTACTAAGAAAATGAAACATTGAGGCATGACAGAAGATATGATAAATGTATTTTTCAGGCAATACGAAATCTAGTTTATATAACTTCTTTACTTGACAATGCCATTTCCTCGCAAGACCAATCTCCCTCTTTCGCAAATTTCGCAAGAAAGTGTAAGATACAAACACTGATCGTCAAAACAAACTGGCATGATCCCTCGAAGGAAAATAGCCTATTTTATAATATCCTGCAGTGTGGCCACTCATTTCCTAAAACAAATTCCCTGACTTCCCAATTTCCCAGAGCAATTTGCTTTTTTATATGTTTCTCTGTTCAGATATGTAGAGATATTTCGCACCATTTAAAAAACATATTAAAGCAAGCCTAAAACTAATTTGTCAGCTCTCTGATTTCGCTGTGATATAAGTATAAATTAAAAAAAACACATCAAATAGAAATTGAGAAAAAACAACACCCTACATTTTTAAGGAATAATATATAGTTTTATAACTATTTCAAAATTTTCCCTGACTTCTAACGATTCTTCCACAAATTCCCTGATTTTTCCTGCGTTTCCAGAACAATGAAATTCCCTTATTTTTTCAAGTTTCCCAGAAGGTGGACAACAATATCTTTTACTATCTCTCCTTGACAGATCCACGACGCCGAGCCCCTGGCGAAGGGATGAAAGGCACTGACTGCGACGTGTCGAGATCGACAAAACAACTTGACGGAAGACTACTCCAGGCGCAGAGTGCCCAACAAGGAACAAAGGATTATGCCAGGCACTCGATGCCCAACAAGAAACGAAGGATTACTTCAGGCGCTCAAAGCCCAACCTGAAAGGGAGGATTTCTCCAGGCCCTTAATGCCCTACAAGAAACGGAAGATTACTCCAGACACTAAATGCCCGACAAGGGTTTCGAGACGCGTTGCGTCGACGAAGACACGACATTTTTTTAAAAAAAATCGGCGGTTGCGCTCCTCTGTTTGTAGGGTCTCCTCGCGCGGGGGCGTACCTGCGGGGCGCGGTGGGGCGACGGCGGCGGCGGCGGCGGCCGGTGGCCCTCGGGGGCGGCGCCGGGGGCGGCGCTGGCGCGGGCGATGGGAACTGCCCGCCGCATAATTGCACACTGCTCCGGCGCACCGACGGAGCCGCCGCCTCCACCGCCGCGGGCGAAGCCGCTATCGCGCGCAGATTATCACCTAGATACGCGATTAATAGCGAATGGGCCGCTGATAGCGAGCCTCTCCACGGGTCACCGCTGGGCGGGGCGGGGAGCGGAGGAACGAGACCCTTTGTAGGAATTTGCGAGCCGATGGATCACGCTTTGTTAAGCAATTATTAGGCTGCAAATGGACTGCGCATGACCCAGTTGGGCAATTGCAAAAAATGCGCATTTGAAAAAAATTGCAAGAAATTCAAAATGATTGCCTCACGGCCGAACTTTACGGCCATAGATACATTCCAATAACGGAATTGCATAGCAAATTATCAATGCCACTGCTCATTGATCACATATAAAGAAATACTACAACTATTTTTTTTCTTTCGAAAATGCAGCTGACTCGGACAACACTCTCATTTCCGAGATTGGTTCATACCAACCCGACCAATGGGCGAAGTACAAGTGACCTAAGCACTTGCTGGAGTAAGGAAACTGAAACAACGCAATGAATCTTGAAACATGAACTTTGTATTTCTGCACATGCAATGCGCGCCGTGGCCAGCTGGCGAAAGACCCTCTGTTTTTCTTTTTACGTTGCAGGACTGGCCATAGTTGCCCGTAAAGGGTAGGAATGGTCTCACTTCAGTGGCGTGAATGAGCATTGCACTTTCCGTATGTTCACAAAGCTGCACACATGAGTTCGTTTTGAACCGATTGTGCCATTAGCTGCTTCAAAGTTCCCTTGCCCACCGGGGTCTTTGTACTTTCTCGAATACGCAATATATAGTTACATAACGCTGCAAAAAATGGAAATCGATATTTTGACGGAAATTTGTTTGGGGGATTCTAATATCAAAACTATTTTCTTTCCTAAGTTCCTGTGTAAGGTCTGTCCGTTTCCCTACTTAGACATGTTCAACTGCTTCCGGCTCCTTTAGCACACCGAAAATTAGTTTTAACCCGACTGCGCTAAGAACGTTGGGTTATGTTTTTTGAAGAACTACATTCCTCTCCCTCACGACATTTGAATCAATCAACGATTTTTTCTCAACAAACAAACTATCAATTTCAGGCGCATCACAGTTTCTTAAAACTACATTCCTCTCCCTCACGACATTTGAATCAATCAAACGATTTTTTCTCAACAAACAAACTATCAATTTCAGGGAATAAGGGTGCATCACAGTTTCTTAAAACCGGTATATCGATAAATCACATCAAATTAAATTGATCTTTTTCGATCTTCTATTTCATTTTTGGAGGTGTAGATCTTCTGGGTAGCTCTACTCCATTGCAAGAATGGTTAAAAGCCCCCCGCATGAAAACTTTACCTTGTTTTAAAACACAATTAATTAATTACTACATTATCTCAAAATGGTTTCAATTATTGAAAATCCTTTTTCAGACAGCATCTTCATACACAATTTATTTTAATAATGTAAATATAGCGTTCTGAATGTTTTAGTAATAGTTTCTCATTGAACCCGTTAATTGAATAAAAATTGTGTTGTTATTTTGTAATGAGACAACTTATTTAAATAGGCGTTTAAAATATTCCATTGAGTTCTTTAAAGTAGCATCCCTAATCTTATCTCGTAGTATAAACAGCAAACTCGTGTAGAACCCATATGACAGTTCAATTGCTTAAAGCCTCGTAATGTCGATTGCAATTCGGTTGCAATTCATATGGACAGAGTTCTTTTATTAGACGCAGGAGAAAAGTCATGCGTTACAGAGTAGGTTTGTTTGCTTAACTTTCCCATGAAGTTCACGAAAAGCAAATACATCTTCCTTTTCCGTATAGATGGATCTCGCAGAGGGGGGAGTGAGGCCTGATATTAGAATTGCGAGATGAAATAACATTTTTCAGGATTAACAATCGCTACTCCGTTTTTTCCCTGAATAAGTATTGCTAGTGTGCCCCATGCGAACTTGACGCACTTTGTAAATCATTATTTTAAAAGCAACTAGTGGTGCTACAATAGCACTTACTTTCCCGTATTAGAGGAAACAGCTAAGTAGTACTGTAATATTGCACTTTATGCGCTACTAACATCTTCGCTTGGAACTCACTATTTCCATTGCAGTGTTGTCAGAACTATGTGAATTCTACAACTTCACAAAAATAGAATACAAAAGTTTTGTAACCCTGTATTGGAAAAAGAAACCTGATACCCTGGAAATATAGAAATGCCTTCCATTGAGCCATGATTAGGGAAGAGTATTTTAAAACCATGCAACAAATTCTCTACTCACTACAAATGGTACAGCATTTGGTGCAAAACTAAATATTTGCCTGCAAATATCAACATAAATTAGACAATTATAACTCCTTTTCATACAGCTCCATTAGGTCACAACAATGACACTAATTCACAGATATTCGCGAGCGCAAAGTGAATTCCATTGTTGCAGACCCTGCATTGTCGCTATTCTGATAGCTATTAATTCTTTTTACTCATTTCAAATATTTCAAAATAAACAATTTCTAAAATATTAATGTGTAAGTCTATAACAAAGTTCGAATATAAGAAACGAAGAAAGAAATAATATACAAAATTGCACATTCTAATTTACGACGCATCCAGCTGTCCGAAGCGCAGTAAATTTACAGTGGCCTATTACGTTTGTCACAAAATTAAAGAAAAACTACTCGTATTTTGAAAAAATTAAGCATGACCGTATTTATTTTATTTATTTATTTGTCAATATTCGGAATTGCCACATACTCTTTCTTGCCAGCTACCATCTATCATCGCCAAAAGTACATTTTTTTGTCATTTTCTTAATTTTTCGGTTTCCTATTGGTAGAACAGAAACATTAATTTTAGAATATTAAAGAACACAAAAACCTAGCAGTAAATGGTAATTTTATTTTAAAAACTATGTGCCGTTTAAGAGAAAATGGCGTTTTAGCGCTACTAAAAATGCGAAATTTGAAGCTCATTTTCACAGAAAATTTTTGAGTTTTCAAAATACTTTATTTGAAGTTATTTGAAGCACTTACACTCACAAATATAATCATCTTTACAAATTGCGGATAATGTGCATATTAAAGATGTCAGAGATCTTTCAAAAAATTTACATTTATATAATTTTTGAAAAAACAAAAAAAACTCAAAATAAACTTCACGCTATACTAATGAGTGTAATTAGCACTATCCGTTACAAAAGTTTCAAGAAAAAAATTGCAGCCATATACGAGAAAATGACGTTTGAGCATTTCTGAAAATGCCGAAATTTGAGCTACTTTTCACAGAGAACGGTAGTGTTTTCGAGAAACTTTACTTGACATTATTTAAAGCATATATACTCGTAAATATAATAATGTAAAAAAAATCGCCGATAATGTAAATATTAACGACGTGAGAGACAAGTAAAAAAATTTACATTTTTGTAATTTTTGAAAAACCCAACCGATAGACCAAAATGGCTTTTATGTCATTGATAGAGTACATTTATCACTATCCCTACCAAAAGTTTAAAGAAAAAATTTGGAGCCGTTTTTGAGAAAATTTTGTTTTTGTAATTTTTTAAAATTGCACATATTGCACGCAATATTGCACGAAAACTACCAAAATTGTGAAAAAAATTTACATGACCTTTATTAAAGAACTCAATATGCAGAACAAATTTTATTTGAAGAAAAAATCTCTATCTTCAATTTTGTAGTTGGAGAAAGACGCCGAAAAAAATTGAAACTTTCACAATTTTCGAAAATTCAGAGCTGTACGTGAAAATCGGACCTATGCCATGTTAAAAAGTGTATTTTCGTCTATTCATACAAGAAATTTAAAGAAAAAATTTGGAGCCGTTTGTGAGAAAATGTTGAAAATCCCCGGGGGGCTTCATATAAAGTACCCCCAAATTTAAAGAATCTTTTTCAAAATCACAAAGCTTCGACTAGAATCAGATCGACTGGGGAATATCAATTTTGAAGAAAATCGACCGAACGGTTTAGGCGCTAGCGTTGACCACAGACGGACAGACGGACGGGATGCCGTCAATCGATTTTTAAGTATAAAGAAGCAACAAATCATGGATTTTGACCACACCACGTGATAGGGGATTTTTTTCTTAATTTAGCAACTGGTTTTATCCACTTATTCGTTTTCACGGCCCGGCAATTAATTTTTTTCCGCCGAAAATTGGCCATTTTTTCGCGCAGCATTACATAACTTTCCCTATACTACGTATATCACTCCGTGTATACGTACGTATACGGGAAAGTAAAAATAACTTCATACTGGAATGCAACCACATATCTCCACAACAAACGGGAAGCTGCCTACGGTAAGCGACCGTAACAACCAGGATTCATGCCAGAACGTCACGAGACAGAGGAAGAGGTTAGCGGGGCTAAGCGACGAGACGCCATATTTGACAAAAAGTAGTGTTCTTACACAGCACATACTTTCTCGTATTATTTATAACTTTTACAATTTTTGAAATTTCTGGAAGTTCAACGAAAATAGGTTTTGTGAGATAGTATTAAGCGTCTCGTGTTCTATACGTGGAAAGAAAATTGAAGAAAAACTTTTGGTGCGGTTTTTGAGGATTTTTTAAAATATTAACTCCAAGCAGAAATGAAGTGAAAACTACTCGTCTTTTAAAAAAACAACTGAACATGACCATTTTTAAAGATCTGATTTGTTTTTAGAAAAGACTTTTTTCAAGACAAAAGTCTCTTCAATTTTGCAGTTTTGGAATGCTAACTTTTTGTAATTTTCGAAAATACAAATGTAGGAAATGAAACTAGCACCACTTTTTTACGATCCTTTGGTACATACTAGATACATAAAAATGCACCAGCTCGCATGAAGAAAAAATATTTTGTAGAATTCGCTGCCTGTTAGACGGAATTTTGCCTAGTGTTTTGCTTTTTTCATCACTTTGATCACGAGGGGACTTTCAAGCCCCCTGCCAACGGTGGCTCGTGCCGAATTTGGCTGATGATCAGTTTTTCACTATCACTGAATCTGTGACGTGGCTTCCCGCCTACCTTCCGCACGCCATGCGAGAAACAATCGGAGAAAGTGACGGATCAGTTTGCTCTCTACTGTGAAGAAGAGTTTATTTAACATACAGCCCGATGTGTCATATTTGTCGTTCCACAGCATATAACGATAACTGCGACTTCAAACGTAATAAGTTTAGTTTTTCTCATTGACTTTGCTATTGGGCGGAATCTTGAACTTTTGATGGCGGATTTTCTCGTTGCGGATCTGGTGATCTTGGCGTGCGCGCTTTCACATTAATGCCCCACCAGAAACATCAGGAGGTCCGGTCTGGGTTAATACGGACATATTTATATTTTAGAGCTGGTATATAAGATACTTTTTGCTTAGTGTGAAATACCTCAGCGTATAAATTGTTGAGCATCTGCGTTTGCGTAACTTGAACTGCGCATACCCAGGCACTCAAATATGGTCCACGATAGAGTGCTTCACGCTATGTAAAACATTTCTATAGGAAATTGAAGCGATATATTCTATATATCGATAAGTCGTTAAAATATTTAAAAAACAATATCTGTTGGCGATTTTTTGGTTGCGGGTTGTCACTTCGTCGTGTAAATTAGAGAGAATTTACTACAAAAAAAAGTAATATAAACAACAAATGTGTTTTTTAAATATTGTTATAACAGCTTATAATATAAATAAGGTATTGTTTCTAGGCAGAGGGGAGTATCACGTGTTTCTGGTTCTTCGGTTTTCTAAAAAAGAGTAACATCAACATTGTCCCTCCAGACATCCGAACCAGGCAGAGTGGCGAACATTTAAGTGAAAGAGTTCTTTGTAAAACTAGTGGAGCTACAACAGCTTCTACTTTCCCGTATTATTGGAAGCAGTTACGTAGAATTGAAATATTAACTTTCTGCCCTACTAATATCTTAGCTATTATTTGAAAACGTCCAATTCAACCAAGGACCGATCAGATTGACATGGAATGTCGCAGCAGCCCACGACCGCTCACCCTTCTCTATCAATTCCTTGCGTAGGACGAGGCACTTGTACCAGGAAATCGCCGTCGCGCAGCTTGTCATTCTTAGTAAGCGAGAGATAAGAGCTGTCTCACGCCTCTGGAGGTCAGGCGAAAAACATCCCGTTCTTACAGCTAGGTTGAAAAAATCTCCGGGAAAATTGTTTCCAGTTCATTATTGCTATTTTGCTCGAAAGACATAGATATCGAGATAAGTGTTACTAATTTTCAGTCTCAAGTCATTTTACACCTCCAGTTCATTCACATATTTATTTTTATGAAAAATAAAGGGAAAACACCAATTCATAACAATGAGATGACATTGACGGTATCAGATACTGTAATAGTACCTAATAGAGCTCTGCAATCAGGCGAAAACAACCGCTCGAGACTCTCGGGCTCCGCGCCAACGCTCGGCGAAGGGTGGGGGACCTTGCTTGGGGGGGAAGAGATAGCTGTTTAACGGACATTTCGACCGGCCGCCTTGCGGCTCCCGCCGAGACGCGGGAGTCGCCGAGCGCCCAGGCGCTCGAGCGCTCGAGCGTCTCGAGCGCTCGAGCGCTCGGCCAAGCGCCGGACTGCACAGTAGCTTCGCCCCTCAATGCATGTACACGGGATATAAAGTCGCCGCATGTAGTGATCGCAACACTTTCAATTCATTGTAATCGAAAGAAAATACAATTTCAATTAAACGATTAATTTGTTGAAAAGTAACAATTTATCGATTGACTGGAAATAATTTTATAGAGACAAAGAATACATTTTTTGAAAGAATTAAGGCAAACAAAGACTCTGAAAATAAATTTTTATTGTTTTTCTATATTTATAGTGCTTGAGGGAAGATAATTCGTTACGTACCAATTGTAATGTCATTGAAGTTTCTTACAAACCCGAATATAAGGCATATTTATTAAATACAATGAATATTTGGTCATAATTTCACGAGTATATAAGAAAAAAGAATATTCTAAAAAAAATGAGGTGAGTACTATTTTCCTTGCATCAAAACGTCTTGTCATTGGGCGTAGTAATTTATTGTGAAATAGTTTATGTAAGCCGACATGGCCTTTGTATTTGTCGACTCAGTCGGCGGCCAAACAACAGCGGTCACGGCACATCAGCCTATTCAACTTAATAATTCAAAATACATTATTTACTATTATATACACACGTTTAACATTATTTTAAATTCGTCAAAAGTATGTAGTATACATGAAATGATGCATATAAAGTTTTATATGTACGAGTACAATGTTTTTCAATTATTCCATTATTTTTCGTATCAATACAAGATAAGCGATTAATAGTAATTAAAAAATCGTAAAAACTGAATTTGTGAATCATTGACTTGGTGTAGTATTGTGGAGTAGTATTGAAGCTCCACGAGACCCCCTTCCTTTCGGTGAACTACTGAGAACAGCGTGGCAGGAAGCGATAACAAAGGTTGTGCGAGGTGACTCGGTGGCTCCCACGCAGCGCGCCATCGCCGTTGCGACGAAATTTCCAGGAAAGGACAGGAAGCAGTTGAAAGAGAAGGGTCGAGATATGTGCACAAAGCTTTCCTCGAAAGATATTGAGAAGCTCGCAAGATTATAAATAAAACTAAAAGTACAATGAGCTCAAAATAATGCTGAGGTGACTGAGGCACCCCGCACGCCTACTGCCGGGTTAAGAAACCAAGACCTGCGTTTCAGATGCCTGAAAATTATAACACCAACAACAAAAATATTTGGAAAAAGACGGCAAAAATACAAAATTGGAAGGGAAAGGTACTAATAAATTTCATAGCACTTGCATCTAAATTTAGCAGAGCATTTGTATTTGCTCCATATTGCACCATATAAAATGAAGGAAAATTAATAATTTTATGTTCATTAGAATAAAATAGGCAATTTCCGAAGCATCCGATACCTAGTCATTACAAAGAACGGAATTTATCTCTAAAACTTTTGAGTGCCTTTTCTTATAAGTCACAGGCAGAACTGCAATAGATCCACTTGAGGTTCTCCCGTGCGTCCGAGGAGTCGATTTTTAAAACTTTTTATTATTTTTTATACAATTTATTACAATTAAAATTAAAATTATTTATTAAAATTATTTATTACAATTTATTAAAATCATTTTATTAAAATTTATTATTTGAAAATTAATATTAAAATTCCTCTATATTTTAAATTTTGAAAAAACGAAATTATTGGTCATTTATTTAAAAAACCATTCAATACTCCTTCCTTTTCCTGAAACGTGCCATTAGATATTTACTCCGACGTGTCGGCCGATTGTTACGTGGCGCAGTTCGCCTGAACGGGGTCCGCCGGTTGTCGAGTCTCGTCGGTTGGAGGCCGAGTCTCGGTCGGGCGCCGGCCAAAGAGTATTTCCGCCGGCTCCGGCTCCCGGGAGTCCGCAACCGGCTGCGAAGGACAGTCGAGCGCGTGGTCTCGAGAGAAGAGAGGCGAGCGAGCGCTGGTCGGTAAAAATCGCGGAGAATGCAGACCTCTAGTACCTAATGTTCTTTTTGAACATTCAGCTACAAATTCGCCACATCTTTGCACTTGAAAGCACATTTTAAGACATACTGATTGAATAACTTTGGAATTAACATTGGCAATTGTGGAGCGTTCATGCAAATACATCTAATCTGATTTTTCAGAAACAGCGCAAAACTTATTGTTGACAGGTTGCCTTTTCAAGCAATGTAATACGCCCTGCTGCTTACTAGTATTGTTACAAAAGTCTACGAATACTGCTATCAAATCAGTTATTTAAGATTATGACGATATTCCAGGTTAAAAGTTAGACGTTTGCCTTTGCTTGGAAAATTCTGTCGTGCTTGCTTTTGGCTTTTGCATGAAATAGGACTACTATTATCACATTTGATATGCAAATTGTACAGTTTGTATGCAAATATTTTATTTCTCCAAACAGACAAATCTACTACAATTTCTGTAGCTAATATAACCATTTTTTGACCTCTAAAGAATTTATAACGAACTTTTTTTTCCGATGGAATGTTTGTTTTTGCATGAATGCTCCTCAGTTATAAAATTAATTCATTTTTTTGATAGGTTTATGTGTATTTACTTTTTTTAATAAGTGAAATCCAAAAATAAATACTCTATTTTTCCTTTCCCCGTCGCCTGTTTAGAATCACAGACGTATTATACTGCGATTTTTGTAGGAAGAGCTCTGAAGATAACTCAAATCCCATCTTCGCGATGGAATATGTCACGGCATTTCGCGTCTTTTCTCGGTCTTGCCGGTAGAAGTCGCATGATCGCAGGCACTGCTTCATAGGGTCGCGATCGTGCGAACTCTAGCGGAACGACTGTGAATGATACGAAATGCCGTGACATATTCCATCGCGAAGATGGGATTTGAGTTATCTTCAGAGCTCTTCCTACAAAAATCGCAGTATAAGATCTCCGTGTGACATGAGATGTTCGCTCCGAGCGCACTAAATCATTGCCATTATCACCGTCTAACTAAAAAACCATGATTCATATATATTTTTATTTTCCTAAAATAATAATTATTTTATAAATTCTTGTTTCTAGTTTTTCATTTTTTTCTGGGCCTCAAGAAAATGTGCGCAGATAAATCTCTTTCCCCACACGTCATATACAGTTGTTACGGTTTTTTTGACAAATAAATAAACGTGGTCTCATATCAAAATTTGGACTTCCCGTATCATTTCATCCGCTGGAAGTTTGGGCTTTTCTTCAATAATAAAAGTTTCTCGCATGGTGAAAAATTAAGGACGTCCAAATGTAGAAGTAAAAACTTGGCTGTAATTTATAATTAATTTCTTCGAAACTAAACTCATTTATGAAATAACCAACACAATCATAAGAGTTCTGGGAATAACCAAAGAGTTCTCAGAACTCTTTGGGAATAACTGGTAAAACACTCTGTTGTCTATGATCAACACAATCAACAAGCTATCGTTCAGAAAAAATGTTAAGTATTTGAGCGTGAAACAGGATGGACGAGCCGAATAACACAGAGCCTTGTGAATTGGCAACGCAGCCTGCGATAGAAAGAGAGAATGTTATGTAAAATTGTATTGGATAGAAATAGAGGGCAATACTCCAGAACGCTCAGTACTGCAATCAAATGCTTGGACGCTCTATAGGTGTGTTAACTAGCCGCCTTTGGGGCAAATTTTCTGAAGCCAATTTGAGGCTAGTTCCTCGCTTGCCGGTACGGTGCGCACAATCGGTTTGAGTCGCAGTGTAAGATATACATCTTAAGATGACATCTTAAATTGTGGCGGTTACACATTACACGACCAATCACGACCTTGCCTCACATAAACTTCAGTTTTAGACTGGGAGTGACACACCTATATATCTTACACAGTATGAATAAATCACTGATTCCATCGCAGTGTTGTCAGACCTATGTGAATTCCACAACTGCATAAAAATATAATACAAAAGTTTTGTAAACTTGTATTGGAAAAATAAATCTGATTCCTTACAGCTATATCAAGTCACAACAATGACACGTAATTCGCAGGAATTCGTGACAGCGGAACGGAATTCAGTTCTTGCGTTCCCTGCATTGTCAATACTCCCTTAATAAATATCTAAGAAAAGCATTGAAAGTACCCTGATTTATAAGAAACGATCAAATATTACACGAACTCAGTATTCTGTCTCTAAAATCCTGGATCCTTCGTCTCTCAGATAAATTCTATACTTCCCTTACTTCTTCTCCTGCTTATACATCTTTTCAACTTGGAAAAACAGCGAATCCTTTCCCGCGAATTAAATCACGCTATTCAAAAGACCTCTTTCATCCTCCATAGTTAACTTACTCCATGTATCTATTATTTATTGTAAAAAATGTATATGTATTTTGTACTATTTATAACCACTGTTTATTTTTAAGATCATTGTGGGTTCAATCAGTAATACCTATACATATCTGTAGTATGTTAGAGGTTACGTTTCAAGTTTCTCCTCAAATTGTATTCGATGTTAATGTAAAATTCACACACTTGAAAGACAAATTTTTGCCGAACAAGTATAAATAAATATATTAAAAAAAATACTCCCTTAAAGAGCCAGCAATTTTTACTTTCCCGTATACGTAAGTATTATACACGGAGCGATATACGTAGTATAAGGAAAGTTATGTAATGCTGCGCGAAAAAATGGCGAATTTTCGGCGGAAAAAATTTCATTGCCGAGCGCTGATAACGAAAAAGTGAATAAAACCACTTGCAAAATTAAGAAAAAAAAATCCCCTCGAAAAAAAACACGTGTAGTCAGAAACCCTCTTATGTGGGTCCTTGATACCGAAAAACCAACTGAAAGGAAAACGTCCATCTGTCCGTCCGTCTGTCCATCTGTGAACACTGCTAGCGCCTAAACTGTAGGTACAATTTCTTCCAAAATGCATATTCCTAAGTCGATCTAGTTTGAGTCAAAGCTTTGAGATTTTCAAAACGATTCTTCAAAATTTAGTATTTTTACATGAAGCTCCCCGGACATTTTCAAAATTTTCTTAAAAACGGCTCTAATTTTTTTCTTTAAGTTTCTTGTGTGAATAGAGTAAAATTCACTTATTAAGATTGCATAGGACCGATTTTCACGGATAACTCTGAATTTTCGAAAATTGTGAAAGTGAATTTTTTTTCGGCTTCTTTCTCCAACTACAAAATTGAAGATAGGAATTTTTCCTTCAAATAAAATGTATTCTCCAAAGTGAGTTATTTGTTTAAGGTCATATACATAGTTTTGAAAATTTTACTAGTTTTCGCGCAATATGTGCAATTTTAAAAAATTACATAAATCAGATTTCCTCAAAAACGGCTGCTAATTTTTTCTTTAAACTTTTGGTAGAGATAGTGGTAAATGTACTCTACCAAATGCCAAAAACGCCATTTTGCTTATTCTTTTTTTTCCCCAAAAATTACAAAAATTTAATTTTTTTGACTAGTTTCTCACGTCGATAATATTTACATTAGCGGCGCTTTGTTCACATTATTATATTTATATGTACATGTTCTTTAAATAATGTCAAGTAAAGTAAAAACGCAGTATATGTCTGCCCACGGCAGCGCCGAAAGTGCAAGTAGTGGTGAGTACGAAGCTTTGCGGGGAGGGCTCTGACGTAGCACGACGCGGCGCGGCGCGTAGATTGAATGCCTGGGCCTCTAATACAATGATCCAGGCTGCAAACTTATATGCCCACTTCTTTAAATGGATAACGTGTAGCAGTTCGAGTTATAAGGGCCTTAATTCACTGTTTACGTTCTGTGAACTGCTGTGCATCCACCTTTGTATTCACCACCGCATGCGTTTTCCTTTTTTTTACTTGAAGTTTTTCAAAAAAAAAAAAGTTTTAGCTTTGATAGAATCGTCTTATTCAATTAAACATAGTTAATGGAAATTAGTTTATTGCTGTCATCATCAAATAAAAATAACTGAGTATCATAATTTTGTGTTTAGCAAAACACTAAATTCGTCATTACATTGCAGCAAAGCGAATTCCATTATCAGACCTACAAGCAATTATAACACTTGGTGTCCAAATCAAATATGTATAATTTGTTGTAGTTTCAGATTTCACAGTCATATATCGACAATAAATATTTACAATATAATTCAAAAGACTGTATGTGACGATCATGTTCTCGCCTATTGCCCTTTCAATTTACGCGCTATGGTTCGAATTGCGCCTTCTAATTGGTAGTCCCCACTCTTATAATGAGTCTCATCCCCACTCTTCATGGATTTTCGCATTTGCTACCGAGCTGCACGCGCGCATCTCCTGACGTCAGTGAAAGTGCAAAATGCTGTGCAATCCTGTTCTATGCCATAGATCCATTAATTTCCGTAGAAATTCTGATGACACACAAGCAATCACAAGTCTGTCGTATTAAGTATATTATGCGCGTGCAATTTGGAAAGTATTACAAATTTCATAATTTCACGTTCGTAGTAAATAAACACTCATTTATTTATTGCAAATATTATACTTTCTCCCAACTCTAACATAAGGCCTTTGCACACTACTTGTTTCATTACCCTCGTTTTCGTCCGATAAATGTGAATATCGAAGATTTAATTAAATTTAAGTTAAGAAACAATGCTCAAAAATATACGTTGAGCCAAAAACCCGCTGCAAGTATACAAAGCAGTTGATATTTTGTGATTGAGAGCATTTTACATAATACATTGAAACCTATCAAGGCTTTGCATGTTGTTTTTAAGTTCACGCTAGTCTTACCTGCAAGACTCCAACTTTACACTGCAATTAAGATCTGACGTTTACGATGTCCACACAAAAGAATTTGAAAAGTTAGAATCATCTCAATGACTTTAAAAGCAAAACTCCGTACATCACATATTTTCTAACTTCATACGCGCACAGTATCGCATGTACGCGCGCGTACACTGACTTTCAACGCCTCACAGCGAAAGATATCACGCTTTGCCCCTGATGCGTCATGCACCCACAAGCACAGTTTTGCTGACCGCAGGACTAAGCCTTCTCCGAAGACAGCTCGTCTGAGATGCAGCCGCCGCCTATAAAACGGAGCAGTAGAATCTGAAGTCGGCGACGAGTGAGGTGATACGTCAATTGGCTGGCAACGGATTGGAATTGAAGATTTTTGGGAACTGGTAGATTACGGCAACAATCGAAACGGACTCTCTTCTCGGAAATCGGGACCCAGACTCGACCCACGCACTGGCGAAGCTGGGGGTGAGGGGGGGCAGGGGGGGGCGGCGCGCTCCGGGTGACACCATTCTAGGGGTGACACCAAATAGAAGATTTTATAGTTGAAATTATATAATTTAAATCATTTATTTATAAAAATATATATTAATAGTTAGATTTCATAGTTTTAGTAGTTTGAAAATTTTATTTTTGGAATTATATAATTTTTATGGTTAAGTTAAAAATGATTTATATTAATTTAATAAGTATTCATTCAAATCATAAATACTAAGTAAGCAAAGAAAAGAAATAATGAAAACTAAAACGCAAAACTGTAATCGGTAAGCGACCATTAGGTCAAAGAGTCTCGATTTCAGCGATTACTTTATCTTAATGGGTGAACTGTTGATGGGGATAAGAGGTAATAACAAAATCATATGTTGTCGAATTTCTTTCTTGTAACGATATCGGTAAAAGGGTATCAATTGCAGCGGTTGGATAGAAAAGTCTTGCGACTCTCTTTCAGAAAATAAGAGCAAGTCAAAAACTTCACGTCATTTATATTCATTTCATGTATTGTGGTGTCAGTGAAGTCCTAAATATTACGACAAACTGAAAAATTCATAATTTTGTAGTGTATTAATAGAAACAAAAGCATAATCTACTTTAAGTTAAATTTTTATTTAAAAATTATATTGCAGTTGAATCGTTTATTTCAAAAACCAGTCAAGCAACAAAAAATCCAATATTGAATTATTGGATGATTACTGTTTTGTAAAGGTCAATACACCGTTTAATTCAAAAACATTTTTCATTTTACTTTTGATGTCCCTAATGAAATTATACTATTTCTATCGAAATTTACAATACTGATGGTTGTTTGTCTTAGAAACCAGTCAAGTGCAAACTTTGAAATATTTTTTTTATACTTGTCAACATAGATAACAAGTTTTATGTATATCAAACAGTTTCACAAATACATAACTTTCATAGGAAAAACATCAATTTTCTAAAAAAAAATTAAGATTGCTTGGAAGTTTCCTTTGATTTACTCAAAATCAATGATTTGTTGCTTGACTGGTTTTTTAAGTAAACGATTCAATTATTCTTAATTACAATTTTTTAAAAATATATTTTAAATAACTATCATGATCAAAAGTTTTATTTTTAATAAAATAATGTTCAATCTATTCAGCAATATATATTTGGGGGGGGGGTGACACCATTAGCTTTGCCCCAGGTGACACCAAGCCACGCCACTGGATCCACGGTATTTTATGACAACCTGGCTTCTTAGTAATTTAATATTCTCAATCTGACTGGAAACAAGAGGAAAATGGAGTACAAATTGTAAATGTTAATATATTTTGATATTGATTTGTTATAATCTTGGACATAACACCTACTTCGAACAGCTAAGGACTGAAAAATGTGTTTGGTGGAATAAACATACTGATACTTCAAAACGTTTATTCTAATACTTCAATAAGAATATTGCCTGTATTCACTAGTCTATATTATTAAATTAATTTGGCCACTGATGATGATGGGCAAAAATATACTCCGAAACGTTTCTACCCGAAAATGGTAATAAATAATCCTTTTTCGAGCAGCATTACACAACTTTCCCAAATTTAGTTCCGATTACATTATTATATTCACTTATAATGAATTAACCCGAAGGACAGAGAACCTCCTTTGCAGCTGAGAATCTCCCGTTAAAACCAGGAGAATTGGTCTCCGATTATGTGATACAATCAAGAACTAGTGGTGGTACAACAGCACTTACTTTCCCGTATTAGAGGAAACAGCAACGTAATACTGAAATATTGCACTTTATGCGCTACTAACATCTTAGCTATTATTTGAAAACGTCCAATTTAACCAAGAAGCGTACAACTCACTGTTTCCCTAGCAGTGTTGTCAGAATTCTACAACTGCATAAAAATAGAATATAAAATTTTTGTAAACCTGTATTGGAAAAATAAGCTTGATACCCTGGATATAGAAATGCATCCCATAGGGCCATGATTGGAGAAGAGTATTTAAAACCATGCAACAAATACAACTCACAACAAATGGTACAGCATTTGGTGCGAAAACTAAATATTTTCATGCAAATAACATAAATTAGACAATTATAACTCCTTTTCATACAGCTCCATCAGGTGACAACAATCACACGTAAGTCACATATACTCGCGAGCGCAAAGTGTATTCCATTGTTGCAGATCCTGCATTGTCTCTATTCTGAGAGCTATTAATTTTATTAGTATAGCTTTTTATTTCAATTATTTCAAAATAAACAATTTCTAAAATATTAATGTGCAAATGTATAACAAAAGGTCTCATGTAAGAAACAGAGAAATAATACACAAAATTGCAAATTTTAATTTACAACGCATCCAGCTGTCCAAAGCGCAATAAATTTACAGTGGGCTATTATGTTTGTCATAAAATTACAGAAAAACTACTCAGATTGTGAAAAAATTAAGCATGACCTTATTTGAAGATGTAATTTGGTAAATACATTTAATTGAGAAAAAATGTTTTTTTTTAAATTGTAGCTGTAAGAAAACGGCGTAAACGAAGCGCAGTGAATTCCGAGCGTGAATGTTTGTCACGAATTTATAGAAAAACTACTCATATTTTCAAAAACTTCAACATGACCTTATTTGAAGATCTGTTTTTGATGAGCACATTTCATTGAGAACAAAAATTGTATCTTCATAATTGTAGTTGTAGGAAGATGCCGAAAAATTCTGAATTTTTTCAATTTTTGAAAAATCAGAGTTTTCAAGCAACGTAAGACCTACGCCATTGTGTTAAATGATCTCCAGACTATCCAACAACAAAATTTAGTCAAAATTGTTGGCGCCTTTTTTTTGAAAATTTTGAAAATGTCCCAGGGGCTTCAAGTACCCTCCAAAATTAAAATATCGGTTTCAAATTCAAGGGGCCGCGAGAATATTCAGATCGATCAGGAAATATCAATTTTGGAGAAAATCGGCTGAACGGTTTAGTCGCTAGCAGTTTAGTCGCACGTTGTTCACAGACGGACGGACGTTTCGCTTTCAATTGGTTTTTCTGTATCAAAGACCCACAAAATAGGGATTCTGGCTACACCACATGTTAGGAGATTTTTTCCCCTTAATTTAGCAACTGGATTTATCCACTTTTTCGTTACCAAGGCCCTGTAATACGAGTTTTTCTGCCAAAAATCTGCAGTTTTTTCCCGCAGCATTACATAACTTTCCCTATACTGTACGAACGTACATATAATATACGGAACAGTAAAAAGTGCACGGCTACAATTACATATATTATTTAATTACTTCAATTACGCTTTCATGTTTTCGTTTACTTGTAACGAATAAAATTATGATTTGCAGTCAGACGTAAATCTCCTTGAATAAGTAACGTTGGCATGCGAAGAAAAATAAATAAACACAAACAAAACAGTAACATAAATTCTTTTAATATAGACTTCGCAAAGGCATGCGAAGAAAAATGAATAGACACATACTCACATGCAACACTGTACACGTCCACTCGCGTCCGGCGCCTTCCAGAGAATCGTACACTGGTTCATTTGTAGAGACGAGAGTCCGCTCGCTGGTCTTGCAGATGTCTGCAGATGTTGTCCTGATGGGTGGGGACGTGGACGGAGGTGTGAAATCGGACGCGTTGACATCTCAAGTCTCGATGCTCCAACGCACACAACACAGGAGGTCGCGATACGTCTGACCTTGCTTCCTGAGGAGCAACGGCCCTGGAATGAACTTCGCTGTTATAAGGACTTCATAAGGACTGTCCATAAATTTACTTCAAACTAATGCTGGACTATGGAATTCTCAAACTTTGACAATATATTACAGCAGGGTGTAATATATGTAATATATTACATTACAATATATTACATGAGGGTGTTTGTTTTGTGTAAATACATTTATTAATTTCTCGTATTTGTAGTATAGAGAAACATAATTTATGTAATAATATATAAAAATGCATGGCTTGATTTCTGGTGGAACGTGACGGGACGGCGTTCCTGTACCTCGGGAATAGTTATTTATTATATTATAGATATATAACCATTTCTATGAATTTGATAATTAATTTGGGACGCGTTCCGGGACCTAAAATTTTATAAATCAAGCACTGCATAAATAATATATTATATGTAGGAAGTCCGAACTGTGCAGCTATTTTCCGTCGTTTTTGATTAAATTTTGTTGCTGGATAGTATGAAGGACGTTTAAGATAATGGTGCAGGTATCATGTTCGGTGAAAACCCTAATTTTTCGAAAATTACAGTAGTTCAAATTTTTTCGGGGTCTTCCTACAACTAAAATATTAAAGATAGAGGTTTCTCCCATAATGAAATGTGTTCCTTAAAGATCGATTTTGAAATTAGGTCATGTTTCGAAAATCTGAGCACTTTTCGCGTAATTTTGCGTGAAAGTACGGGCGAGAAAGTATGTGCTGTTTTAGCGCTACTGGTTTTCTGTAAATTTCTTCTTCCGCGTATCACTATAGACTGCTTCTCCAAGGGCAAATACATTTGCCCAAACAATACATTTCCCCAAACTGAACACAGTGTCATGTTTCCTTTGGTCAGGGCATTGCCTTCTGCGTGGTAGAATAACCCTGTCGATGGATGCCTAAATACGTGTACTGCTTGACAATTTCCGCAACTTCTCTGGATTTCATTGGCCTCTTGGAGCTCATTCGGCCTTTTCAATTTTATTGTTTATTATTATTATTATTATTACTATAATTATTATTATTATTATTATTATTATTATTGTTGTTGTTGTTGTTGTTGTGTTGTAGATTTAAATATAACCCGACCAAACGGAGTGTAGGACTGGCAATGAGGGCAGCCCTGCGCTTTTTTGTTTTGCTTCGGGGAGGACGAGACAGAGCGAGTTTAAATGAGCAAAAACGTTCATACGAAATTTTCTGTTTTTTTCTCGGAAATCTTCACATTAAAACAAGTTTTATTCCTTTTTTTATTCCAATAGTCGCAATTTAATTAGATTGTTAGTCTAATTAACCCTCCCCAAAAGTAAAACTTCATCGAACATAAGTGTGTTTTAATCGAACAGGATATGAAATGACATCATTTAAAGATCTACAATTGAATGAATTTATGCAAAAAACATCTAAGCCACTAATATCAAAACTGCTGAAAAAAGGCTTCGAAAGTTGGGTCATATATTAAAATTTCGAGCAGTAAGGAAGCACACCGAAAATTAGATGTGAGTGGGATGTGGCTATAAAAACGTTAAAAAAGTTCTACATATTCACTATATGGAAAATACAACCCCCCCAAAACATTGCTTCATGTTGTTCAGTTTTAAGTCTCAAAGACTAATGGATTGAGGGAAACTTACACATTCTGGAACAATTCAGTCACCATTCACTGTGAGCATGTGAGTTCAACATCCTTCTGAAAATGTTTATTTTCCAAGATCTATACAAGTTTTCTGTAAGGAAATATGACAAAGAAATCCTGCTGTCCACCTTACCTTTAAAACGTAATGCAGAACATAATTATAACCAATTATTTTTTTGTAAAAGAACACATGTGCCGGGCGATTTCTAGATATTGCTTTTACATATACTCACAAATCTTGTATTTACACCATTCTTCGAACTCATTCTGCTCTAACAACAACCTTACAGTCGCATGTTTTCTCGAAGAGAAAATACCGAATGCTTTCAATAGATCGATTTCACCTGAAATGATTACTCAATAAAATGTTGATCATATAAAGTCAAATCAGTATCCATTCTATTAATTTTAAGATTCTATTAAAATTTAGTGCTTATACTACACAATTGGTTAATGACAGCATCCCAGTAAACATCTGGAGCCCACCACCATTCATGAAAAGCACAAATCCAGAAATTGGTCGATTGATTGGTTGGTGATTCCGGGCGCGACAACTGCTGAGGTCATTAGTCCCGTAAGTGTAGGACATGTGTTTATTACGTGGGGTGGCTGTGATCTTCCTCCCGCTTGTTGGCGAGATTCGGTGCCAACCGACGTCGAGTTGCGTTTTCCCCCAACCAGGTATCTCTCACCATTGAGGCACCGCTCCAGCCGGGATAAGCTCTTAGCTCCCGACTGGTCTCCCGATGTGTGTGGTAGTGTAGTGCGTGTGAGCGTAAGAGTGTGTAAGTAAGGGGTGAGGTAAAGAAGGAAGAGGAAGGAAAGATAGCGTGCGGTCCGCCGCCCGTTCGTTAGGGATCTGTACCGGCATTCGTCTAGTGTTGATCTGAGAAACCACGGAAAGCTACCAATCAGAGCAGCCGTTCGCTAGATTTCTTCTCCAGACTGCGACCGAATTCGACCCAGCTGACAAGCTAGCATCGAAAATCCTGCCACCGTCGGGACTAGAACCCTAGGACGGTTGGAGGAACTGCGATGACATCAGCTGATGCCCTGAACTAAATGCGAGTACGAAATTGGTCGAGTGGAATGTTCAAACTTCTTTTGAAACTCAAAACCCTTGGTGTTTGAAATATAAAGATTTTTTGCAATTTTCTAAATGTCAGAGTTTTTAATTACAATCGGAACTATACTGTACACGTACTCGTAAATCCACTTTATTTTTTAGGAAGAAAAAAATTCAAGAAAAACATTTCTGACAATTTCCAGAAATGTCATGCAAAACACTTACAGATGTTTTATTTAAATAACCCACAAAAATTAAAATATCTTACTGATCTCTGGAGGGGGCCAAAGTTGACTACGGCTTTGGTGGGATAAACCAATGCCCATAAGCTTATGCCGTTAAATACCACAGACGCCCGTAACGGAGTATTCTGACCGAAGAGCGATTCGGAAGAGCAGTCAGGATCGGGGTAGTCAGGAAGTCCGTTCTCTATCCTCCTCGTGGTGGCTCCTGGGTACTCTGAGAGTAGCCAATTTTAGAAAGGGCATGGGCGGGTCTTTGGCGCCTTAAAACGGGAGCATTTTAGCTAAGGGAAGGAAAACCCTGACAGAAAACCAAGGGGGAGGGAGGCCTTCGGAGATGTAGTGTAATCAACCTCCCTAAGGGAAGGACACCTCAATTACAAATCCAGTCCTCCAGGGCGGAGGTAGAGTCGAGCCAGCTCCTCGTGTCTCAGAAAAACTTACTAATGCTACAAAACCTAATAAAGGAACAAAACCGGACTTGAAATATGAACGATGACAAAGCAATCGAACAAGGACAATGCAATTTGGAACATGGAATGTACAAGGTATTAACAAAAAATGCCTTGAAGTTTTCAAAGAGTTAAGCGGATTACATCTGGATGTGGCAGTACTCATTGAAACAAAAAAGAAAGTAAAACTTGTTACATATTTAATTTATTCATGTTAAATATTTTATGTTGTTCCATTATACAGCTAGCTTAATGTTTACTTCACCAATTTATTTTTATTCACTTAGTGTTTATTAGCTATTAACATACCTAGAAATGTTATGCGTGTTATTACTACCAACACCAAAAGTTAAAAATCGAGGCGGAGCGTGGCGGACCCGAGATTTTTAATTTGGACGAGGCAGTAATAACACTGTAACATTTCGTTGTATGTTCAGCGTTTTATTGGTCACCACAAAATTTCAAGATTTTTGCGAAAATTTACATTACTGTGATATGAAACAAATTAATTCTACTGCTGCGGCATGTTAATCGATATTGTTGGGTGTTGCTTGTGATGTATCTACTTCAACAGTACATTCGCATACCGTGGCATGAAGATGGAAGCGGAAAGATTCGTCTCTTCCGCAAGAAATTTCAGATCCCGCTGCTGAAGTCACACGGGATTTATCCCAGAAAAATCCGAAGGACGATACGAAAAGTCATACCAAGAAATTCAAGGGTTGGAAAACGCAGCTTCGTGTCAACATGGCATTCACAATATGTGCCAAAAATTATAGCCACCTATTTTGGTCTCCCCGACCCCAAAAAATACACCGGTCACTCTTTAAGAAGATCTTCAGCTACGGCATTGGCCGATTCAGGAGCTTCGTTTACAGATTTGAAACGATTTTAATGGGTGTCGGAGCTATACCGTAGCCGAATCCCATTGCGAGGAGTCCGTGGTAAATACGGTGAAAATGGCAACAAAAAAAAAGACTATCGGCGAGGAAGGTGGCTCGTAGAATTTCAGTGGCGATATCACATAGTAAATATTATTGGAGAAGATCTTCATTTCATGGAATGACATGAAAATGATGCTAATTTACCCAATTTTCTAATTTTTCTCATTGCAAAATTAATAATATTACAATTTACAATGAGCATCCCCCAAACTTATGAGTTACTTTTATTCTTATTTGTCTTGTAAATTGTCGTGTTGTTTTTTCGTAAAAAAATTTGGCTTGCTATGAATCGGTGGTTGTTTATTTACGTTGCTAAGGATATTAAAACGCGTTGCTGAGGATTTTAAATTTCTTAACATACAGGTAGGTACAATGCACATAACAAACGTGAAGGGTTGCGTGTTAACAGGGTTTAAAAATGCATGTGACCGATAAATGTAGTTTACGATGCAGTAGATACTGTCTGGTAGCTACTACCAGGCCCGTTATATCACCGATCATCAAACATATTGCCTATCTTTCCAACAATTTTTATTCCAACCTGAATACAATAAACCAAGCAGTCCACTACAACCTGGACTCAATAAATGATCTCCCAACCAGAATTAAAAACAGATTTCCTTTCGAAGCCTTCTTGCAAATTTTCTCCCTAAACTGTTCTCAGTAGGGGCTCTTGTAGTTTCCTACACCAAGAGTAGTGTAGTTATGTTAAGTTTACTTTAAGTTATAATGTAAGCCATCACAACACATGATGGAGTAATTTATTACTGAACTGTGTACTATCCAACAATAAATAAATCATTATTAAAAAAATACCAGGCCCGTGTTAACGCAAAGGCCCGAAGGACCCGGGCCGAATGTTCAGGGGCCCCCGATTGTTCTTAAAAAATATTTAATATTAAATTCTTCAAAAAATAAAATAAAAAACTAATCAAAAAGTTATGTATGATTATATTAGACAAAAAAAATTAGCACAACGGAGTGATGTGTCGCGCATTATTGGATAATAGTTATAATATGGAATGTTTCTGATTGTTGCAAGAATGGCACTAAGTGATGCAAAGTTAACTTTTTTAACAAAACTTTTCTTTGAATTGGGTGGAAATCGGTGAAAGTAAGAATAGGGCTTCCTAAATTAACACAGGCCCAAGGGTCCCCAAAGCTGTTAAAACGGCCCTGTCTAACTACACCATAATCGTTACGAGTTACGAGTAGAGATGCATGCGTTTCTTTTATGTGGCATAAAGTGAAAATTTTCAATGGCAAACAACCAAAAATAATACGATGAAGGTGTAAAAGATGGAATATTTAAATTATATGCTTCATATATCTGTTTCAATGACTTGTAAGGTGATAATTTTGGTATCTGGCTGCATTTATAATTCCCGCTAATATGTGACGCAAAAGCTCATTGGTTGAAGTCGGATACCATGCGCAAGAGCCCCCCTGATTGGTTCTTCACCTTCTCTTATCTCGCATTGGCCCTCATCGACCGCGCGTGCATCAAGAGGCTTCAGTGATCATTACGATTTGAGTTTTTATGAAACCGGTAACTTTGACAGTTGCGTTTCGTAAGAATTTTTGTAATTTAACGGCAGTTGGGCTGTATTTGAAAATTTTCTAGGTATATTATTTCCCATTAAAGTGTGCAATGGATAATGAAGTTAGAAATGAAATTGAAATATTGAGGTTATGCCCAGAAAGTGAGGAAAATTTAAATGATTTGGCTTCAACTTTTATTAAAACTTTAATTACACCAAAAGAACGTATTCGAGAGAGCGAACGCGAGAAAGTAGAAATGATTAAGGTGTGTTTTTATTATTTCTGTGAGTTATTGTGCAATGACTTTTTAATGATTTCTTATCGAGTACATTTTGTTTCAGACTTGGGGCCGTAGAGTCATCAAATTTGGAAGTTGTTTGGGGTTTAGTCAGTCCAGTGGCATTGAATCAATTGAATCTTTGTACAAATGTGAGGGAACTGATTTTATGGAAGGTCTACAATATTTCAAAGATGTGGATGATTGTTTACATTTAGGGAAATATATTATTATTTCCTGTTTAAGCAGTGTTCAGAAAAATTGCATGTTAACCCAAATAATTAGGAATATCAGTCATCAGTCTTCAGAAAATGAAGAAGTGAAGTTGTTTTTTTGTGAGCTGTGGAATATGCGAGGTAGGTATTTGTGCTTTTGAGATGTTTTTGTTTATTATGAGGAGAAGCATGAAATTATTGTTATTTCATTTATGTTGCAGATGAAATTCCATTAACTTCTGAATCCCTTGAAAAACTGATTCATGTCTTTCCCTTCTGTGTGGAACAATATTTAATGGACACTGTTGAGAAGGTGGTTTCAACCAACAACTGTGATAATGTGGATTTTCTATTTAATTCAGAGATGGATGCATTTTGTAAAATGTGTTCGACCTCATCAAAAATATTTCAAACTGCAGTTGCTATTTTACATGAATTTCTTTTGATGTCTGATGTAAATAAATATTTGGCATATTTTATTACAAAATTTATTAATTGTATTGAATATTGTTGCAAAAACTGTGAATTTTTGGATTTGTTCCCCCATGAACTGAGAATTTTAATTATATTTTTGCAAATTCATCCTTCCTTGTATCATGAGGAGTTTGTTGATAAAGACTTCAGTAAGATAAATGCGTTGAACACTTTGACTCACTTTATTCAGTGCAATAGAAGAATTGGTGGTGCACTTCTGAGTTATTACCCTGAGTGGCTATCATATATTTTACAATATAGTGTTGATCAAAACATTTTTGAATTGATTCCAGAAAATAAGAGAAATGGAGTAGAGAAGGAAGCCTATTTGAAATACATATTGCAAACAGTAGTGTAATTTTCAGGGTGTTTTTCTAGAGTACCTTTTATTGCTTTGATATTTTGTGTTGACTGTGAAGGAAAAGTTGTCTATTAATAATGAATTTGCATTATAATTCATTCTAACTTTTTAATTATTTTTGGAAGTGCATTTTCCTCCAATATTTAATTTTTCTTATGCCATAAAACTTTTGGTTTCCGTCCAAGAGAAGAAGAAGGGTGTACTTTCAAGAGCTGTGCAGCTCTTGGAAATAATGTCATCCTTATCATATTTTATAAGACATGTAATATTGTCAGAAGACTATTAAACTGGCCTTACTGTGGCTTCATTGAACACTGTCATTTGTCATACCGTCCTGGGCTGAGTCTTGATTTTTGTTCTTAAAATTGGAAGTCTAATCTTCACAAACAAAAGTATTTAACAATAATGGGAAATTATAATCAAAAGAAATATGCGTAATAAACTTATTTAAACTTTCCTGCTTACTTTTGGACATCACTTTGTATATGAAGATGAGTATCACCAATAAACTTTGTTAACATCTGTTGGGGATCAGTATAAACACCACATTTTTCATATTCTTGAATAGTATTTTACTATCCATCCTCTTCGTGTATACCCTAAGAATGTAATACCCTAAGAATGACAGTCAATTTTTGACAATTTACTAGAAAACATTAACTCTGCTACTGCCATGAAGGGATGCATCAAACAGTTTTAAAACAGAAAAAATAAAAGTTTACAGATTTATGATGTAGTGAACACAGTATTTCAAAACACAGTAAAAAAATGCATAACTCAGACACAATATGTCATTCGCTTTTAAAACGCAGTTTTGTGGCCTAATTTGTCATGAGTTTTGAGAGAAAAGGTGAATTTTGAGGAACAAGCAGAGAAATGGTGGAAGATAGGTGGTACCAGGGTTACATGATAAAATTAAAATAACCATTTGATTTTCAATGCTTAGTATTATTAGAATGCTTGCTGGGGCACAATATTGGACATAAAACACTATAAGCATATTAGAGGGGCCGGGCACTCAGGAGAATTATGTTCAAAGGGGGAGGTTCGTAATTTAACATTATTTTCAAGAGAACAGTTCTTTGGATAAATAAGACAACAGTTTTGCATTTATAAATTTTCTGTTACTTATTAATTTTTTTATGATATGTGTATAGTGTCGATGAACGTGGATATTCACTAATAAATTTGATTATCTGAAATCAGTTTTAATAGTTATTTACAGAGCTCGGATTCAGATGCTCTTATTATGTTTTCATTGGAACATTCTTGACTTAGCTAACTTGTAAATTAATGTTTATCATGACACACAGGCGACAGAAATATATAGTTATTGGGTCTTTTCTTTTTTTTTTCTTTCTTCGTTTTTTTGCCCACTTTCAATTTAGACATAAGAAAATTCTTCAACATTTTAGAAAGTTCTTTTCATATTTTATGTACTGGCTGGCAGAGTGTTATTATCAGTGGTGCCCTGAGAAAACAAGAGGCACGACACTTGCTCCTTCTTTGCTTGTATCGTAATATTACTTCATACTCGTGTATTAATAGTGCTCTCTCAAAAATTGATTTTATACAATTATTTTTCTACAAGAAATGACATCTATTATAAGTTAAATTTTTACATTGACTGGCTATGTGGCAATTGGCATGCAGTATTCAGCCAACCCAGCAGACAGCCAGGTGTTCCAGTTGGCTTGGGTTAAGTATAAACACAACCTGACTTTGAATTAGTAGAACATCAGTTTATATTTGGATTCAATTTATTGCAGAAATATAATCAAAGTTCAGAATATATTCTCATTTCTTTACAGCTTAGTAATTGATAGTCTCCATAGAGGGTTTCAGTACCCTGATTTTCATCTGAGTTTTGGAAATTTCTCTGTGATTGGTCAAACACCAGTATTATAATTAAATTGTACCGTAATGACTAACATAATCTTGAGCTGCAGCTATCTAATAGGAGAATTATAGAATGGGAGAAGAAAAAGTTAATTATCCTTCAAATACTATTAAATAATCTTTTTCTTCAAAAAACATTTTTATTGAAAATAAATTTGGTATAAATTTTTGTAATTAAATTTAAAACAGTTTACTTACAACGTATACTATAAATTATGATAAAATACTCAGACAACATTTTGAATCTTCAGAGCTTCGATTAGCAATTCAACTAGAAGTATACACATTTTGTGAACTTTTTAAATGAAAAAAATTTTGGGAGCCTGAGACAAGTTTCCCCACTCCCAAATTATGATTTACTTCTTTGGATTTAATTATCTTTGGATTGGATTTAATTATGATATACTTCTATGGAAATAACGCATCCTTTTCTTCACAGATGTCAATTACCTTTCTCAAAAACAATCTGCAGGGAAAGAAACTACTTTTGAAGTAGATAATAGAGTTCACTAACAAATTGAGGCATTTAAGATTTTGCACAATTAATTATTCAGTTAGACATGCACTGTAGGTTTATTTTTGTTTTGTCTCCAACTCTTGCATAATAATTGTGTGGCATCAATTTTCAATCATTTTAGTGGCTTAGAAAAGCAGAACAATGTGAAATGCATCCAGGGTTGGGCAAAATACTTGAAAAATGTATTTCAGATACAAAATACTTCGCCGAAAGTATTTTAGATACAAAATACTTTCATAAAAGTATTTTAGATACAAAATACAAAATAGTATTTTAAAATACTTTTGAAAATACAAAATACAACCACCGGTGTTTTACACATAATAACTTCTATCCTATTTTTTCCCTTTTAAACAATCATTCACGTTCAAAATTCACATTTAAAATCACATCACATTTAAAATATTATTAAAAATATAATATATAACATTCTTTATACAAAAATGTTTCAAATGAAATTTTCAACCCGTTTCAGGTATCAGTGTGGGGTCATCCATAAATTACGTGAAGCTAAAGGGGGAAGGAGGGGGTCTGAGACAGCGTTACACTGCTTTACATACGCAGAGATAGGGAAGTGCGTTACAAGGGGGGAGGGAGTATTGAAAATACTCGAAATTTGCGTTTCGTAATTTAGATGGCCCCTATCATTTGTGATGTATGTTCATATTTTAAGTGTGAAAGGCATCTTGTTCATGCTAAGAAGCGAAGGAGTACAAAGACATCACCATGAGTTCTTGGGAGTTGATATTTTGGGACAAATATTGCAAAATATAGACAATTAACTAAGGTGCCTTTCAGACTTAAAGTATGAACATACATTACAAATGATATGGATATCTGATGAATACCGCGCATTTTTAGGTTTTAAAATATGCATTTTAGGTGCCTAAAATAGGTTCTTTCAGCATCTGTTTGGCTTTTTAAATGGTAGAACAGGCACTATAATACTCGTAACCTACAAGAAAACTCACTTTTTGACCATTTATTATATTTCTCAAAGATAACATAAATCAATATTACGTAGAATCAGTATTGAACATTTTGCGATAATACAATTTAACAGGTTTAGTAGTTAGAATTATTTCTACCGCATTTTGCTTCACAATAAATTACTAATACATTCTCCAAGTTTTCAAGAAAAAATGAATGTTTCTTATCGGTCAAGATCACTTTGCTTTCGGGGAAATTCAATCGCTTTATCTTAGAAACGGAGGCAGCTTCTCCACGAAGTCAGAAAGTAGTGGCGTGGAGACTTTTATCGCTAGATCCTTGACCAGTATGTTCATTTCTCGCTCTCTTAGGCCCGCAACAGACTACACCGAGGAATGTGTTTCCAGAAATGTGCAACGAGAAATGCGGAAAGAGGCCAGCGAGGCCGCGTCCACACACTAGAAAGAGTCATTCGATGTCTCGAAATGCCACAATCGTGGGTCTCGATAACACTGTATACTTTTTGGTTTCTGTGCGTCCTGCAGAGCGGGCTACACGGAAATGAAATGAGCTGTGATCAGAGTGGAATAACAATTTTGTCGCCTGTAGGCACATTAAAAAATTGCCGACCGTTGTTCTACGATTAATTCTTAAAATTATGTACATCTGTACTATTAACATTAGAAAATATAAACGAAATAAGTCATCTTCATATTATCAAAATTGTATTTATTAAAATATATATAATTTATTCATTATATAAATTTTAGAAATGTATTGTCACAAATTTAGATCAAAATTTTTGCCGCCTCTAAACTTTGCCGCCGTAGGCACGTGCTTTCTGTGCCTACGCGCGAATCCGCCCCTGGCTGTGATAGGTACCTAATTATTTCATTTGATATTGTTTTGAACTCACCATGAACGATGTTGCAATAAATCAAATGGAATCGTCAGATGATGCAGAGTCCGAAGAAGAGGAAATAGTTATTCTTCATTTAATTCGTAAACGACTCCGAAGCATGTGGGTGAGGAACCACATTCGCTTTCGCGAAGAAAAAGGCGAATTCCACAGTCTGGTACCGGATTTAGATGACGAGTCCTTTCGAAAATATTTGCGGGTTACCAGGGTGCAATTTATGGACATTCACCAGATCGTGGAATCGACCATTAAAAAACAATACACTAATTTTCGGAGGCCCATTGGAACCGAAGAACGGCTAACCGTCACCCTAAGGCAAATATTCTTTACTTCATTGTTGAAAATATACTTTTTTAATATATTTTGTTTTTAACAATACATTTTCAACGATTCAGTCAATTAAAAAAGAAATCCACTTGATTTACTTTTGATGTTCAAGACTAACACAATTCTCTCTCTTTCAGATATTTAGCCACTGGGGTGTCATATAGAACACTGTCTTATAGCTTTAGAATAGGAGAAAGTACAGTAGCCCAGATTGTTAATGAGGTCTGTGATGCCCTATGGACACATTTACAACCACTGTACTTACCGAAGCCAGATAAACAGTTGTGGCTTCGCAATAGCAGAGATTTTGAGCAGCTTTGGCAGTTTAATAACTGTGTTGGGGCAATTGATGGGAAACATGTGGTTATAAGAAAGCCCATGAAAAGTGGATCCCAATTCTTTAATTATAAAAAACAATTTTCCATAATTCTATTTGCAGTTGTTGATGCTGACTATAAGTTTTCTGTTGTAGACATTGGCTCCTGTGGTAAATTTAGTGATGGACATGTTTTTAATGAAAGCATGTTTGGAAAGGCCTTGCGAAGTAATAAACTTGATCTTCCAGAACCATGCATATTAGAAGGTAGTAAAGACAGTCTCCCATATGTATTTGTAGGAGATGAGGCATTTCCCCTGCTAGAGAATTTAATGAGACCATTTCCTAAGACTCAGTTGCAGAGCACTGAAAAGAAAATTTTTAACTATAGGCTCTCTAGAGCCAGGAGATTAGTAGAAAGTGCATTTGGTATTTTAGCAGCAAGATGGAGGGTATTCCTGAAACCATTCGAATGCGATATAAAAACAGTGGACAAAGTTGTGAAAGCAACAGTAGTTTTACATAATTACCTCAGAACTCAAAAGAACACTCACAGTGTAGAACAAGACTTGATTAATTTTAGAGAGGAAGAAGATTTCAGTGAACCTAAAGACCAGTTCATTCCATTAAAACATTATGGTTATAATGCTACAAAAAAAGCATTTGAAATTAGAGAAAAATACATGAAATTTTTTTCTTCATCGCATGGGAGTATTCCATGGCAAATGGATGCAATTAGGAAAGGTCATTTTTAAATGTTTCTTTTGTTTTATCTTTGACTTAACCTTTGAATTTTCTTGTATTATTATTTTTAACAAAATAATTCTTAAAATTGATTTGTAGATTTTAGATTTTTCTCAAAAAATACACTGATAACCTCTTCTTATTTACTTCACAATTTTATAATTCAAGAGCTGAAACGTAGCTCTAGAATGCATGACTTTGGTGTTCATCTGTACCCCTCTGAGCTATTTTAAACAAATGAGATTCTTGATACAATAAACCATATTTAAAAGTATTAATTCATAGTTATTACTGATAAATTTCATACAACTTTAACTTACATTAAAAAGGCGTTATCTTTAAGTTTGTAATTCTATTCTGTGGAACAATACCTATTTTATCTGTAACTTCCAAGTCCACCAAAACAAAACAAAAATTATAAAAGATTTCCTTGTAAATTCCTTAATATTTAAATGAGTGTAAATCTTTGCAACATTTACACTAATTTAAAAATTAATAATATACTTACCATGCATTATTTTATCACACACTAAATTTATTGATGGGCTCACAAAATTATAGGATCATGGAATAAACATTTTGATGAGACATTAATGACAAAGTAATCCAGCATTTCCTAATAAGTATTTATTTATTCATTAGCAAAATACACGCAATCACTTGATGAATTCTCTTCCAACTCCACCTGTGCCTCTGCCTCTTGGACTGCTGCAAACAAAATATTTTTAATGTGCCTTTGGTATGCCTTGGGTAATTTTTTGGTGGAGTGTAACATAGACAAAAAAAAATAATCTAACTCGTCCTTTTCTTCATCTGCCTTCATCCTACTTTGCCGTCTGGCTTCTCTTTCCCTCCTTCCTTTTTCCAAGTACTCCAAAATTGGGTCAACTTTTTTCCCCAATTTTGGAGTGCTTGAAGTTTCCTTGATTTCAGTTCCAGCACTAGAAGAACAAGGCATTTCTTCTTCAATATCTTGTACTTGTAACTGGTACAATTTTGCCTCCTCTTGCATGTTGCTATGCCTTTCTCTATTTGCCATTGAAGGCAAAAGGAAGGCCATTTGCTCTTCATATCTCCATTTTTTTTTTACTTGTCCCTCTTGCCCTGAATGTACAACTTTCCTTTTAAGGGCATCTCGGTGACAGTCTCTTAACTTTTTCCATTCTTCTTTGGCATCTGAAAACACCCATTGCAACATCACAAGATATGTGATTTGAAATGCAAGGTCATTTGTTCCAAATATAAAAGAAAATAATCTGATGAAAAGTACAAAGATCAATACATATTTTATTGAATTGTTAATGAATATGAAAATTAGTTATAGAAAACATATTTTAAATTGTTAAAGAATCATCTTATATTATTGCTGTTAAAATTATAGTTAAGCTGCTGTGTAAACTAAAGATGGCGTTGCTATTTAAATTAACAATAAACTGTTTGTAAATACATAAATGCTAATTATAATTCCAAATGAGTTAGCTTACTTCCATTTAATTCTTCGGATAGAGTCCTCCACGTTTCATCCTTCAACTTTATATTTTTGTATTGTTCATTACTAGTTTCGTACAAATACGGGTAATTTTTCACACACTCAATTAATTTTTCTAAATTCATTTCTGCTGCTCGAAATTTCACACTACAAAACACTCCAATATCACTTCTCACCTGCTTCCAGCTTCGCACCACGATCGCGCCAATCCAAATGTTTAAACGTCTGGTAATCCCACAGAGCGTAGAAAACCTAAAAAACAAATGAGGGAACAGAAATGTGTCCGAGAAAACTCGCTCGCCGACCGACTCGAGCGAGGACCTCTTTCGCCTCCGCAGAGGCGAACGAGAAAACTCTTTCTAGTGTGTGGAGGTCCATAAGAGTACCTTGTTTCGATTTTCCACATTTCTCGTCGCACATTTCTGGAAACACATTCCTCGGTGTAGTCTGTTGCGGGCCTTACAGGCGACAAAATGAGACAAGCGGATAAAAAGGTACAAGAGGCGAATGCAATTTAGGTTGTTTAAAGTAACTTAAAATTAATATCATCCTTGTCTGTTGTAGCGACACAGAAGAAAAAAAGGTAAAAGAAGTCGTAAACAAAATAAATTAGGCAAATTAGTCTCATTTTAGGTTTTTAAACGTAAAGTATGTACAAATAGACATTAATGTTGAAATAGGCTCTTTTAAGCGCTATAAAATTGACGATTTTAGTTCAAATAAACGTAAAATGTTCATACAGAGCTTCATTTAGTACAAGGTACTCAGGAAAAAAAAGATTTTTACCTAAATATACCATAACGAAATATCAGCTCTTAAAAACACCGCAAGCACAAGTTTTTAATCACTGCGCACAACCACAGGGCCACCAGACACACACATGGGCAGCACTCGTTCTGGCACGCGGAGCCTGCTCTCCGAGAAATTGAATCGGAGCTCGCGATTACGAACCACGGCGTAAGAAATATATCTTACACCGTGATTACAGCGCTCCTCCGGTTATCTCCGGTTGAACCGACGACGGGGGGAAAACGTAATCGGAGAAACCGGAGGTCGTCCCACTCGTCCACGTGGCGGGACCCTCTCCATTTACTTGCCCAATGAATGTTTGTTAATCAAAAAGTATTTTTGTATTTTGAAAATACAAAATACTATCAGAAAGTATTTTCGATACAAATACAAAATACATACTTAAATATGTATTTTCGATACAAAATACAAATTACAAAAGTATCGAAAATACGTATTTTAAATACAAGTATTTTCGATACTGCCCAACTCTGAATGCATCTCTGACTACTTCATCTGTCATGATTGGAAATGATTCTAGTCCAAATCTAATAAATCTGACATTGATTCAAGGCAGAAACAGAAATGTATTTTATGATAATTTTTATAATGAAATTTGTGGATTAGATTTCAAACTGTATATTTCGTTACCACAATCATAATTAAAACAACAAAAAGTGGAAATGTTTCCTGTTTCATCCCAAGATGTAGTGTTGGAAGAAATTGTATTGTTGCAGAATTTCAAAATAATGGCATGGAGAAACTTTCATTCTAATTGTCATCAAATGCCTATTACAAAATTCATTGTTTTCTGTGATTAATAATATATTGTTGACTATTCACCCTATGTAATCGTATCTATAGTACCTTCAAAATTCATAATTAAATTTGCACAAAAACTTCTAAATTCTTAGTAACTGGTAAGCTTTTTTACTGCGCAGAATGTTGATGACATTATTAATGGATGAAATAACAGACATCATCTTGGATATGCTTTGAGAACTGACATTCAAAGGCTTGCCATCATCAGTTTAAAGATGTCCGAAATATTTTTTTTTTTTTGTTGAGAAATGATACAATTAATAAAATCTTACTGATGCCATCCAAGTAATTTTATTCCTAAAAGGAAAATTTCAAACAATATCGTCTTGTTATTAGTATGGTGTTGTATTTACAATAAAAATATTTTTAACATTTTGAATTAATGGGACTCTTTTTGTGCTGTTGAAAACAAACTTCAAAATTTAACAGTATGAGAGAAAAAAGTTGATATTTTCATGTTCATCAGAAGATCAAAAGACTAGGAGCCTTGGAAGAGATCATAAGAAAATTTCAAGCAAACAGTTCTGGAAAATGTAGATAGAGCTACTTCTCTGGATATTACTCTTACTGTTGTCAACGTTTCTACTGTTCCTGGAAATGATTGATTGCCAAATCATATCTTAAAGAGGGAAAGTGAATGTTCAAATTATACAATTTATTTATTTACATTAAATTCTTATTGCTAAATCTTAATTGGAGTAATCTGCCAAATAGTTCTATTCCATTCAGAAGGGGAGGCAAAATATATCAACTGTGACTTCCACCTTTTGGGAATTTTGCTTGGTGTGAGACATTTTTGAAAAGTGGATTTTAAAAATCGAACAAAAATGGACTGTAGTGATAATTAACATATCAAATTTGTGTCTTCTTTCACACAATGCTCTCACAAACTCAAAAATGAATTAAGTCAATATAAATTCAAATTATAATGAAATTTGCAAAACAGTCTCTTCACTGAATTTTATTTTTGTAAATTCATGCAAAGTACCTTCTAATTTTTCATGATCTTTTTTTGCTTCCTGCTTATCTTTGTTATCTTCCTGCTTCTTATATACCAGACTTTTTTTTCTTCTTTTCTTTTCTTCTCTCAAAATTGAAAACTGGCAATGGTTAAGGTTGAAAGAATTTGCACTTGTTTTCTCTTTTTAGATCCATAATAATCATGACAGAACACTATTATGAAACTGTTTACAGAAGAGATTACAAAGGTCTTCGTGGCTGCCGTGCAACCACGTAAGGATTTAGTCCATAAAATTGTGTTTATTATTCTTTTCCACTGATATTGTATTTACTTCCAGTATTATTTCTTTTACTTACCTTATAGTTGGGATGCAGACAGACAAGATATTTTTTCTTATGATGCATGCTTGTATAAACCAGTAATTGCTCCAGATGCAGTAAGTTCTAAAATTAGAGAACAATAAATTTTTAGAAAAAAAAATTATTACCCTTTGTTAATTTGTAAAATTCCTTTTTATGTCTTTGATCAATTTTATCCTCAAGGCAGCATTGATCTTGAATCATTTGGACCCACAATAAAGATTTGGTCCTGTGAAGTAGTTATATTTAATTAATAATTAATCTAATGCATCAACAACATGAACTTGATGTAGACCTAATGCTTTGATGTAAAGGGAGAGAAAATGTAGATATTATGTCCAGAAGCAAAATAGGGACTGTCTCAGCATTTGTTCTGTTGATCAAGAAACACTTGATAAAAAACTCTCATTACAGGATATTAAATTGAGTTAAATTTCATCTAGAATTTAGTTGAAACATATGGTACAGAAAAGGCATAAGGAACAAAAAGCAATATTTTTCTTACGCTTAAAAATTCATATATTATTTCCACTGTTCACTAGCTTTCCAATTATCTTTTAACATAGAACTAAAAGTAAAGCATTTTGCCATTTTAGACATAAACTACAATATTAATTTGCTCTTTGGGAAATTGATTTGTCAGACCTTGGATGATTAATACAACAGATTAGTGGATAATTAAATGTAATTCAAAATGAAGTTGTGTTTTTGGAAGGTGAAAACCAGTTAGCATAAAAAAATTTAATTTTTGGATCTCTAGTAATTTGTGAACAAAATTTGTGTACTATCTTTTTTATCTGAAAAGAAATAGCAATCAACAGAGCATTTGATGATAATGGAAGAGGAAAAAGAATTTTTGCATATGAAATTTTTTTTTAAAGATAATTTTTTATTAGCAGTCAAAAAGATGAGAGCTTCCTAAAAGAACTTAGCAGTTGCTTTAATATTTTAAAGAATAATGCTAAATGTAAAGTGGGCTAAGATTGAGATTGTTTCAGGCACAATGTTGTGGAAATGCTATGGAAGTAATTGATGCAGCTATGAAAGACAGATATAGAACAGTTTCACAGGTAGACTACACTCCAGGTAAAAGTGCAATATTGTAAAAAATAACAGTTTTTGCATATATTTGAAAATTATATCTAAATAGCATTAAATAAATTAAAAATGAAATAATTAATTATGAGGTCAGTATTATAATTAGTACTATTTTTAGATAACATGAATTTATTAAATTGTTTAATGTTTAAATTTGTTTGTGGGAAAATGAAATATTTTACTGTATAGGCAAATTGGAAATATTGAAGAGGCCCATTGGAATGAAGGCACTGGATACCAGCTTTTTATTAATTCAAGCTACAGCTCGTGACACATACAATGCACATTGTAAGAAGGCTGTGAGGCCTCTGGTTACAGCTAGACGACGTAAGTACATTTATAAAGTTATTGAGGGTATTGATTTGATTTGTTTGAATTAAAAAGGGTTATTTATATTTATTTTTACTGATATTAATTTTTTTGGAAACTGCTTCTTAGCAGTTTTAGTATTGTGTAGTAATTTTAACATTGAGATTTTTCAATTATTAATTCTTGATATATTCATTTAACAATAAGTATTTTTGATTTTGATTGTGGAGCATCTTTCAGATTATTTGCTGCATTTTTTTAATGTCAAGGAATCACATGAAATATTGAATTACTAGTAGATAATAAATTAGTGGTTATACTATTAATAAATTTTTGTATAAAATACTTTCACGGTCATTTAAAAAGTTGTTCCTTTTGAAATATGGATGGCTACAGAAGGGTGTCATGGCCTGGCCTCCATTTGTGAATTTATTTAGTAATATTAATAACTGATATTTTTTATTCTTATTATTTTAAAAATTGATTCTGAGTTTAAATGAAAATTATATCTGTCAGAAGAAATGTAGTTCAGTTGCAAACTAGTTGTGCTTCAACAGCACATACTTTTACATATTATTTGTAATTGCTCCAGAATATTATCATACTGAACCTGCAAAAGTGTTTCCAACCAGCAGACATTTTTTCTCCACATTGAGATTCAAACTCAGGTTCTTGAAAGTTAACATGTCATTCACATTACCCCTACACTACCATCCTAACAGCATAACTTTACTGTCCCAATGCCTTAAAAAGTAGAGGTGCTCAAACAGCATGTACTTGCTTACATTATTTGTAACTTTTGCATATTTTGAAAATTCAGAATGCAAATGAGACTTCTACAATTTTTTAAAGTGGCCTTTCTTCTATTTGAGGTATAAAATTAAAGAGAAAACTTGGGTTTTTTTGAGAATTAAAAAAATAAATTTCCTTAACTTCAAACAAAAATTACACAAAAACTACTTTTTTCAAAAAAGTATACATGACTTTATTTAAAGATGTAATTTTTAAAACAGATTTCATTATGGAAAAAAAATTGATTTTGAAAAAGTATTTTTAAAATTTGCCCATAATTCACGCAAACTTATGCGAAAACTACATATATTTTCGAAAACATCTGCATGACTATTTTAAGACCTGTCCGTGAAGAACAGATTTCATTTTGGAAAAAATCCGTATCTTCGATATTGCACATTTTCAGAGGAAAATTTAATTGCCGCTTTTAAGAAAACGTCGTTTGAGCGTTTCTGAAAATACGTAATTTGAAGATCATTTTCAACCAAAAATTTCGAGTCTTCGAGAAACTTGGCAAGAAATTATTTGAAGCACTTGTACTCACAAATGCAATGATGATAAGAAACGACCGTAATGAAAATATTAGCGATGTGAGACATGAAACATTTTCTTTTAAAAAAACGTGTAATTTTTGAAAAACAGAATGCATCAGGGTGGCATTTATGTCATGCTATGCATGACATTTAGTATTAGCACTATCCGTACAAAACATGAAAGTACGGTACCCATTAAAGAATCGTGAAAAATTTAACTATTCGTCTCAAATTTTCAGAGCCTCAAATTCGGTCAGTACGACGACGGCCAGATCGATAGGGGTATCATCGAATTTCGAGAAAATCGTGTGAATGGTTAAAGCGCTAGCGTTGTCCACAGAGAGTCGTTTTGTCAACCTGTCCGTGCTGTCAAGCAATTTTTATTAGGACCCACAAACATGGATTCTGACTTCATAGCGCATTAGAGGAAGTGTTTTACTACGTATGGGAACTGCATTTATCTATCAATGACCCCCATCTCGATCAGGTTTTTGTCCAGATTCCCTGATACATTGAGCAAATGCTGAGATGGCCCCTTGTTTTGCTTCTGGACGTAAATGTAGATTCACTATGCGCACGTTTTGTTGAGCACTCCTTTTGCTTGTAGTGGTAGGAGAAGAACGTAGAACTGATGTTCGTTACTATTTTGTTAGCAATGCAGAAAAATCAAATTAGTTCATTTACCGTTGAAATTGATTTTCTATAACTCGGGAACAAATTTTTTTCTAATTTCTATTTTTCTAAAATAATAATTTTTCTAAATGCCTTTTCTAGTTTTTTAAATGTTGCTAATTTCGCTTTTTTATTTTTTTTTAAATTCTGGGTCTCATGAAAATGTGCGCAGATAATCTCTTCCCCCATACGTCTTGTACAGTTTTTACTGTTTTTTTGACCAAATAAATAAAATATAACCAGTAAAACCAGTAATATAACTAAAAATGACCTTTGTATGCACACGCATACAAAGTAGTTTGTAGTATTGAGTACTAGCATACCCGTGCGAGAACACTCGCTTGCTATACCCCACCCTCTTCCTTATTTTTCCATTTCCATATTAAGCCTGTAATATATATTTTTCTTCAAGACCCTCTTATCCTCCGTCACTTGTTCTATATGCCACCTTGTAATTGATAACTATATAATATACCCTTGTCAAAACAAACTATTCTTATTTAACTTTATAATCGAAGAAAGAGGTTCACCCGTGTAATTTAATCGCATAGAATATCAAGAAATTAGTAATTTCACATACAGTTGCAGATTTTACGGGCTCTACACAGGTGGGGTAAAATTGAGAAGCGTCGTACCAGCAAAAAAGTAATAGAATGGTCAAGAGGAACTCATCCTGTAGATTACGGTGTGAGGATCGTTTCTTTCAGGCCTCCAAATTTGTTTTTAAGGCTCTAGAACGCTAAACGAAGCGTTTTTAGTAGCGCTTAAACGCAATTTTCTTAAAAACGTGTAAAAACTTTTCAAAGAAAATTGCCATTTAGGAAGAAGTTTTAGTGTTCTTTAATATTCTAAAATTAATATTTCCGTTCTACCATTAGGAAACCGAAAAATCAAGAAAAGGTAAAAACAAATGTACTTTGAGCAGCGGTAGATGGCAGCTGGCATGAGTATGTGGCAATTCCGAATAGCTAGCCCAGACCCAAGGAAATAGAAAACTAATACGGAAAAGTCTGTGCCATTCTGTAGCACTACTAGTTTTCGTATGTAGTAATTTTTGTTCGTTTGTAGTTCGGGACGCGGCCCGATTCTTCGGGCAACGATAAAATGTCCACCCGGTACAATACTACGTATGCGAGAAAGTAAAAATTAGATTTGGGAAGGAGGCTTGACTCTCATAATCGCCACTGTTCCAGTTGCCTTATTAACCCATTGCTGCTCAGAATGATTTTGTTCGCATAGCGCTCGCCCATTGTTGTCGCATTCGTGCGCGCACAGGAGCCGTTGGAGACCTATGGTGGCATGTTTTTGCGGCTTTTAGTACTAAGAAATTGTTATGTTGCTACATTGTACTAATAGAGCGCTCCCGATGCGCCAAATGGTGGTTATTGAGTATTTTTTTTTCTATAAGGAAAACCGTTGAAACTTAAGCTGCATAAGCCGCGTCAACTTCGATGCGGACAAACCATCGTTTGTTTTTTACATCGGCCTCTCCCTCCGACTTAAACACTGGCTTATAGCAGCTAAACTGCGAACCGACCCGAGCCATGTGTACACTTGGCCAGGAATGTGCAATGATTTAGCGATCACGGCTAAACCGACATCTGACATTCAAGAATGAAAAAAACTTGCTTGTATGTTTCGTTTAGGGTGTCTACGTTTACTGAAGGACTAAAATTCACAATGTATTGCAAAATAAGCCAATTTGAGTTGACCAGAAATTAGCGTATGATATATCATACGATGGGCATTAATGGGTTAATTGTTTTATTTTTTCAGTTTATGGATTCTATGATCACAAGCTTTGGCATACAGGCGAAACTGAATATGATGGAGTTATAGGACGCACTGGATGGGAGATGCTGAAGAGCGGGTACAAAAACGACGCTGAGACTACTCCGACAGCTGACAACGAACTACCAACTATCATGCATTGAATTTAGCGTTTAACATTTGTGAAAAATAAGTTTTAATTTTATTTGTTGAGAATTATAACTTTTGTGGATAAACATGTTTCTCTGCAGTTCAACAGTACCTCTTGTCTTCTTATAAAAGATAACTTATAAATGTCCTCAACAATATCCTGATAAGTTTCGGAAAAATGGCCAGATTGTCCGCACCCCAAATCCTGAATTTGTGAGATTGAAGGGGTTTTGTTGAGTTTCATAAGTTTTCGATGTGCACAACAACCGACACACCTGTTTGTTGACAACACCTATCAGATTAATCTAAGTTTCATTACTAACAAAGGTGTGAAGGACGTGAAGCCCTAGTTGAATGATGTCCCTAAACTATTGGCAGAAGTGCATTTCCGCTTTCCTCTCTGGTGTCGTCAATCTTCTTCGCTTATTCTCCACAATCTGAAATTAGAGATGCTACAACAGAACATACTTTCTCGCGTTATTAGGAACGGTTATGTAAGATAATATTGCAATTTCTGTCCTACTAACACTTTAGTTATCACTCAATAAAGTTCAAGCCAATTTGAAGGAAGCGCCTGCAGTGCATATCAGAAATTATTTCGATAGTTAGGAACAGTAGTCATTTCTTTCTTTTACAAAAGAAACAAACATGAGTAAATAAATTGTTACAGTATTTGTAGCACATTATGCGGAAAACAAGGATAACAAGTCAACAATGAAAAATCATCAGAAATAAAACTAGTGAGATTTCAGGCGCGGATCCAGACTTCTCTTTTGGGAGGGGTCAGGTTAAGACTCAAATGCATTTATCTTCGAAAGGGGGGGTACCGAATGTAATAACAAATTTGACTATGTTATTCGTATATGAGATTGACTTTATTGTACTATAAATATATTAGAAATTCAGTATACCAGTAATCACATATCAGATATCAAGCAGGTTACAATTGTTACAATCCACACCATATCCGCTGGGAGTGAGACGGGGTTAACTTTGGAATTTTAACTGGTAACCTCCAATTTTTGTTCCAGATTCGAATTCTGCCTATAAAAATATGTCAATTTTATTCGGTACATTTGTTTTAAAAAAATGAAAATTTATAAATTTATTAACAATAAATTTCAAGTTATCAAAAATAACTTTCATTTGATGCAATATAAAAAAATTATGAAGAAACGTATATGAGAGAGGCATGTAAAGGTGTGTAATGAAAAAAATGTATATTTTAATAAATTATTATAAGTAATAAATGCATGCCTATAATAAATAAATAAACTAAATTATACTTTTATTTTTCTCACAATTATATTGCTCTTTCGTACATGAATAAATTTGCACCATATTTGAATCTCCTTGAATGGCGATTCTTCTCTAACAATGTTGTAAACTTCATTAAAAGTTTGGCGACAACTACACCGAGACATGCAAAATAATAAATAATAATCTAATAAATTTAATTTAATGCAACAGTTAATATTTTTCAATTAACTGATCTGATTCCTTTTGCATTGCCTTGGTGCTTTGTTTAATTAAAACCCAAATAAAGTAACAATTGCAATACTGTTCATCAAGAATGAGTGCTGTCAAAAGATACTTTTGATACTGGATTCGGACTCAGCGACAGCTAAACTTTCAAATAAGATATTTTAGGCGTCAGACTCTATTCTCGCTCAATAGCCGAACTAAAATTCTCTAGCCGGATTCGAACTCAGCGACAGCAAAATATTCAAATAAGGTCTTTTAGCAGCGGCGAAGCTGAAGGGTAATCTGGGAGCCTTATAATTCCCAATTTTTTTTCAATAAATTCTGTCGTTGTGTACTATTTTTCAATATTTTTGTTACTGAATCGTTGAAGAAAATTAAATGTGTTCGACTTCTTTACTTCACCTACGCGCGAGGGAATAAGCAAGGCCGCAGAAATATACACTTTGGGGCCGGTAGCTGAGCGAGGAGTCTACCAGTGGATAGACACCTGCTGACTCTGCCGCGCACGCGCAAAAGAGAGCGTACTCTATCTCCCTTTCAATTGCATTCACTGGGCAGAGGCCCCAGTTGCAGCCTAGGCTCTCGGTAGGCACGGACTTGTACAGCAATGCACACCCACGTCTCAGAGGCAAATTCACCTCATCACCTGACGTTGTGGGAAAATGTTGTTTATGTGCCGTTTGTGTGATTTTTGTTAGTGTTTTCTTTACGAAACAATTAATGAAGCTAAAGATATAGTGTTGTACACAATGTACCACTGACTATGCGCCAGTCTCATAACTTCTAAACGATTCACGATATCGAAATGCAGTTTTCGCTCAACAATGCGGAATCACGAGTTAAGTACTACGCCATAGAGATAGAAATAGTAGCGATACGTAGTAATATATCGTGTTAGATATGAAGAGACCAGTGGCGTAGCGTGACTCACACGTTTGGGGATGCTCAACAATAACACACAAAATGTCACTATCAACTACTTCGTCTAACAGGCGAACCTGAGGCGAATGCAACACAAGGCAGATACACTGGGACTACTTCCACGATCTCGATTGCTTACGACGGTGTAGGCGCTTCCCACAAAATCTTCACAGCAGTCAGGGCTGCCGATGTCTTGAAAGCAAATTATACAATGGCTCAGCTTTAATTCTTATACGCGAATGGCAATAAGACCATTTGTTAATTTATACATTGCAGACTTAAATAATATGTAATCTATTTAAGAGATAATACAGTTTCTTGGATATTAATTAAGAAATAGTAGTCAGGCACTATTTCTACAGTTTGTACCCATGACCAAGCGGGGACTCCCGAATGAGAGAGAGAAAGATAATTTACTGAACGCCTGAAGTGTGCTGCGTTCTCGTGCACAAACGAGCTTCTTTCCGCAGTAGACGCTAGCGTAAAGCAGTCGGGTTTCTCTGGGCCAAGGGTGAAGAGGGGAGAGGGGGACCTCGCCATCTGCGCATGCGTCATTGCTCGTCGCAATCTGGCGGCAGACGCTTAAGTATTTTAGCATCCAAGCAATCAGAGGCCAGCTTCAACAGCCCGCCGAATTCAATCATAGGAAATCAATTTTAAATTAATACAAAACGTGTTTCGCTCAACAGACCACTTGTAAGATTATCAATACAGTATTTAAGGTTCTTATATACGGGGATGCTCAGCATCTCAGCGTCCCCTGACGCTACGCCACTGGAAGAGACTATTGAAATTCTCATCAAAGTAGACATGACTATAAATGAACTTTCAGGGTGAGAATTATTGATACAGTAGTGACGCAGATGGACTACATGTTTCATGATTTTGACAACTTTCGTTTTATTGAATTTCTGGACGAAAAGCAGTTTTCCACCTACATGCGTCCTTTCGTTCAGAAAAGTTTCCTTTCCTAATAAAACAATATCGATTCCTTGACAGTGAACAGCTTCGAAATGAACTAACAAATGTTTACATTAATAATGCAGAATACATGACTAGTTTTTTTCTGAAGTATTTGTTAGACAAGTTGGTACAGAAAAAATATCAAGAGACGCTTCGGTTTGTACAACTCAAACCAACTTTCCCTTTATAAACAGCATTATGTGAAAGGAATGCGATTACAATAAAGAGTTAAGACATTCTTGAGAAATTCCGTGGGAAATTAACTGTGCAGAAACGAAAGCTTTAAAGAACCCATTATCGATGTTTTTGTGGAATAAAAAAATGATTATTGGAGCTAATTTACAAAACAAATGTAAGATAAGATTTTCAGAATACCCAACTGCATGACTCTAGCTTCGCCACTGTATTTTAGGAGTCAGACTTTATCCTCGCTCATCAGCCAAACTAAAATTCTCTAACACTAAATCTTTTCGACTAATCTTTACCACTATTCCCTGTTGATAGCCTTAACTTACGTTCTTACAAAACCAGAATCGACATCAGACTTCAATGATCAAATTAGGTTCGCCGTTACAGATTAAGCATTTTAAGGTTAAATAAACATTGAGTTCCATAGGACTTCCGATACTGAATTGGATTGTATATCGAAACTGAATTCTAACAAACACCTGAAAGCAAGATTGTTGAAAATTTTACATAAAGACAATTATTATTACGTAGTGTAGCTAGTTCTATTCCCTTTGAATAACAATTGTGATTTTAAGATGAGTCCATGCGTTGACATCCATTTTTCGCACAATTCTCTCGTTCAATTAGTGACAAATATTCACATTAAGTTAGCAACACTAGTAACGCGCAGTGTATTTGATTCCGACCTTAGATATGTTACTTGTTTAGATATATTTCTTTGTATTAAAAATATTTTTAAAGTGATCTTGTATGATCTTGATGAAGTATGTTTTTATACAAATTAAATTCCAATTTCTATATACATTCATTAGTTTTAGCACTGCTAAATTTTTAGAAATTTCTAGAATTGTTTGAAAATATCTGAAAATGTCTCGGCCAGTCCCGATTCTGTAGGGACACTGGAAAGTTTATCATTTTTTAGATATGTTGGTTTCTCACAAAATTTTGACGGTTCATCATTTGGGGGGGGGGGTCATGACCCCCGTGACCCCCCCTTGGATCCGCGCCTGTGAGATTTACTAGGTATCATGCCCAAATACGTCCTTACGATTTCTTTAGCACTTATAATTTTTGTGATAAGCTGGTTTTAATATTGCGAATATGCGATTTATTCCCCAAAATAATGACTTACCTAGTCAACAGTGAAAAATCATCAGAAAAGCAAATATACACTAAGCGATCAAAAGTATCCGGACACGTAGCTGAAAATGACTTACCAGTTCGTGGTGCACTCTATCGGCAATGCTGGAATTCAGTAGGGTGTTGGCCCACCCTGAGCCTTGATGATAGCTTCTACTTTCGCATGGATATTTTCAATCAGGTACTGGAAGGTTTTTTAGGAAATGACAGCCTATTCTTCACGGAGTGCTGCATTGAGGAGAGATCGATATAGGTCGGTGAGGCGTGGCGCGAAGTCGGCGTTCCAAAACATGCCAAAGGTGTTCGATAGGCTTCAAGTCAGGATTCTGAGCAGGCCAGTCCATTACAGGGATGTTATTGTCGTGTAATCGCTCCGCCACAGGCTATGTAGAATGAACAGATGCTCGATTGTGTTGAAAGCAGAGGCATGTCTACGGTATGGCAGACATGGCACATGCCATGGGCGCCACTCACAAGGGGCGCTAATTAGAGAATACCCGCTATAATAAATAAGAACAACCCTCATTTGAAGTATCCTGACAGGGGCGCAAATTTGATGCTTACCATGGGCGCCTGAATACCTAGATACGCCTCTGGTTGAAAGATGCAATCGCCATTCCCGAATTGCTCCTAAACAGCGGGAAGCCAGAAGACGTTTAAAACATCAACCTAGGCTTGTGCCGTGATAGTGCCACGCAAAACAAGGTGTGCAAAACGCGTTAAAAACACGACCACACCATATCACCACCGCCTCCGCATACTTTTGATCACATAGTGTATGATATTTACCACGAAGTCTACAACTAGACTTCGTGATATTTACTATGGTGGTGGTGGTGGTGGGGGTCTTATCTGGTTCTGACTCGGCCAATCAGCCACCACCGGGTCTGTGGATCCGTTCCCTCCGCTTATTTATTCGACATTGTACTAGTATTGCCAACTCAAGGGTTGCCCGGCCGCTCTCTCTGTGGCAAGCATGCACTGATTCATTAACATTTGTTTGAATTGTACCTATTTAATTGACACATACTAGGTGTTATTTGACTGGATTTAATAAAAGTGGTAATTGCTGAAAACAATAGGTGATTCGGACGGGTAAAAGATCATTTATTGCATGAAATTGAATTTTGGTACATGCTTGAGCCGAAAGTCGCAATGCGCATCATTTACAAGAACTATTATAATCTACAAAAATGACAATTTCTACTATTATTTTCTTGAGTCTCGTCGGGGTAGTTTTTGAGAAAACATACCATCCAGCTTCCTTCACTGATGACAGGCACAAAGTACCTGGGAGCGCCACGTCCCCGACAGCACGAAGACATGCATGTGTATAAACGTGCTTACCTAAATAGGCATCCCCAGCGCTTGTACTTTATTAGGGGGCCGAAGACCGAGGGTGGGCACCTAGGCGTTAGCCTCTGTCCGCACCCTCGTCGGGTGTACAAGGACACCTCCCGACCAATATCCGGATCCCACCTGAACGCAGTTAGCCGTCGCGGCAACCTCTCCATACAATGCCTGGGTCTAGGGCCGCTCTGCCAGCTCAGAGCTACTAGCTATCCGGGTTAGTGCCGGAGTCAATATCGTCTGTATGACGCGCCACTCTCACGCGCCGGGACACCAAGTCCCTCCTCTATGCCCAGAGTATCGGGCCACTGCCACGACGAAGCCAAGAGCCCACTGGGGGTCACCCGAACTAAGGTCCGGGCGGCTAGGGGCCCCCATCCCGTCTACCTCCTGCCTGCACCTTCAGGCTCTCGATCTGGGTGGAACCGTCACCAAGGCAACCTGGCGGAAGGTCGTTTAACCGCCGGACTTCTAATTGTGGGATTCAGAGCACCCCGAGGGGTCTCCTGCATCCAATCCTGCCATGAGGTCGACGCGCCAGGGGCCCAAGATAGCACGGAGGGTGAATGGAGAGCGCTGCCCGCTCAGTCGTCCCTCGCCGCTAATCGCCTCAGTGGCTGGTCCACTCACACAAGGTCGCCGCCCTCTGGTCAGGAACCGTTCGCAGCCTCGCGTAGTTTTCATTACGTCTAATGTTGCTACTCTCCGCGTGATTTATTCGCGTAGTAATTACTGCCGCGATAATCTGTGACAATCAATTACACTGCTGCTTAAATAAGTGAGCAATGCGCTCGTCATAATCTCACTTTGTCGCGGCGTGTTATGTTCTGCCTCTAATCTTAACTTTTTCGAGGTCTGATCTGTTGTTTTTCCTCCGGTCCTAACATCACGAAGCCGTCTCTTTCCCCCATTTTACTCGGCAAAACTCCGCCTTAATTCTTATCTACCCAATGATTCTACAGTTTCATTTTTGCATTTGCCTCGAGTTTCCATATTGGTTGGGAGGATTTAGGTCACCCGACTACGCCGTGGTCAGTTTCCAAGGGTTTGAACGCGCGCAAGTGCAGCAATGACATTCCCCCAGGAGGCAATCGCATTCCGGTGTCGCTGTTGTTCCTCCTAGACTGATCCATTTATCGGTACTCGCGGGCTTCGCTCGTTACGCTTATCCGCCCGATTAGTGAAATCGGCGACTGTGCTACGGAGTGAAGGAACCATCAAAAAATGTAATGGAAAGTCCAAAAAGGTCTCATCTTCTACATTACTGTATAGAAAAATAAATTGCGGCCTGTATTAGAGCATAAAAAAGTGGCGGCTGGTATCGAATTCTATTGGTGTTGCCAATTAGTGACATCGATAACAAAAAATTATTGATGTTCAAAATTAAAACATCAATGTTAATAAAACAGACCAATAAACATCGATGCAGTTTTAAAACTAGCCCTTTAGTAGGCGGTGCCTATCAAAAACAGTCCATTTTTTCTTTAATTTTTTTCTACTGATGGAGCAAAAGCCGCTTCAAGAAATCGCGTGGTTCTCATTTTCATTAAACATTCTCAATTTTCCAGCAAATGTCTAACATTTTTTCGGTGTCTTCTTACAACTATAATATTGAAGATAGAAATTTTGTTCTTAATAAAATCTGTTAATCCAAAATAGGTCTTGAAGTAAAGTCATGTACAAAATTTTGAAAATATTAGTAGTAAATTGTTTCTTTAATTTTTTCGTGGTATGTAGCAAAGAATCGTAAAGAAAGTGGCACTAACTAAAGTGGTGCATTTTCATATATCTCGCTCTCAAGAGTTTTCGCTCCAAAACCCGCGAAACTAATTGCAGAGAGCAAAAACTAATACAAGAAATATTTACATTTACAATATAATACTTAGCTAGGAACACCACTGTCTGGGCAGCACGCTTAAAAGGCAGATTTCCCTCGAAACAAAAATTCAGAAGATGTTACCGTTCGCTTGTAATGTTGAAACCCGATCAGAGCATCCACTTCTCACAGTATTTCTTCTCGTGTACGTAGCAGAGCGTATCTTTACATAGTCAGGAGCTGATGGTTATCATTTGAGTCTTAGTGTATTGACAATCTTTGCCGGCAATGCAATTTATGTTCCATGAGCGAAGACCGTGCGCGTGCACCGTGCACAAAGCTTGAAGGCCAGCTGGCAAGAACAACGCGGAAATTTGAAAAAAAAATTGTGGTAATGACATCATGACAGGTGACACTTAATATCTTTCTTGAAATACGTGTTAGCGAACGGATTATAACGACTGCATGTACTAACAACTAGTGGCGTATGCTGCTTTCATGCCATGGGCTACCGCTGACTTAAGAAATAATTTTTGACTATATAACTATACATAACCTTCGATTATGTAGTTTTTCTTGTACTATTTTTATTATAAAATATTATTGACGTGTGTGCGTATATATATAGTATATATTGCAACGGCATGCATCCGGCCCCAAGATGGGAAAGCCGAATTGCTACGTCAGCCGGCCGGTAGAGCATGATCGCGGCTCCTCGCGTGGTGGGTGGAAGTGAGGTGCAGGGGCAACAAACTACTTTGAAAATAATTAGCCGTAATTGGGCAATAAAACAAATAATTATACATTTATTCCCGACCTACGGCCGGGGAAGTTACATAAAAAATCTCATGAGGTGGGATTACACCCTACCTATTGAGCTCGGTAAGTAAGATAAGAGAAAAGAAAATTAATTAAAGACACTTCTGTTACAATAATAAAAAATATGCCATTGCGCGGTACCGCTTAACTCTAACAAAACAAACAGAGAAAGATAAAACAGTTTAGAATTTCGGTGATGTTTTCCGTCTCGTCTCGAGGCGGGACGCCCCAAAGCGCGGGCGTGCGTTAAGAGTCTTATCTGTTGCGAAGGCGCGGGCCGGGGTGTCCCCGAAGCAGTCGATGGCCTCGGCGTCTTCGACGAGCGTTGTCTTGTGATGAGCTGCAATGTTGAACCGGGGGGGGGCGGACGCCTTCTCGCGGCCGCTGTGTGCCACAAGGTCGCGAAGGTCTCCTTTGCGCCTCGCCACCAAGGCGCTGGACGAGTACGGGTTCGCTCCTCACCACGACTCGGACGCGCGATACGGGAGCATTTAATTGCGGGCGCGGACCGGAAGCTGGATCATGGTATTCGCGGCTTGTTCGCTCGAATTAGGCAACGAGTTATTACTACATCGAATACCCGAACAAAAAATTGGTTCACGGCTTCCACGACCAGGCATGAAGCGCTCACTCGTAAGTCACTTTTAACTGTCTATGTCGCGGCCGCTGCTCTCGTGTGTTCTCGCTCGCGACTACTTCCCTAGTGTTTTCTGTTTTTCTCAAGATTCTGGGAATCCGTCCCTCCGGATCTTCCCCCCCTAAGTTCGTCTTGGGTTCGCTGACCTACTTTGGGAAAATTGTCATTGGTCGGACCTTACTGCGTCGCAGAAATAATTTTGACGAATCGCGGTTCGTGGGTTCGTGGAAAATTTTCTAAAGTATCTCTCTCTACCGATACGCTATCTCTGTTTACCGAAACGCAGCTGCATCCATCGGAGGGATGACATCTCCTGGGAGCAATTGAATATTTACCCCGAATAGAGATCTAACACACAAAAGGAAAAGTTTTCTGGAAAGAGAAAAAACCTCTAATCAGTGTAAATTAATTTATTTCTTTAAAAAACTTACATCCAACAATATATTATGAACTGTGAATCACTGTGAAGTCACATTTTTGTCAACGCATTACCGCTTATAACATACTCGCATCGATCCAACATCTTGCTGCAGAGAGATCACTAGTCGCCAAAAGGAAAACTTTACCTAAAGAATAATATACTTTGGAATGGCCTGTGCACCCTCAGAATCGAGGGGGCTGTGTATTACGTCCAATAGATCACTATTCCACTGAAATCTCAATTTTCGACTTTCTGTGGGTTAGATCTGTATTCGGGGTAACTATTCAATTATTGCATGGCAAAGGGTTGGAACTTTCTTGAATTAGCGCGACAGGCGTGGAGCCGAGGAACGCACCTAGTGGAGGGCGGGGGCGGGACACAAAAGGGTGTATTCAGCGGAAAAAAGGTCCATCGTGGCCTTTGACGACGAGTGGTCGTAAATTCCTCCCGCGGCCGCTGTTCCGTCGGAGGGATGGGACCATGACAGCAAAGAGGCGGGCGGAGTGGGGCGCGGCTGGGCCGAGGCGGGCGGGGTAGGCGCACGTGCGCGTGCCAGAGGGTACAAGAAAAAAACAAGCTTTTGTTATAAATTTCTTAAGGTGCTGCTACATGCCGCCACTATATATATATATATATATATATATATATATATATATATATATAAATAATTTCATAAAACAATCATTTTTACAATTTCTTGTCATACGAACGAAGCTTAAAAGGCTTCTCCAATAAACGCTGTACAATTTACTCATTGTCAACAGATAAACATCCCGAAGTTTTGCTGCGACATTATTTTCGAAATATCTGACCAAATTGAGAATAGTTATCTTTGGCTCATCCCATACTTAATATGTTGCAATTTTATCACCTAAAACACCCTTAATATAATCGATTGTGTATACGTGCAGTGTACACACATCGCCAAACGTCTGTCTTACAACAAGCGCATATTTACTCTGTCCGTTTGCTGCCCACTGCCTCCGAACTGCTCCGAACACTGGCCGAACGTGTGGAGAAACCGCTCGGGAAATCGGCAACCTGAGCCCTTGGCTGGCCCATTACTATACTGCATTGGCTTACTATACTGCAATTTTTCTAACTTTGCCCCTCATGTCCCGTCTTCACGATGGAATATGTCACGGTATTTCGCGTCTTTCTCAGTTGTGCCACTAGATATCGCATGAACGCGACCGTATCAAGCAGTGCTTGCGATTAAGCGACTTCTAGCCGCAGGACCGAGAAAGACGCGAAATACCGTGTGATATTCCATCGTGGTCATAAAGGCTTGAGAGGCAAAGTTAGAAAAATTGCACTATAGTTGGAGGAGGGGGGTGAATCATGCAACTAACGCACGCTGTGTGGATGCCGCTGGGTGCGAGCGGTTTCTTCGTGAGTTGCCGCTTCATGAGGACTGATGCGTAGACGACCGAGCGATTTACTACAGATCTCAACACAACAGATTGTAAAGAATCTTGAAAAATGTCTCTGAAAAATAATGAGGCCTATAATTATTTTTAATATGATTCATCTTTACATATTTTTGTTCTCGTAACTTTCTTGGGCTACCGCCGCGGCGGTAGCCCGCAGAATACGCCACTGCTAACAACATAATTGTTCCATTTCAAGAGCCAAAAACCACTGGATGCTGTTAGAATACGCAAGCCAACGTTAGCAGTTTTCATCCCCCTTTGCTCTCCTAACAAATGCTAACCGATTAATTTGATGCCTTAAAAGATTCTATTGCCAGTAAACTCATTGAATTTTCAAATATTGAAAAATAAAAATCGAAATGGCAAATTCGAATTTTCCGGCCTTCGTTCGACGATTTCTGTCAGTTCACGAAATTGCAACTCGGAGATCGGCGGTTTGAAATTCTCAGAATTATTTTCATAGTCGGTGGTCGATTTAGATAGGTAAGGAGGCATTATTTATTAAACTTGACTATTACAATGTCTCTACGTTCAATAAAATTGTCCAATCAACTATATTTTAGTCGGGAAGAATATACAGAGTGGGCCATTTTAATCTATCGGAGCAAATATTTCGAAAACTACACATCGGATAAAAAAAAGTGGGTAGGAAAAGTTGCGTGTTTCGGCAGGGGCATCCAATGATACCAAACTCCTTCCTTACCTACACCCCCTGGGGGTGGGGGAGGGAGAAGAAAAAATTCTGAAATAGGAACCCCATTTTTAGTTGCAGATTTTGATTCCCCAGAAAAAATATCCCTATCTGGCCTATGAAAAATAGGGATATTTCGAGTGGAAATTATTTCAAAATCTTCAAAGGGAAACCAATTTTTTAATCAAATCTTGGTTTTCCTGTACCGAATTGAATGTTTTGATTTTATTATTGATGCAAATTTATTTTTAGATGTCTTTATCAATTATCCAACTCCATCATCGATCCGCGGCTATAAGAAATGGGGTGCGTCGGTGAATAATGGTGCCCCAGGATATCAATTTTGAAAATATCGTTTACATTTACTTTTATTTTTCTGATATGTGTTTTTCTGGAATTATCCCCATTTTTTGGATGATTTTTAACCAACTTAATTTTTGTTGATGACAGAGCCATCTGCCAGCCGAAATGACTTTAATCATAGGTCAAATAGGGGTCTTTTTTCTGTGGAATCCAAATCTGCAATAAAAAACGGAGGTTCCTATTTAAGATTTTTTTTCTCTCTCCCCTCCCCCACCCCCAGGGGGTATAGGTAGGGAATGCAGTTTGGTATCATTGGATGTCCCCTGCCGAAACTTTCACACAACTTTCATTACCCCATTTTTTTTATCTGAAGTTTAATTTTCGAAATATTTGCTCCGATAGATTAAAATGGCCTATTCTGTATACATACAGTAGAAGAATGTGTAAAATGAGTTATGGCTTTTAAGATGGACATTATTTTTTGACATCGTAGTGGCGCATAGTTTGAATATATTTCACACAGCGCACATAGTGAAACGATGCTCAAATGTTTAATTACATGTACACCAAAAAGTATTCTTAATACACAGTGCAAGTATTAAAGAAAAAAATGAAGCCATTTTTGAGAATATTTTGGAAATGCCCTTGAAGCTTTGTATAAAGTATCCTCAAAATTAAACATATCCATGGTAAATTCAAGGGACCATGACATCAGCCACATCGATTTGAGAATATCAATTTTGGTGAAGATCTTGCCTAAGGCGTAGCTGCTAGCGTTGTTCTCATATGGATAGTCTGCAGTTTTTCTATGAAACCAATTCTTCGGTATCAAGGGTCCAAAAAACAAGGATTATGATTGTACAAAGTGTTGGAGGAAGTTATTTACTACGTAGGAGCGAGAAGGTACTAGGAGCGAGAATTATTTATATTTTCGTTTAAAGGAGGCACAAAAAAAGGAGGCATCCTTTTTGCTGCAACATTATGATAGGTTCTGAACTACGTAAATAGTAGGAAAATAAAAACCACATACTACATTAAAATTTTGAATTTTCAGTTTATTTTTCCGACTGGCAAGTGCGGGAACTTGCGGTAAACACGCGAGGAAGATTTGAGGGATCATTTGAAGGAGTATTTATGAGTAGGGGGCGGATTTTGGCGAACTAAAGCATCGCCAAAAATTAGCAATAAAATGTCCTTAAAATGTCATAAAAACAAAGAAAATGACGTAATTTTTTTTTATCAAAACCAGTTCAAATTAACAACTCAAGCTGTTGGATATGTTACTGATATAATCGAGGCTTCTTTGTTCAAGTGAACTAGTTTGCAAACTTTGGGTTTTAACTGTGGCGCAGATATCGAAAAGGCTACTAAGTAATTATGTGGAGAAGATTTGTTGCATCTCGTAAATGTTATTTGTAGCAAGTACCATTAAAAGTTTACTAAAATTGACGAAACCAGGGAAAAGTGCTTTAAAATGGCTGAAAAAGGTAAAAAACAACAACTTATTCGTCGAAATTGACGAAAAATGCAACAAAAAAGACGTTTAAAACTGGGCCATGTGCTTTTGTCATAGCATAAAATTAATGTTCATTCTAAAAGTAATTTTTTCTAAAGTGAAAAGAAGAAAATGAGATTTCATTAAAATTCAACCCTATTTATGAGGAACATTTGAGGGAATATTTGTGAGAACCTTAGAGAAAACATTTGGGGGAACATCCAAATATGCCACAAAGAACTAACGTCTAATGTAATGTGACATAAATGCTATAAATAATGTGCTATAAATCCCCCAAACTGCTAAAGTAATGTTTTTCGTCTTAAATTTCTTTCGTCATGTCATCACTGGAGTCACTGTCATTCCTGCTTTAATACACTTGTGAGGTTTTGTGTCCATGGTTTCTTATAAAATAGAGGGGATGGATGGTTAGTGCGAAGTCTGGCCCACGCGGCGCCAGGATCGCGTGTGCCGCGGCGATGACAGCGCGCCACGCGGCCAAGGCACGCACCACGCGCCATGGCGGCAATAGCGCGGGGCCGCGCGCGCGGCTGTTTCGTGTTGTGTGCGTGCGGCTTCGCGGAAGGTCGTGCGAACGTACGGCGCGCTTCGCGGTGGTCGCGCGGGACGAAGCACGCAGTTGTCATGGAGACAGCGGAGCGCACGTGCGCTGCGTGGCGGGTACCTGTGCGCTCGAGGTTCGCGTGATGATTCGTGGTGTTCGTGAAGGAATTGCGTCCAGTGTAAAGGGTTTTGTGTCTGATTAGTGCAACCAGTGACAATATTGTGCATTTTTTTTTCGTTTTACGCAGGGCGGAGGAGTAGGCACATATTTCTTAGCCAGGTAAGTGTGAAAAATGCATTTACTACGTGTGTTTATTATTTTCCGTTTGATCTGATGAAATGAGTATATCTTGATTTTAATTGAATGTTGACAATGTTATACTTGGAGACATACACATGGCCTGTAAGCAGAAACGTCCTATTGTAATATTACCATTAGCACAATCAATATAAACTTTCGAAAAAAATAATACCATAAGAATGCTCTCACCCAACTCTTTAAACTCGAAACAATTATGTTATGAGTAAATAGTTTTTTGTTTATTTTTATGGGAAAGAGCCTTACTTTCCTTGCTTTCGCAATATTTTAAATTCGCACGAAGTAAGTTGATATATTGAAAAGACGACTATTGTACTCTTGGGAAAAATAAGGAACATTTATCAGAGACTGAATACATATAATACATTATATGAAAAGTTCGCCGTGTTCTCCCACGGCAAAATTATAATCTTTGGAAGCCGAGTATATGAGCCTTTTAAAATCATTTGTATACGACTCATTTCCATTTATTTAGATATACTTAAACCAGTTGTATATAATCTAACGGTAGTTAATGACGATAAAATGTAAAAATACACTGCATTTGTAAGTGCGCATTTTCGTCTGGGGGAAATCATGGTAATTTTGAAAACGTTTAAATAAATTTTAAGTTATTAGAAACGTTCTAATTTGTGTTTAATGATCAAATCATTAGATTGTAACTTCGAAGAATGCATTTTTTAATTATTACAATTTTATTTTCAATGACATCGGTTTGACAATAAATAACTTTGTCTTGCTAAATACAGCACACTGTGATGTCAACGTGACAGATGATTTTGCTATTTACTATCATAGATTTTCTTCAAGTTGGAAGTAATTATTATTATTATTATTATTATTATTTTATAATTATTATAACAATAATAAATAAGTCCAACTTCAAGAAAATTTGTTGATAAAAAGCAAAAACCTCTGTCAAATTGACAACTCATTCTGTATTCAGATTGTTCCTTTTGACAAGAAAATATGGTTGGAAACTGATGTCATTGAAAATTAAGTTGGAAATTGGAAATCATATGGCAATAGGATCCTTTTTTTATTACGTTTAAGTAAGCCTCCGGTGGCTCCACACATTCGGCATTCTGCGAGAAACTAGTGACTGCTCACCGAATCGCGAGTATTGCGAATGGGTTACTTGCTACCAGTAGGTTACTTTGCAACATTCATTTCCCGCCCTTAAAGAACAATCAATCAATCAATCAATCAATCCTGCCTGTCGGTCTTTAGGACACATCAAAGGAAGCGAACATTCGGCGAGCACATCAAATACTCGGGATTGGGCGTGCAGTAACATTTTCAAAATGTATAAACTTCTTAACCATATTATTAAATAATTGTTTTGAATAAAAATCCGTGCCTTACTAAAGAAAATTAACCTACTACTGGCACTGATCAGGGTATTGTCAATGACGAGAAATCAGTAGACCACAAGCTTTGAACGCAATCGTCTTATAAAACCGCTAAAATGCAAGAACAAGGAAACAAGATCTCAAGTTAGGGAAACGCTGCTCCGCCCCGCCCCTCCGATCATTCAACCTCTTCTCCGCTCCGCCCCTCCCCTGCCCGTCCTCGGAGACGATCCGTTCGAGTCCGTCGAACGGAGCTGATCTGCCTTGTAAATGGCCCGCTGTCCGTCCGGTCGCCTCCCGCCGCGCCGCGGTCGCTGCTCCCACGTGGCCGCTGCATCTCCAGCCGGGCCGCGGAGCGGAGCGGGGCGGGGGAGGAGGGGAGGGGCGGGGAGAGCAACGGGGCGCGCGGGCCAGGGTCAGCGCGGCCTCTGTGTCCGGGTGCGCGCGCGCCCGCCGTACCGCGACGGGGTCCATTCAGGTGTCTCCCCCCCCCCTTTACACCACTTCCCCTACTTTTCCGGCAGCGCACGGGAACGGACGTACGGGAAGCGTCACAGAGAGCACTGTGCCGCGGATCACTCGATACACAAACAGTGGGTAATGGGTTAACGAACAGCTTCCGTTCAATTAAAATGCGAGGTCGTCAACCGATCCGTTCATTACCCGATCGTCGGTTTACCGGAGATCTTTGTCGAAAATTGAGTAGTTATGGAGTCTTAAAATAATAAAAAATAATCATAAAATATAAGTAATGAACAAAAATGAATGAAAATGTAAAATAAAATTTATTACCAAATTTATATCAATCCCGGTAAAGATATACAATTTTCAGAAAACCATGGAATTGATAAGGATGGAAAAGGCTTCATTTTATTAGTTATTATTTTAAAATTTCGAGTAAAACAAGTGAAATATTACGTCTCAGTGTATTGTACTAACTTCCACAGTTCATAACATGACAGTAAAAATATACTTTGTCAATTCTAGTCGCAAGCGATTGCAGTACCAAATTTGCTGTGGACTCTGTGCGATTATAGCGTACTAAAGTACTGTAAAATAATTGATAATGCATTAGCCTACTGTACAACTAACCAAAGTTAGACTATAATTAACCTGTTTAAGTAAATCTGGAACAATTTTTCTGCAGGGGAGGAGGGGGCGGCAGTACGATTTTGTGCTTGGAGGCTCCGCAGTATTTACATCTAATCTTGCATGCAGAGGCGTATCTACGGTATGGCAGACATGGCACGTGCCATGGGCGCCACTCACAAGGGGCGCAATTTAGAGTTTACCCGCTAAAACAAATCTATGGTCAAGGGGGAAAAAGTTCAAATCTGTGGTCAGGGGGTCAATTTTTGGCGAGATTGGGTTAAGTACTGAAACTGCAAGTTAAGTATCTATATTTTATTTTAGTAAACCGACGGAATTCAAATGTTGCCTCCTAAACGAGAAAAAAGCGGAATTGGGAAATAGCGTTGAGCGTAAGAAAATGGGTTGGCTCAATAACCTAACCCTTGTTTTTTCCAAACTAAGATTTTTGAGTTAAGAACCGCTAAACCCCTACCGTTAAACCGCTAAACCGCTACCCCGAGACCACAGAAATAACAACAACCCTAATTTGAAGTAACCCGACAGGGGCGCAAATTCTACGCTTGCCATGGGCGCCTGAATACCTAGATACGCCTCTGCTTGCATGTAAGCTTGTTCTTTGCCTCGCGAATTTTGTTCTAGAGTTGAAAAACACTTTTTAAAAATATTATTCGTGGAATCGGGTTGGAAACTATTGAACAGGGGTACCATAGTAAGAACCTATTACATTACCTATTACTTTGAAAGAACTATTTATTCCGTTTTTAACCGGATCTCATTCACTTGGCATTTGTTTGTGTGCCCACGTGCTAAAGTTGGCATGGCGTCATTGCTTACACTGCGACGTTTTAACTTCTTTTCGCTGTGAGCGGCGGGCGGATACGTTCATCTACAAGCACTCAAATGGGCTGTTGCCAAACATGTGGATGCGTTTGCCGGGAGCATTTCAAAAATGTTCAATAGGGAAATTCGTATTTTTGGATACACATGCGTTTTAGTGTTCGAAATATTCCAGCGGAAACAACTGTGATCGCCCGAGAGGGAATTTCGACGAACACTGATTCACTCTGGCCGTACCCTAGGAGTTCCGGCAACGATCCGTACGGTACATAGATGGTGGTTGCACATTGCGTGGTTTACGAATATTTTGCCGCCTAGTTTCCAGCGTGATGCAGAACCACGAGAAGTCATGTATTGTTATGTAAGTCGTCTGGAAGAACGTTTCGTTCGCAAACCCCGCTAGCTGACGGTAGGTCGGCGCCGGATCTCGCTATCCAGCGGGAGATGACCGCCACCCATGAATATGGAGAGGTGGCTCAGGGCATCAACTGATGTCACTGCAGTGCCTTTAACCTGAAGGTACTAGGTTTGAGTCCCGACGATGGCAGGATATTCGACACTAGATTTCTAAGGGCCGACTGCTCTGATCGGTAGTTTTCCGTGGTTTCTCCGATCAACATCAGGCGAATGCTGGAGCAGTGTCTCAAAAACGGGCCACGGTCCGCGCGTGCGATCTTTCCTTCCTCATCCTTGTCCTATCCTCATCCTTTATACACACACACACACACACACACACACACACACACACTAACATGCACTACACCACCACACATACCGGAAGACCGGTCGAGAGCTTAGAACTTGTCGCGGCTGGGGCGGTACTCCCTGGTTGGTGAAAACCCCGCTAGCTGACGGTAGGTCGGCGCCGGATCTCGCTATCCAGCGGGAGAAGATGACCGCCACCTCCCGGGAACACACGTGCACTACAATTACGGGTCTAGTGACCTTAGCGGATGACGCGCCTGGAATCACTAACAATCAATCTTAATCACTTGGCTAATGACATTCCAATGGACTCCCATTTCTTTACCTGAATTCGAGATAATTCAGATCGAGAATACCTCATTTCAATTTATGTTCTTTTTTTTAGTTTTTGTACCTTATTTCTTTCTATTCGACATACATTGAGACGATTACAAATGTCTATTTAATGTTCTTATTTTTTTAACATTTTAGAAAGAAGCATCCTTAGAGTGCACTGTACTTTATATTAGCTTTTCTTTCCAATTCTTAAAATAAGGTTATTTGTATTGAATTTGAATGAGAATATGTTATGTGATAGGGCGAATTACTATTTGATTTAAATTTGAATGAGAAAAACAAAAACGGGAGGATTTTATTATTTCCGAAAAAATAATTGTTCCACTCGCAAAGGCTTGACAGCTGACAATAGGGTCGACTCGCATCGAAAAAAAAAAAAGAATGCCCAAAAACTAAGAAACAGAAAGAAATGGCTTTATGCATTTGAAAGAGAATAAAACAGATCACACGACTCAATAAAAATTGAAAAAGAGGAATTTTCTCGATTTTTCATAATTTTGAAGTAGGCAGTTGCTTTGAAGTTGGACACGTTGGATGTACGATTAGTTGCAATACTTCTATTTCCAACATTGATCCCGATATTTTAAATACTCTGAAACAATGAGAATTAGATTTGTTTGGTAATTACTCTGGAAGCTAATGCGAAATATGTGTTAACAAGGCACAATTGATGCACGAGCCTGGGGATCAGATCTTAATGAAGTAATAGGCGCTATGTGCTCCCTACAGATTTTAAAGAACTACCTTAAAGTGGATGACGCATTTTAATATAGGTATTTTTTATCTTCGGCGAGAAAGACAGTCGCTCGAAAAGATAATAAGTGTAATAAAGAATGGAAGGAAATGGACAAAGAGTAATTTTGCACAATTTAAAACGAGTCCTTTGAAAAGTATCGTAAAATTCTTTGAATTGATTTAAACTGAGGCTTGGGCGATTTACTTCCGTACTTCAATTTTTCTATAAATTATTTCAGTTATTTTTAACTTCATGACTTGATATCGAGGGCAATTAAACATGCAAACCTGTCAATATTCGAGAGGAGACTTTAGGAGCTATTTCCGTGATTACAGTTAAGTTTGTAAACTCTAGAAGTGAATTAGGTGAGATGAAGAATGATTATGAAAGAACTTGAAGCTACGACCCTTCCAACTGTAGCTATTAGGGAGTTCCCGCCTTGAAAATTCCCACTATCCACTCCTTAATCTGTTTCATTTTAAGAGCAATCTTCAAGTCCTACTTTCGAAGATTTCGGCACGGAACCGTTGACCTAAGAAAGTCTGTCACGGAAAGGTTGTGTTGAGAACAAAGTCCTACTTTGAGGCGAAAAAAAGTTTTTAAAAGTACAGCGTCACATAGTAGTAGTGTAGCGAGTGCATTACCTTTGTCAGATTATTGTGGAGTGTTTTACTTTGGAATTTAAAATATATTGGAATCGAAATTTTGAAATAGTGAAGTATCACAAATTTATTACAAACACATCGCTACCACAGTCTGTTCGTTGTAGCTAGGCTTTACTGAATGTATGAAAAATTTCGTCGCGAATCGTTGACGGAGGTCGTGAAGTATTGTGATATGTGAGAAACGCCTGTAAGTTTGGCCGTTGTGGGAAATATCAGTTCCCTTCAAAGAAGAGTTTGCGGGAGGTGTTTGTTCAAATCGAGCTTGAATTCACGGTGGTGCTCATCGACTAATTTATTTTCATCGGCAAACTGGTGGTTAACTTTTTATGGGTAAAATCTATGCTAATCCACTTATACTAAGAGAGAAGTTCAACCATAAGTCACCAACGTTACTCATTCTTGAAACTTGCTGTCGTCGGTTCACAGACGGGTTAGGCTTGGTCTGTCACAGATTCCGCTTTTTCTGATGGTTTGATAATTTCAATTCGGCAGTTGGGACAATGAATTGCCAGTTTTCCAAGAAGTATTGTATTTTAAATAATTAATTCAAAACACATATCAATTAACTTATGTAACGCGTATCCATAACGGAAATAGAATAAATGGAAATAATTGACTTCTCGTTCAGTTTGGCTTTTGCGAAAATATTCCTGATTTTCATATGGCAGGGCCATATCTTTCTCTTTTGAAACGCAAGACCATGCGTTAGACGGCAAAACGTCCCTTACAGTCTCCAGTGAGATATTCAATTATGGTTTATTCAATAATAAAAAGTCCTTGAAATGAAATTCAAGGTTTTTTAACCATACACATAATTTCTTGTTAATAGAGAAAAAGTCTTCGGGAATTTGTGTTCGCCTTCTCCAGTTTGATGTCGTGTATTTGTGAACACCAAAGCAAGCGATTATTCGCCGGTCTTCGCATTGAACTTACCTGGGGGAAAAAGGAACAGGTTAGTTTCAAAATTTTAATCGTTTGGCGGGTACACGTGTACGGCGTTTGCCGAATTCTGTAAGTCAGGCGCCGTGGCGCGCCGTCTTAAGGTATCCCGTACGTATTTGGGTTTCGTCAATTTTACCCGTTCTTTTTCACCTGATCGGGTAATAAAGAGCATAAGTAGTCGCAATGCCGAGGGTAAATCTGTTGTGGAAGAAACCGTCAGTCCCTGATTTTCTTCAAGAGATGTGTTCGTGTCTGATTGTATTCTCAACATCTTTGCGAGCAAACCAGTGTTGTCAAGGTCGATGCCACGAGCGGGAGTCCGTGGCATGGGTGCCACGACGAAATTGCTTCTCCTCGCAGTTCGTAACTCTGCCGCAAGAGACAACGCCATCCCTATAGTGAAACGGCGGGCTTACTAATAGTTTCCTCTTCCGACGCTAGTGGCGCAAAAGAGCTCATGGCATGGCACGGTGCCGCGAGGCATGTCTCTTCTACCTTTAGGAGACCTTGATACCATTGGCGTAAACCTTTTCCAGGTGCCTTTGGGTAGAACTTGACAAGGTGAACGGTGTTCTGTTAAGAACGAGACTCTATGTACCTGGATAGGCAATACTGAGCATTCGTGAGTGCTTTCGTAAAATGGTGAAACAACGTTGCGGAAATCCGGACGGACAAAACTATCCATCACCTACTCCGTCTGTGTATGCGGCTTCCTACGAGATCATACATTGAGTTACCAGTAGAAAGCCTAGAACGATTTCCTGCGCCGACAAATTGAAGTAGTTTTCAATTTGGTGGAGTGTTGACACCCTCTGAAATTAGTCGTGGTTATCTTTATCCCATGCGACTTCTTTTTGTTGACCTGAGAGGTCGATGGGAGAAACATGATAACGCTTTCATCGCCTCTACCAAGCATCTGTATATGTTTCAAATATTCGAGTTTGTTTACTTCTAGTTTAAGCGGGCCAATGAGATTTTATCAACTATTTGAAATGCATTGATCTAAAGTGAAATTAATCAATAACCTTTCAAGTAAAGAAATTGACTTTTCATATGGCAGTTACTTATGCATTTTCAATTAATCAAGTGATATGAAATTAAACAATTATGCAATAATATAATTTACTTTTTTAATTGACAATGATATTCTGTCTATATATTATGTCTATAAGTAATGGGACTTGAATCGCAAATCTTCCGATCTACAAATATGCCCTTATCGACCAGCGCTTTACAAAGAGCCATCTACTATTTTTATGAATAAGAAAAGCAATATTGTACTACTTAGGTCATTATAATATACTTTTCTTACGACATTAATTTTCAGATTGTCAAACCAAATTCAATATTTTACGATTAGATAAGTGTTTAATATAATACGTACTGAACACAAATTAATTTCACGAATTTACTACAAATGTTGTTTCCATATTTAAGTTACGGTCTTAACACTGTATTTTGCTTATGACTTGATATTAATACTAAAATACTCCATTTAAATTTATGATGGAAAGCAACTAATCGTATTTTGAAATTAATATCTGGAATGTGTATCATGGGGGTTGCCTGCTCCAGTTCACCGTATTTAAGAGAATTTCCAAGCGTTGCGCGGATGCGCAAAAGATAATTTTCTGAAATGAAACAATTGTTGTTTTCAGTCAAGGGAACCAGATGTGGTCTACCACAACCTGTGACGTACTAGTTGTGAGAGCGCAGAATGTAGCCACTGGCCTTCAATGAACAATGCCACAAATTGCGAATTGCTTGCGCAAATGCCGAGCTCCCTGACCTTAATAATTGAGAGTGCCATGGCTTTCCTTACGAACTATCACTGTCTTCTGAAGATCAGGCTTGATATTTTTATTAAAAAATATGGAATTTTCAACATCTATTTATTCAAGAGGATCTTTTTAACATCGATGTGTTTCGCTCTAGTTTTTTACGTAGTCAGTTTTATTTTGAAATAAAATTAATACTTAAAAATGTCTCATAATGTTCATGAATGTAAACTGAATTCACTTTCAGAGGAAAGGTGTGATAGGGAAGAGGAAATGCACTTTTTTGACCGTCTCTTTTGGATAAAATGCGTAACATTGTCCCTAGAGAGTCAATTTACCTCCAAGGCTGCGACTACTATGTCGATGTCGATAAAACTTAATGAAACGATAAATGCAGTTACAGTAATTGTCTTATTCATTTACGTAAAATTCAATATGATAGTTTTGTTAATTGTTCTTATTATTTGCATTTTACTTTGCGATTGTATCTATGGGTATAAATTGATCGGAGAGGTGGTGGTGCGGGCGATCTTCTGTGGCGCTGTTTGGTTTCAAGGGCTGAGGACGCCAAAGACTGGATGGAGAAGATGCCCACGCCAGGAAATAAATAAGTAGTTTAGAAAAAAATCTAGTAGTTTAGCATACACTTTTCTTCTGACGGCAGGTTTTTCCCCTTTGTTTTTTTTTCCTCAGCCGTACCTTATGGTCTCCTCTTTGCGGCTTTGATGCGATGAAGAGACCAGTAGGCGTGAATGCCAGAATTTGAAAGATTGGAATGCGGTAGGATGTAGGTATTGTAATGGCTTAAAGGCCTTCAGCCTAGCCACATAGTTAAAAAGAATTGCAATTATATATAAATGTGTAATAATTACCTATTAAATAAAATATATGATTTTTGAGTGATGTAGTATTATCAAGGATGTTTTGTGGGAAATGCCACACTGGTGCCGTGGCGCGTAGGCCTCGTAGCGAGAGGGCTTCAGTCTTCATTGCGGGAAGGAAGCTGCGGCCGGCCAGCGCCAGACGGTGAAGCAAGCGTGTGTTGGCTGAGCAAACAGCGCACGGGAGGGGGCGGGCCGCGATACCGGCGCCCTACCGCAGCCGGTGATAAGGGCGGGGCAGGGGAGGGCACCGCGCGCCCGCATGCGAGCCCCGTTCACACGCGCCCGACGCCGCCGCCCGCACAGCCGCCGTTACCTCCACCGTCGCATCTACGCCTCCGCCACGTCCGTCTCTGCCACCTCCGCCACAGCCATCGCTTGCGTCGTCTCTGCCACCTCTGCCTCTGCCGCCTCTGCCACCTCGGCCTCTGCCTCTGCCACCTCGGCCTCGGCCTCTGCCACCTCGGCCTCTGCCTCTGCCACCTCGGCCTCTGCCTCTGCCACCTCGGCCTCTGCCTCTGCCACCTTCGTCTCTGCCCCTTCCGCCGCAGCCACCGCCTCCGTCGCCTCTGCCAGCTCCGTCACCTTTATCACCTCCGCCGCTGCCTGCGCCTCCGTCGCCTCTGCCACATCCAACTCTACCTCCGTCTCCGCCTCTACCACCTCCACTACCTCCTTCACCTCTGTCACCCCCGCCACTGCCTCCGCCTCTGTCGGCTCCTTTGTCTCTATCGCCTCCGCCATCTTCGTCTCCTCCGTCTCTACCGCCTCCACCCCCGAATTATCTTCCGCATTATGAAGGTAACGTAGTGTATCTTTCGCGATACGAAGACAACAAACCACGTTCCAATTTATTTTTCACATAACAGATTCGAATCTGTCAAACGAGGGGTTTCAAGGCACCTACACTGGTGAAGCGCTATGAATTACTTTACTGCCTTTCCGATATTAAATGAATCTTCAAGACTTGATTAATCAGATTGATTTTATTAAATCTAATTTTATGAAACCAAATTTTTAAAAAAATGTTCATGAGGGTGCAAATGAAGCGTTGTAGGGTTCGAAATGAGACTATTTTGAATTACGTGAATGTCAGATAACTTCTCCTTCGCGCTAGTTCGGAGACTCCGTATACAAGATGCAGCTGTTTTGTTTGTGCATTTTTTCTTCTAAAGTTTGCGTAAGCTCGTTTACGTTTGCTCGAAGATCTGCAATGTTGTCGATAAGCAGTTGTTGGAGAGCTTTGTAAACACTAAGGCTACAATCTCTACAACATACTACAAAACAGTCTTTACTTTAGAATGGACTTTGTGATTTTTCTGATGGATATGAAAATGTCGAATACTAGAAATTAGGTTCTACAAGATTACTCGTTCTGTATTTACCACGACATTTAGTCGTTTATCTTTGTAATCAGTAAAAACTTCAAAATAGTTTTAGTGGCTAATGAAGGTTCATTATGGTGATCTAAATGATGAGATGTAATCATACGAAATCTTACCAGGAATTTCTATACGCTCCATCGTAGGAAACAGGACGTAACTTCGGTACATGTTCAAGTATCACTAGGTACGTACTATTTGTGTGAAAAAAAATGATAATTCTTCCGTACAGTACAGCTGACTTGCACTCCGAAGGCGCAGACGGCAGAGACGGAACTCTCTGTCTTCTGCATTCGAATAGGCTAATGTACGTACGCTCGATTTGATTGATTGTTTAGTGATTCAGGGCGCGTCAACTGGTTAGGTCATTAGTCCCGTAAGTGAGGTGCATGTTTCGCCCGGAAGGTTGCGAAGTTCTACCCCCGCTGGATGGTGAGATTCCGCGCCGACCTACGCCTACCGTCGACTAGCGGGGTTTCCCCAACCAGGTATCTCCTACCACCGAGGCACCGCCCCAATCGGGACCTGCTCTAAGCTCCCGACCGGTCTCCCAGTGTGTGTGGTAATGTAGTGCATGTAAGTGTATGTGTAAGTAAGAGGTGAGGATAAGACATGGAAGAGGAAGAAAAGATTGCGCGCGGTGGCCCGTTTGTTTGGATACTACTCCGGCGTTCGCCTGGTATTGATCGGGGAAACAACGGAAAACTACCAATCAGACCATCCGGGCCGCTAGAATTCCCCTGCAGACAGGGATTGAACTCGACCTAGCTATCTAGCTTGGCTCGAAAATCCTGCCATCGGGATCCGAACCTAGGACCTCCCGGGCAAAGGCACTGCAGTGATATCAGTTGATGCCCTGAACCACCTCTCCCGGTCGCGAAAGGCTAGATTGTTTCCATTTTATGGTCGTGTTGAGAAAGGCGAAAGCAAATCACCTTGTATTTTATATAGTCGTTTAAAACTTTTATTTCATAATTACGTTGAACAGGCAAGTGCTTACAACTTTTCTGTCTACGGTTGTTAACATTCCGTTAAGGACGTGGCGCTATACCAAGAAGATAGCGGGTATTGAGTGATGATGTAGAACGTTTGCGGTGCTCGTCCTTGAGCGCATCGTAGGAAGGTGGAACGGCTCTCTCGTGGCGGAAGTACAAGGTTAGACTAGGCAAGACCGACGATAGGTTTATCTGTACTGTCACGAACTTGTATTATCGCTATGTGAGGTGCAACGTCACACTCTTCTAATATATCATGCCGAGAGAGACAAATTAATGAAATATGAGCATACAGTGTGTCGAGCATTTCTGTGAACTGGTGGTGGTAATTTTTCGGCACCAACTAGCTAGCTGGGTCCGACGTTGCCTTTGCCTGGATGACAATTCTAGAAGTCAGTTGTTCTGATGTGTCGTTTCTGTCGTTTTTTACTTTAATGATGGATGACGCTGCAATACCATGAATTTCACTGATAGCGCAGATTTTCTCCTTCCTCTGCAGGTCACCCTAATCTTAAGTAATGGAAAGTGGCTGGTTCCCTCTTTCCGAAATCATCTACCCTACACGATTTCCAAAGACTCGGGCAGTTCTTGAGAGTCTATGATTGCCAGGCCTTCAACGCGGCTGTGGCATTCTGAAAAAAATTGTATTAAATAGCTAAAGGTAGTGGAATATTTTTCTTGTTGGAATGGAATAACCTGCACATCACTACACGAACGGGAGAGTGGCCGCTTTTGGCAGTAACGACTCGTACAGGTTCAGAAGGAGATTGCAGGGGTTGAAGGGCGTATCTCACATGTGATTGCAATAAAACTGCAGACAGTCCGTACAGTTACATTGTTTGTGTTTTAGCGTTTTCAATTATGCAGATTGTGCGCATTTCCTTATTTCTTAAACATCGGTAGGGTTTAAATCAGGGATTCCTGTCGTTTTTCTTGCATCGACCCCTTTGAAAATAATAATTTGCTTCGCACACCTCCCTTCAATTTGTTTTGTAATATACAGCAAACAAAATTATTATAATACAAATAATTGCACATAACTTACTTAAAGATAACAATTAGGCTAATAAGAACAAGTTGTGAAAATCGTTATTTTTTAAAATAGGTTTTGAACTATCACTATTTTTAAACTTACAAAAATAAACATGTTTTAAAAATAAAATCACATATTATAATTGCGAATTAAAAATTGATTATTATTATTATTATTATTATTATTATTATTATTATTATTATTGAGGTATATATCTTATAAGTAATTACCTTATAAGTAAAATAATAATGTAATGTATAAATGTTTTGTAAGCACTGCAATCTGTATCTTTATTACAGCAATCAGTCGGCGATTTCCACCCCTCGATCGCCATGAGCACCTTTTAAAATGAAATCGACACCGGAGGGGTCGATACCGAACCCGTTGGGAATCTCTGGTTTAAATGAATGGTTATAAGTAGGGGGCGGATTTTGATAACCTAAAACATCACCAAAAATGATTGATAAAATGCTCTTAAAATGTTTTTAAATCATGCCCTACAAGCAAAGAAAAATGACATAAAAATGTGATCAAAACCAGTTCGGATGAGCAACTCAAGCTATTGGGTACGTTCCTGATGTACTCGAGGCTTCTTTTATTCTTTCAAGTGAATTCTACTTTCAAACCTTTGGTTTAGACTGATCTTTACTAGAAAATCTGTGTCTTTAGTAACCCCGAAATCGGGTGAACCGCCAATGTCGCAGACAGGCCTCACAGGAACCTTAGATTACATACTCCCAATGGCAGACATTACAAAGTTTGAACGAAGAAATCGAATAGGCTTCCAGATATAGGTACTCAGGAATCCTGTGAACATTTGTTGCATTTCGCAAATATTATTTAAAGCAAGTACCATTAAAATTATATTGAAATCGGTGAAATCAGAGAAAAATGCATTAAAAATTATGGAAATGGTAAAAAACAACTTATTAGTCGAAATTGACGAAAAATGTAGAAAAAAATGACGTAGAAAAGTAAGTAATTTCCATATGTCATAACATAAAACGAGGTTCTATTCTAAACGTCATTTTTCTAAAGTGAAAAGAAAAAAATGACGCCCCGTAATTATAATATTCATGTACACTCTTGAATAATTTTGCAATTTCATAAAATACCCCTCATGGTAGCTCCGCCCCCCCCCTCTTTGAGTATTATTTTTGGGCCCGCTCCTGCGGGGCGCTCTGCACAGCTCTCTGGCTATTTATACGGCCCGCGGCTCGGCGCCGGTCTTCCAGGCGCCTTTGGCGGAGGCTGGTGATATCCCTGGGGTGGGGCAGGGGGGGTGCGGGGAAGGGAAGGGTTGTTCACTATGTCTGGAACATATGGAAGGCGCCTGCCGCCGCCGCTGCGAGAGACGACCAACCACGTGCTTCTGTCTTTTTTGTCGTTTTTTATTCGTTTTTATGAGGTGGAGAAATGTTTGGAGGATTTTTTTTGTGTGGCGCGCCGAGCTCTTTATAAAGACCTGACAGTCTATAAAATCACTGTTCCTGTGTTGAATAGTGTCTCAACAATTCGAGGAATGTTTTATTTCTTTGGTGTCCGTATCTATTTGGGACGGGTTTTTGTAGTATGGATGTACACATAGCGCCGGCTGCTTATTGGAAATTTCGTAACTTCCTTATTAGCATAGAATGAAAACTGTGCTATAGCTGCGTTATACTATTGACGATCACTAATTCGTCGGATATATTCGTAAATAGAACAATAATACAGGAGCAGCAGACTAGAAAGAAGGATAAATATTAAAAACAAGTTAAGAACAAGCATTGTACAAAACGTTCAGGCTTTGATATTGGTCTAATAAGATATAATAGGCTACCTCGAGATTTCAAAAGTTTCATTACTGTCGCCTTAAGGAAAAAATAAATAAGTATCTGAAAAGTTACGAATTATGTCTCGTTAATGGATATGGAAAATTTTTGAATTTGTAAATAAGCAATTTTTAACCAAAAAATAAATAAATAAAAATTATTATTAAGGTGTCAGAAATTGAATTTATAATTCTTTATAAATTAATGATGTTGTGCACATACCTTAGCAATATTTTGAATGAATACAGTTTGTATTTATAGTCAGCATTGTTCGAAGTTAAAATCAGTACAACGAAGGAGTAAAAATATTCAAATGGACAAAACAGTTCCTAGCCGATTCATGCGAAAGAAGGGGAAGTTCTAAAGTGGATCGTAATGATAAGCTTGAAAGGAAAGTGAAGCAAACTTATCAGCTCCGGATGTCGTAAGAATTGAGGACGCCGGCGAGCACTAGCTGTTACTTTTTCATTGCGAACTCCCGCAGAACCAATGGCATGCTGTCTGGGATTGGATCGCTGTTCACATTCTCTGGAACAAATAATCAAATACAAGAAACAAATATTTCAAAGGTGTAAAGAGATTGTGATATGAAGATCACAAGGGAGATGGAGAATAAAAGGAAAAACAATACTTTGTACAGAAAATGTAATGTTTTAAAATCTGATTCAGTCTTACGTATTTCTTTCAATACGAAAAGAACATTTTTCTAGTTGGAGAATCTGGATTACTTCCAGTTTCTGGCATATAAACTACTTTTACAGTTAGTTGCCACAGCTAAGAGTTGCATTTGTTGTAACATCTGCCACTACCATCTTAATTTCGTAGATTACCTGTTGTGTTGCCTTTGCGAACCGCTACTGGTATGCGATGTCAGGGAACCCCAGAGTTTGAACCAAGGCTTTTTCTTAAATGGAGAGTCCTCTGACGTCGTAACGAGTGGAGGCATTGGGGTGACAAAGAATAAAATGCAGAGAATTTGTTTGTATAAAATAGAAGAAAATAAAAATTAAAAATACAGTAGTAATATTCAAAAGGATTTAAAATTTTCAGTTACTTAGTACAATAATTCAACAATAGGTTTTGATGTTGCGGAGGTAATTAAAAAAAATCTTGGTGGATGCCCGCTCACTTCCGCTTAAACACTTCTTTCGGAATCAGTACAACGTGCCGATCACACTATTTCTTTTTTCCATCCTGTACCATTTCCTTTCATTGGCCGAAACGATGGGCTGATCTATAATATCCCATTATTATATGTCAGGGTGGTAACGGACTTCCAAAACCTGGAATTGTAAGGGAATTTGTTGGTCACCTGAAAAATTTATTAAAAAATAGGATTTTTTATTTTTCTTAAATTTTTTTCAGTCATTACAATAAAAAAAATTGACAAAACTGAGGCGGCAACGAGAAGTACCATTTACGCGAAATGCCGCTCTGATAAAATCCCTTTCGAAGTTTTTATTGTAGAATCTGTTGTTGGATTAACGCTAATGTTAATCGGACTGGAAAACCGTGAAAAGTCAACCGTGAAATTTTGGATATGATATGATAACGCCCTTAATGCCCCTGAGCACGAAGAAATCAAATCACTTCAGACATGGACTCTAAGCGTGACCGAAACTATAATAGATCAGGAACGTGATGGGAGAAAGGGAAAGAGGTCCACATGAGGAGGTACAATCCGAAGCTGTGTCGCTAGTTTAGTCATTCCGATCGTGATTTCAAAATGTTCGTGGGTCCTGGGGGAATAAGGTTTCCATTAAAAGAGCAGAGTGTGCAAGTAAATATTTGAACTTTTCTGTACTTTGCAACCTTATCAGAAATTCACCTACTTTTTTGGGAACTATATACGTCTGTTATCTCGACTCTCATGGATTTTATCAGCGAGATGTGTCGGGAGGGGTTTGCTGCTTTTTTGGATCTTCATACAATTTGCACGTTAGTCCTATGGAAGTGCGTGCTCGAGTTCGCTTTGAGAGATTGCTTGCGCGGTACACAACTTCGATCTGCATTTAAGACGAGAGTCGGGGATTTATATACAGATGAACTTGTGAAATTTGTCTTGCACTTCTTGTTTTTACGGCTGCGTTCAGCGTTGGTCAAATATGTAGAAGTGCAACCAGGAACTCAAAGCTGCTTGCTTCGCTTTTTGAGTTCGCTTTTCTTGGTAGCCTTCAGTGTTGTTGTTTTGCCAATGATGTAGATGGACCTAGCAGCACTAGATTACTTAATTTTCTGTACTTGCTACATCTTGCTACTTCGTTTTTATACGTCGCTGAACAGTTTATCCGAAACAATCTAATAGCTAACTCATCACCTGACATGCCAAACTTGGGCAACTCGAGTTGCCCTTTCTAAAGTATCGTGTGAAAAATAAAACGTCCGTGATTGCATTCATTGTTGCTCTGTTGCATTTTCGCCTTCTGCAGGTGGAGACTGGAAATTTTTAAGTTTTATTTCGTTGCCAACTGCTGTTTTCTTGACAGGCAATCTTTCGTACAGAAGCGTATTACGAATTGCGTGACATATGTCGCTACATCGTGGCGCTCAGATGGGTAGCGATTTTCCTAAAAATGCTTTCCCTTAAACATATTCATGTTATACTTAACATCATTAGACCTATAAACAGCAAATTATAATGAACAACTCATTAAACAACCTTATTTGTGCTTTCGATATTGTGTCGTTCAATACATTTCGTAAATCAATCTTATATAAAATCATATTAACAACAAATATGATTTCTTGGAATAAATGTAATCATATGTCATCTCGAACTTAAACTGATTTGTTTCGTTTGTTCGTAACTGTCGGCGAATCGTTTTATATCCTTAAAGGGGGCGCCGGCCGTTGAGAGTGACTTTTCGTTTTAGCCAATAGCGTGCAAGAATTGGATCCATATCTACCAATTAGAGATGACGTACCCATACGTATTATCACCTGCTAGGAGGTGATAATTTTTGCACCTTTTTACTTCCTCGTCCTTACCAATATAAAAGGAGGAAATATTCTACTCCTACGTCGGAAAACAGTGAATTTTCGACGGAAAATTTCTTATTGTGGACCCTAGTGAAGAAACCGTGGATAGATCCTTTTCCTATATATAGTAAATTACTTCCTCTCATAAGTGGTGTAGCCAGAATCCATGTTTTGTGGGTCCTTGATACTGAAAAATTGATTGACGGCAAAACGTCCGTCCATCCGTCCGTCCGTGGTCAACGCTTCCGCCTAAACTGATTTTCTCCAAAGTTGACATTCCCCGATCGATCTGAACAAACTCGATGCTCTGGCAGTTTCAAACGGATGTTTTTGATTTTGAGGGTACTTTACAAGCAGCCTCAACATTTTCAAAATGTTCTCAAAAATAGCCCCAAATTTTTTGATTAAACTTTGTCCTCGGATAGCGTACTGTAGCAATTTGAAAGCAAAATATTACAATCAAGATTTAGTTTGGCTTCTAACGATGAAATAGATCTAATAGACCAATTGTTGATAAATGAACGACGAATTCGTCATATACATTAAAATTGGGAAAAAAACATGATTCCTTCAAATTTAAACTTTGAAAACTGTGTATTTAATAATTGTCTTTAAATAATTTCGTTGTCTTTTTTAGTTGCGATGATTTTCTGGTTAGTTTTACACTGTTTACATTTCTTTACAGTACAGTAAAAATAAATGTCCGTTATGTACGAAGTACGTTGTATTACGATTAAGTTATACTAATGAAATTTTATTCGTGAAATATTCCTATTAAATTCCACTCGTGCCTCGGAAATTCTCAAATAAATCCCCTCGTCGCTTTGCGGCCCGAGGATGTATCGACAATCTCCAGGGCACTGGCGGAATTACCTATGATAACTGTTCAATATTATGAAAAAAGTCACAATCGGTATGGATAAAGGATTGAGTTTAGATTCGGATTCAGTTCCGTTTCACGTCCGCGTGTGGAGCGGTGAGAGGGCAAGGATCGGAGAGTGTGTGTGTGTGTGGGGGGGGGGGCAAGCGTGATCCGCGGGCGCTGGAGCGCTGCAGGCAGCCGGCGCGCGCAGCCCAGATGGAGATCACCACGTAAAGGCTGCTCCTTGTTTCTCTGAAACGCCCGCTTCTTCCTCCTTCCTCCTCGGCTACGGGCGTCGTTCTCTCTCTCTCTCTCTCTTTCAAAGCGTGCGCTCTCACAGCCGTTGGATGTGCCGCACTGTGGTCGAGTGCGCCAAAAATATGACATTTACTGGTAAGGTTATGTAAAATAGTGTGCATACGTTCTTTGGATAGTGTGAGCAAATATCAATTGGTTGGTTTCTCTTGTGCACATTTTCGTAATAAAAAGTATTGTTGATAATAATGACTTAGATTGAACACAGTAATAAGTATTGTTGCGAGTTGTGTTGTAAAATCGAATTTAAATAATTATGTTTAATCAATGTCTGCTTGATAAGGCAAAAAAGAAAACTCTTCAAATCTTATTTCCTATTCTAACGTCTTCCTTCGGGAAACTGCGTTACGAAACATAAATGTACGCTATTATCTACTGAAAATTTCTAGGCACAAAATTGTACACAGTAAACAAAATTAAAGAATTAGTTGAAAGATTAAATTAATTATTTTTTCTCTAATCCATGTCTTTTTGTATAGAAAACACTTTTAATGACAGAAGTTCTTCATTCAATTCTTAAAATGTTCTTCTGTTATTTTTACAGCTTTTTTTAAAATCTTTCTTTCTATATTTTCTCTTTTTTTTTAACTTGACAGTTGTATATCCAAATGCTAAAATATCGTCAGACCAAGATGTTGAAATCTGGATGATTTAAGATTTAAATCAGGTCTATCCTCTTAATCCATGTGATCCATTTTCCTCTTATTTTCCTTGTTGTATTTACACGTGTAAAGATCATCTGATCTACTGCGAACGCTTTCTCCACTACATTCTCATAAACTTTTATTTTTAATGAAGAGATGCGTTGTTCATTTGATCCAAAAACAAACGTACGAGTTAGCTTTGGCATGCGGAGATAATAGTTACTTACGTAAATGTTTTTCTGGAACTGCGTTTTACCACCCGAGATGAAACGAAGTGGATCCGAGCGAAAACGGTCGTCTCGCTGTGACTCATACAATCAATAGACGTACAAAGCGATTCTCTGTGCAGTTTTCTTTCCTCTTTTGGCTTTTCAAATCTCGCACAATTATATAGCCCCCATCTTGAAAAGATTTCACCATGAATCAACTTGGTGTTAGACGTTTAAAAGAAGCCTGTTTTTCTCCGAGAACAGTCATGTGCTCTCAGTTCCGGAGCAGATTACGCTAGTGGTAAATGTGGAAGATGTATCTGCGGTTGAGTCATGCGGTGTCAGTGTATGCGTCATTTGCATCTGCAAATCGTATTATGTCTCTATTCATATGAGATCGTAGAAAAAAGAAAGTGGACTGTTTACGCAGAAAAAAAAAAGATTCCAATTACATTTACCATCTGAAACGTAATTCGGTAAATAAATTAAGAGAGCTTTCCTACTTCATTCACCATGTCGCATTATATTTTCTTTGTTGTTTAATGTGTATTTTGGATTAGACGGCGGTGTTTAGGACGCTACTAACATACCGATGGCTGATAACCAGACCGTTCTAAGTCCAAATCTGTAACAAAATGAGACTTGTGTTGTATCTCCCTGTCTATATATGTGCATCAAACAAAATTGTTAATATTCCATTCCCTTAGAATGCAAAAAACTCATTCTATACTAACTCATTCCATACTTACCCATTCCATAAAAACATTTTAAGTGACTCTCCTGAAAAAATTCGTAAAATGAACTTCGAACAGTCTGGTTCTCAGCCATCGATACATTAAGATGTTTATAATGAAACTTATTTAATTGCATATACTTAGCCAGATCGGTTGTGTTGCTCTTGTTCTGAGCATTTCAGTTATTATTAAATGGTAGCCTAATTGTAAATTAATTTAATCTAACAAATTTTCTTGTGTATGTCAGCGTCATTGTCACATACATTTTTTGCCTAAAATATTGGTAATATTAACTTCGCTGAATAACTTGTCTATTGAGAGAAAAATAAATTGCCAATTAACATACAAATTAAATATCGTGAACAGTATTGCGATGGGACACTTATTAGATTGCCTTTGAACATACTTAAGTCGTTGCATTGGATATGGAAGGTGGTTAATATTCAAGGTTTATTATGATCGGGAACCCATCTTAGATAAGGCCTTGCTGAGAATATTCTCTGCTCAAATAGAATTGAAATGATGAATTGCAGAGACCTTGCAATTGATTTACATGTTTACGTTACAAGAAACGCAGACTATGTTCCATGTTAAAGAAATGAATGATTTGCACGACATTAAATGGAAGAATAGTTTTACCTTTATGAGTGACCTAACCTCAATATACTTTGTGAATAATTTTAAGTGAAATGATGTTCCGATTCAGTAATTGAAATTATCGCAAATTGACGGAATCCTATATTATTAGAATTCTTATTAGAGTTAATTGACAGAATCCTTATTAGAGCAGACGAAACTTGGTCTACCATACTAGAGTATTTTCCAGCCTTAGTTGTTGTATCTTGTTCGTAGTCCCAGCGGACTCCTTCCTGCTATCACCGCATTCACCGTATCTGCTTGCGTTGCAGCCGTCTTTACGCTGCGCTTAACGACGCATGACGAGTAACTTCTTTCCGCTATTTAGAAACGGCTCTGTCAACCATTAAATTGCCGTATCAATCTTTCTCTTTGTTATGGCGAGCACGAATGTTATGTTGGTTTTGTGATGAAGTAATTGAAAGATTTCCTGCTGTGGGTTAACTCATTTTTTTACTAATTTTAATGCCGGATGTTTGAAATTCGTTGTCTTCCTGAAGCTGTTTCTTTATGGGTTTCTTCGGAAAGAGCATTGTCTTTAAACAGTTTGATGACGTGTGGTTGCATTAAATCAATTGCTGGGGACAACTGGCTAGCCAAAAAATTGTATTAGAAGCTACACACCTCACCCACTGATGAAGACTAAATTAGATATAATGACCCATTGGAAAGTATTTGATACTTTAAAATTAATGTCTTGCTGACGCGCTGTTAAAATAATGAGCTGTTACTATAAATACACATTCGTAAATCTGTTTGTTTTTCTAGTATTCCAGCTATCTAGATTTGTGTAATTTTGATGAAGGAAGCAAAATATGAAAGTAAAATGTAAAAATATTCTGTGAAGATAAACATTTAACCTTTATTTTGACAATTCGGTCTAAACAAACATTGAGCACTGAACATTCACATAATCATCCTACAAGAAAATATTCTTTAATCTTGGTATTTATAAAATGATTCATATTAAACTTCTTTTGTTATATAAATATTTTTTGTTGAAAAAAATGTGGCCATTATGGAGACCCGAAAAATAAGACTGTAATTTTTGGAGCTGCAGCGATTTGCAGTCTTATTGAGGATTGCTGCTGAGTCTGTCGTCAGTCGCTTCCTTTTGATGACGTGATTCGGGCTTTCGATTCGCCAGTCACGATGCCCAGTCGCTAACGTGAAGTGGGGGAGGGCGGTCAGAAGCGGCGAGGTGGGCGGAGAGAGGGGATGGGGTGACGATCATGCCTTCCGGCGGCGACAGCGCAACTTCCGGTCACCCTAAACGACTCGGCAGGTGCGCAGTGGAAACGAGGCGAGAAGCCACTTAGGAATCTATTAGTTGGGAGGCACAATACGATACTTCATGTACAGGTTACCACAGGTTCTGTAAGAGTGCTAAGCTGCAATATCCTGAACTTCAACAGAGAAGGATATCTCCACTTTCCTAATACTTTTTTGTAAACCTTGCAATTTTTTAAAATTTACTTTATGCTAATTAGTTTTATAAAGTTAATTTTCAACTTTATCAAAAATCACCAATCTGCGTGCTATGACGCGAAACTACATGAAAAAAATTAAATGATTTCGTCAAAATGGAAGTCATTATCAACTTTGAAAAAATCGAGATACTTTAGAATTGAGCCATTTATGTGGGCCTGCGATGTTGACGCACTTCAGTAGTTGTAGATGAAATTATATTTGTGGATTCTAAATTTTGTATTCAAGATTCGATGAACGTGTGCCAAGTGGCCCAAAGGCTTGTAGTGGTGCCTTACGAGGTCCAATAACAAGAAATGGACGTTATTTTATACGGTTGTCGGTTTTATACAGTTGTCGCGCCCGGAAACAAACCCGGACAGGCCAATATGGACCACGCAAATATCACTTCATATAGTTTCCTTCTTTCTCCTCCAGAAGTCCTTCTTCCTGTGCGACTGCGCGGCTTTTCCTTAAGCATTCCTTTCTACTTCGTTCTTCTTTACACCGTCAAGAAATTTGAGGTCAATAATGTTGTTTCTATATTCTTTTCGATTTAGGCAGTCTTGTTCAGTAATTTTTAATTTTTGTATTTCTTCCTTCATTTGTTTGACATAGCCTCTCAGTTCCAAATTTTGTAAAAAAATTGTTTGTTTAACCTGGATTGGTCCAAGCGAACCATATGTCCATAGAATATGTCCATAGTCGTTGTTTTCTTATCATCACTTCTAGGTTTTACTATAAATTTCTGCAGTAGATCTCAATTTATAACCTTCCCGTGTTTCTCTTGGACCATAAAGCCTTCTTAAAAGTTTTCTATCTTCAGGAAATACCATTCCCGTGTTTCTCTTGGACCATAAAGCCTTCTTAAAAGTTTTCTATCTTCAGGAAATACCATTAACAAAGAAGAAAATATAAAAAAATCCACCTTTTCGGAGGTACTGCACACTATAACTATTGCTACAACAACATATAGCCTACTTTCTTGTTTGATTGGTAACTTTTGTAATTTTCGAAAATTCAAAGTTCGACAAAAATGAGACTAGCTCCATTTTTAAGCAAGTTTTGCTCTATGTGAGAGGAAAAAATAAACAAATTTGGTGTATTTAAAAAAAGAAAGAAAATGTCTAGGTTTCATATAAATTATCCCCCAAAATCAAAATATCTGCTTCAAACTCAGAGGGTCTCGCGTTCATTTAAATCGATCTGGGAATTTCAGTTTTGGAGAAAATCGTCTGAACGGTTTAGGCGCTAGAGTTGACAACAGACAGATGGAGATACTAACAAACGTTTTGCCAAAAAACATGTTTCGGAGTCAAGTACCCACAAAACAGGATACTGACTACCCAACATGTTAGAAAACGTAATTTACTACAAAATATTCATCCAATTTTTCCATATCAGGGTCTAGCAATTAGAGTTTTTTCTGAGAAAGTTGCCATTTTTCCTCAGCTGCATTTCAATATTTAATTTTCTTACAAAAGTACGTAGTGTGGAGAGAAAGTAAAAGGTAGTTCACACTACTAATATTGGGGAACTAGAATGTGCCGAGGTAGATAGTCTTTGAAAAACACAGCTTTGAATTCTATGACTTCAATGAAGTGGTCAATTTAAACCCCGAAGAAAGCCACCGACTAAGTTTGCTAACTTTTCTATGAACTTGCCCCCGCAGCGAATCGGACCGGAAGGTCCTAGGATCGAAATCCGACCGAGGGAGATATTAGCTAGAGAGCTAGGACGAATTCAGCCGCAGTCAGGAGGAGAATTCTATCGGCCGATTGCTCTTATCAGAAGTTTTCCATGATTTCTCAGGTCTACACCAAGCGAATACCTGAGCCGTACCCTAGCAGACGGGCCCCGCACCGTGCGCGATCTTTCCTTCCTCAGCCTTATTCCCTCCTCTCCCCGTGCGCACACTCGCTTACACTCTATCACGAACGTTGGGTCCAGTGGAGAACTGAAACTCGTTCAACCTGGGGCGGTGCCCCGCTGGCGAATATTCCTGGAAGGGAACTCTCGAAGAGGGTATGTGTAGGTCGGCCCCGGATCTCACATTCCGGAGGGCGAAGAACACTGCCACCTCCCGGGATAGGACATGTGCTTCCCCTTTGGGACTAATGACCGTATCAGTTGTCGCGCCCGGAAACAAAACAATCTGAAAAAGGCCACCCAAACGATGTATAACCAATCCAAGGAGCCTGGACGGGTGGCGTATGGCCCCGTCTACAGAAGGCTTCAGCTTTGAATCCTATCTAGGCTGAAAGCAGCGGATGGGCGTTGCCTTCCTCGAAGCAATTCGCGCTATGCTGGCCAGACCCACTTCGCAGAGCGCTGACCTGTCATACGCAAGAATTTCCGACCCTCAGCGTCTCTGAAGAGATAAGCTGGCGGATGTTGCATGCTCCATGGGTACCAGGCATCTACTGAAGACTTCTTACGACCATGAGAAAATACGGGACAACGGTTTCCGTTACAGAGATTTGTATGTATAAGATACGTCACGATCGAAGTGTGTTCACCACAGCCGAGAGGCCCACGAAAACATTGAAAATTACATTTGAAACGTCAATGAAATGGCAAATATCAAAGTAGCATTTTCGGCATGGAATAGTGAGAATTAGCTTGTGATAGAATTTTTAAACGTGTAATAAAAAGTATTGATTACATATATAATACAATTCATAATATAATAAACATTGTTGGTGTAAACGTACAGCTAACGCAAGTTGAAAAAATTTTCATTGATATCAACTGATACTGTCATCTCATAACATGAGTGGCTGCTTTGATGGCTACTCAGAATCTATCCCTGACTTTCAGGAAGCGTTTGCCCGAGAGGGATTGTACGGGCTTAATAATTAATCAAGAGTATGATATTTATATTTGTATTACTCACTGTGTTCTTATGTGACAGAAACTTCATTATTCTCAATCACTACAATATTTCGCACAAAAAATAACAGAATAGATCACAAGTAATAGTGATTGGTGCGAAAAAAACAGTGGTGTGGTTTGATTCGATTATATTATTGCCCAATAAAAGGGGTCGATGAAGTTGGAAGAACACGTTAGTGCAGAGGAGACATCCCACATCTTGGTTCCATTTTTTTGTAATTTCACTCATTTACGCAAAACCTTTTCCCCAAATTGATCACCTGATTTTCCGAGGGTGCCTCCACCTTTGTTTCCATCGATAAGTTGCGCAAATAGATGTTCTCGAACTAGTGCAAAGAAAACTTCGAATACATATGAACATTGTGAATCATCAGAATTGTGTGTAAGTCAGTGGGTTAAGAAGATGCTCGTGATAGACGATTTTAAGTTTTGTTTCCACGAACTTTTTAAGTGTGGTTTTCGATGTTGGTAGCTGTATAAAAGGACGTGCATATACTTCAAGAAAACGGAAGTGGATCATTTATAATCGAGGAATGTAATTCTATGCAGTCCACGGTGGACGTAGAAATCAATCCTTCCACTAAGTGTGAAAAAGGAACGAGCTGCAGTCGGGCTATGCCTTTTTGCGGAGGTAGGTAAACCGCTCAGGAAAAGTTGATCGCGGGATGCAGTCGGTAACCGCCCTCCAACGCCGCTCAGGACCACGGAGGACTTAGAAATCAATCCTTACTCTAGAGTAAAAACGCAATCCGCTGCAGTCGGACTATGCCTTTTTTGGCGATAGGTGGACCACTCAGGAAAAGTTGATCGCGGGATGCAGTCGGTAAACGCCCTCCAACGCCGCTCGACGCGTCGAGCGGCCGGTGCACCGGTGCGGGAGCGGAGAGGAGCAGGGCGGGGCGAACGTACCTGCGGGCGCGAGGCCCGTTGGCCGGCCACGCGCGGCCGGGCGGGGGGCGGGGCCGCCGCGGGGCGAGGTGGGCGAGCGCTGGAATGCCTTTATTCCGGAGCGGCGAGCGCGGCCCGTGGGTCGTCCGGCGGCCTCCGCCCAGCGCTGCAGCCGGCCCACGCGCCCGCGCCCGCGCCCGCGCCCGCGCCCGCGCCCGCGCCCGCCCAGCCGCAGTGGGGCACAGCCCTGCCACAAGCGCGGACGCGTGCTTTCTCTCATTTCCTGTACTCAGTGAAATAACGCACTATCAATCAGACTTTTAGTGCGTGATTGGCTTGTTTATAAATATGGAGATTGCTTAACGACCATAAATATTAACTTGGAGACGGGTTAAAAGGGCTTGGTCAATTAATTCTGCTCCACTGACCAAGCCCTGTTAACCTAACTTAAAAAAACAACTTGTTTATAAAATTATTTGGGGATATTTGTTAAGTTTAGGTCAAAATATTCAGAATTCTATAAATCGTCTGTTTCGTCTTTTATTAAGCTTTCGTCGGGGACATTACTAAAAAAATTACATTATGTAGCGAACAAACTACTATGTTATAAAAAATTAACCAATTTGCAAGGGGAAAGTTGCTGCACTTGGAACTAGGTAAAATAAAACTTCTGTACCTCGCAAAATGTTCGTTAGGTTGATTGGGAAAAGGTATGATTTTAGGCATTTAGAGCGTAAAGCAGGCCCACAATAAACAGTGAATCTAGGACCACCGCCTAGGGCAGCCATATTATTTCCCCTCCACAATACCCTTGAGGAGGCGGGAATTTATTTGTCGTAATTGATAGGCAGCAGCACACAGTGTATCCATTACGACAAATAAATTCCCGCCTCCTCAGTATTCCCTCCTCCGCATGAGTAAAATGCAAGTTCAGTGCTGCCTTGTTTTTGTAATAGAAATTATTGTATTCAAATTGTATTCAATTACCAAGAAATTATTGTATACAGAATTATTGTATTCATTTACCAACAGTTTTTCTCTCCTTCTGCTGTTTCCGTTCGAAAGTTTTTTAGTATGTCTCTCCCAACTTGTTTTCAGTAAAACAGCAGCGGCTTCTCGAGTAACAACAGAAATGATGGTATTGCGAAGTCAATGTCGTGCATGAGCCTGCCCACATACGGGAAAGTGAAAATGGGAGGAAGTGGCTCTACAATGCCCCAGTCATTTTCAGCGCCAAGATTTATTAAATCCATCTCGTTCGGCACGTCTAACCTGGGGAGAAATGATTTGAGGCGTTCACATTTAATTATTTCACATACTTGTTTAAAAATAGTCAAATAACGCAATGGTATGAACTATTTTGGGAGCAGGGAAGAATATCTATCGCTTGAAGCGTGTGTTTTGGTCCACCTTGTGCCGGTGTGTGCAGCCGCGCCCCGCCCACCACCTGCGGTCGTCGCATCGCCCACTAGCGCTGCTGCGCCCACGGCTCTCTGGGGCGCCCCGCCCCACTCCGCACTGCACCGTTGCACGTAGCCGAGGCGCAGACAGCTGCCATCGAGCCGAACACCTGCAGGGAAAGACGCCACTTTTAATGTCTGTCCGTGCCGGTCTGTCCGTGCCGGTCTGTCCGTGCCGGTCTGTCCGTGCCGGTCTGTCCGTGCCGGTCTGTCCGTGCCGGTCTGTCCGTGCCGGTCTGTCCGTGCCGGTCTGTCCGTGCCGGTCTGTCCGTGCCGGTCTGTCCGTGCCGGTCTGTCCGTGCCGGTCTGTCCGTGCCGGTCTGTCCGTGCCGGTCTGTCCGTGCCGGTCTGTCCGTGCCGGTCTGTCCGTGCCGGTCTGTCCGTGCCGGTCTGTCCGTGCCGGTCTGTCCGTGCCGGTCTGTCCGTGCCGGTCTGTCCGTGCCGGTCTGTCCGTGCCGGTCTGTCCGTGCCGGTCTGTCCGTGCCGGTCTGTCCGTGCCGGTCTGTCCGTGCCGGTCTGTTGTTTGTACTGCCGGGAACTCTTCTCCATTGACCCAACTGCAACATGAGCCGAAGTTGCTGGACATTTTCTATTTGCACCCTTCCCTCCACCCATCGGCTCCGAGCGATGTCAGTAAATTATCACCTCACATTTACCGTCAGAGAACGTAACAACAACAACAATAACAACAACCTCGGTAATATTTATCAATTACTAGAGGCGCTCCTTGGCTCTGCATACGGGATAGGATTAAGTAATTGCCAGAAGATTTAATTTTTTCCACTGTCCGTTTTACATGTCGCAAGTACATTAGCACCGTGAATTTTTCTCGCTTCTAAAATCCAAGTATCTTATCCGGAATTGAACCCGCTTTCTGAGGGTTGAGAGCACAGTAATCTAACCACTTGCACACAGAGGTGCGCGATATTCATTTTCTTAAATCTAAATTTACAAACTTCGTATTAACCTTGTTCGCACGAATATAGCATACATAATTTACGACTAATCACTCAATGCTATGTGCATGAGAACGTAAGAATTCTTTGAGCAGCATGTTCAAAAGGGTCTTTCGGAAAGAGGACGGAACCAATTCCACTTTACTTTCAGGATATCGAAGCACTTCATTACGGAACAATAAATGAAAAGAAGCGGACACGTAATTTAGTAGATAACGAGACAGAATAGTTATCTGGGATTCCAGGCTGTTAGCTCCCGTCGCTCGGGGAGAGCCTCCGGGGTCGCGGAGGGCCTCAGCCATGCCGCCGCCGTCGCCCGGCTAATGGGCGTGTGATAGAGCGGGCGGAGAGCCACAGGTGCGCTACCCGACTCGCCTCCGCCCCCGGCCCCGCCCCGCCCCCGCTTCCCCCTCCCTGCCCGCCTGCGAGCGCGCCGCCGCCGCCCATTGTGCGGCGACGTACCTGTCCCGCCCCCGCAGTCTCGCCGCCAGGTCAGTCGCCGCCGCCGCCTCCCGCCCGCCCCGCGCGCCGCAGGAATGCAGCCGCCGCCGCCGCCTCCGCCTCCGGGTTGTGTCCCCCGCCCCCCACCCATCGCTGCCCGCCGCTGCTCCCGCGGCTCTCGGGGTCCGGGCCCACCTCTGCTCTCGCGGTCAGCTCGACGTGGGCGATAATTTTTTATGTGATAAAACAACTATAACAAGTGGATAAATGTGTGGTTTACTGTGTAGTGATTTCGGGCGTGTGGACGGGTAAAGTCATTAGGCCTGTAAGTGTAGTACATGTTTTTTTCCTCGGGAGGTAGCTGTGGTATTTCCCCTCTGGATGGTGAGATCCGGCGCCGACCTACCTGTCGCCCATCAGGCTTTCTCCCAACCAGGTATCTCCCATCAGCGGGGCACCGGAAGCTCTAAGCTCCCGACCGATATCTCGCCATGTGTGGTAGTGTAGTGCATGTCTGTAAGTGTGTGCATGTCTGTCAGTGTGTGTAAGTAACTGGTGAGGATAGGACAAGGAACAAGAAGAAGAGATCGCACGCGGTCCGTAGCCCGTTTGTTAGGGTACTGTTCTGGCATTCGCCATGCAGGTATTGATCGGAGAAACCACTAAAAACTAATGATGAGAGCAACCGGCTGCTAAAATTCTCCTCCAGACAGCGACTGAGGTCGACCTAGCTATCTAGCTAGTGACGAAAATCTTGCCGACTTCGGGACTAGAACCTAGGACCTCTGGGTCAGAGGCACTGCAGTGACGTTATTAGATGCCCTGAGCCACATCTCCCGGTGGAACAAGTGTGGGACATGCTTTACGTAGTGGGTAGTTCTTGAAAAAGTTGCATGTATTACGGTAAATGGATAAAGTTAGCTTAGCTGAAAAACTTCTAGAATTCAATTTAATGCGTGATACTGGGATAGAGCCATGTATGGGGGTGCTTGGTAACTAACCTTGTATATTACTATTACAATTTACACTTAATTCTGGTCTTAATACGACCTATTTGACTTGATTCGCTCGGGCAATTCCAAGTCGACAACGATTAATTTAAAACAACCTTTGTCGATAGTTTATCTTGTGTAAATAATCATTTGGGGGCATTGGAAGGTTACTTTGTAGCTCTAACTGGGAACGTAATAAATATATTGTAGCGGTACGCTATTTTTAATACTTTTTAAATTTCACAAATAACTGTCGATGCGAGGCGTCACCCCCGCAGCCGCCAGCCGGGTCGGCGCGCCCCCTCCGCTAATGGAAGGGATGACAGCACGCGCTCCTCTAAAGTTTATGGCCATCGTCCGCGAGTCGACCCTCATCCCGTCACGCACCCGGGCGCCGAAGAAGAGATTAGAGACGTGTGCTGATCCCGCCGTTCCGGGTATCATGCGCACTAAGTACCCAGACCGTCCTTCGCAGTTTTCTCCAGGGGTCCCAACGGACATTCCGCGTACCCTTTACTGACCTACTTCCGAAGTCAGACGGAGAGCGTTTTCCAGACAGAGATAGGGCTACGGAAAATTCCTAGAATCACCGGACCTGATTGGCCGAGGACAAAATTACGGCGTAGTAGCACTTAGCCAATCAGGGGCAAAATTCCGTGGGGTGGGAGCGATTTTGGGGCACTTTTGAATTTTCGGGGTGGCGGAACGAGGACACCTCCACGCTAGCGGCGTAGGGGAGAGGATCACTTCTTCTTGTTCGATTGAGCTGGGGGGGGCGAGCGCCGCGGAGCGAGTAACAGCTCCGGCGCCGCGTTCGAGGGCTACGTGTACTCGACTTGTCTTGGGTGGCGAGCGCCGCGGAGTAAGCGATAGCTCCGGCGCCGCGTTCGAGGGAGAATTATTATTTTGGGACTTAGTTCGTGGACACTGAGCTCTGCCGTGGGCAGTGACCGGTGACTAGTTTTCTCCGAGATTCGTGATCGTGATAACTCCAGAGAACTTTCCGTGAGAACTACTAATTTGTGTGAACGGAATCCGCGATCATTCACGATCCGGGCCAGCTGACCGTCGCCGCCGCCGCCGTCACCGCCGCAGCCGCTGTCGCCGCCGCCGCTCCTTTGGTAGCTACGGTGGAAGGACGTTTCTCGGCCTGGCAGGGCCATCTCAGCCGCCGACCCAGACGGAGAGAAGCCGTGACCCCCGCCGCCGACGCCGAGGGCCGCCTACGCGCCGCCCCATTCAGGCATAAACTTCGGTCAACGACCGCCAAAGAACTATTGTGCATTGCTGTGCCGCGCTTAGGCACTTGTTTCCTCATTATTGTCAGCCAGAAGGCGAATGGCCTAGAGTTTGTTGGGGCCTGTAAAGGAATTTAATTGTAATTCTCGTTCTTTATTTTTTTTTTGATTTAAGTTTTATCTCATTTTTTCTTTCGTTTCTAACTGAGCTCATCAGGTAGGGCCTTTCTTAACTCTTTGAATCACTGTAACTTCCCCGGCCTATTATTAGGCGGGAATAAACCTTTTTATTTGCTTTACCAACCACTGAATTGTTTCTGTAGTTAGCAAACGCCTTACGACTCCTTCCATCCGAGTTAGATTCTAAGCAGGTTACAAAGTTGGCCGACTGAGCTAGGCCCGGGCCGCCCTCGTTGACTTCGGCGCACACCCACGCCGCCGGAGCTCGACGCTGTGGTTGACGATCGACGCCACCGTGTGGCTCGATAACGAACCGTGGGTGTGACAATTGGCTTTCCCAAGTGGGGCTCGATAGTACCACAGATACCCCAGTAAAACGCCCTAGAATCAATTCATGTCTCAGTGCCATTTTGATAATAGTCGCAGAACCTAATTTTTTATTACTGTTGTTTTTTTTAAATGGATGGAAGGACGCTGCTACGAAAAGAACAATTTGTGGTCTGGTAATGATATTATTTATTATTGTATTTTGTGTATAAGTGTTATTGTTTTGTGCTTTGTGTGTTGTGAATACCGTGTGCGCGTTTCACGCAAAACAGCCAAAATGCTGGACGAATCAGGCGTCGATGTGGCGGGAGAGAGCAGTTCGGGGGAACAGCCTGCGCCCGAGATCACCCTAAGTGAACTTATGCGAGTTCTCACGAAGCAAATCTCGGAAAGTAGTAAAAGACATGAGGAAAGATTTGACCGGCTAGACAGTTGTTTGGTTGACCAGGCCGCGAAACTAGAAAATTTGGAGGCGAAATTTGATCACAAAATAGGAACTTTGCAGAATCAGTTAGAGGGTAGATGTGGGAAAATTGAAACTAGCGTGGAGAACTTAGGCCAGGAGTTAGAAAGTTCTAGGGCCGAGGCAAGGGAAAATATTATCAAAATCGAATCAGAAATTAGTCAGAAACTTCAGGCATGTGACAGGAAAGTGGAAGCTTATTGCGAATCAATTACTGAGAATATTGCCGAGGTTAAAACAGAAATGAACGGCAAATTCACGAAAATTGAAACCAAACTCAGCACGGAAGTGAGTGAAATCCATGGCAAATTCGAGAAATTAGGAGTTATTGAAGGGGAGAATATCAGGGACAGGGAAGAAAAGTTAAAGAAAGAAATAGACAAGAACTTAATAAAATTAGTAAGGGAGGAAATCGAGAAAGAGAAAGAGAACGGTCCTATTGCGAATTCATCGGGAGGATCAGGGCTTAGATTCTCGTGGGCCCCTCCACAAAATTTATGTTTTTGGGGAAAAGCAGATGAAAATCCAAAGGTTTTTCTCGACCGTGCCGAGAATTACATGGATTTGACGAAGGCAGTACCGTCCAAATTAAAACCTAAATTCATGCAGGAACTTCTACGCGGAAATGCAGCCCTCTGGCTCACTGCGCTTGCACCATTCCCACAAACGTACGAAGAGTTTCGTACCAAGTTCCTTGCGCGTTACTGGAACGAACAAACGCGTTACGAATTCGAGAGAAAGATTCTAGAGACCAGGTGGGACAAAAGACGCGACCAATCTTACCTTGACTACGCCATGGAGAAAATCTCCGCTATTAAATTGTGTGACCCCATGATAGAGGATAAAAAGGTCATTTGGCTTTTGACCGCGCATTACCCTACCTATGTGCAAAATTTAATTAATAGTGTAGGATGTGAGGACTTCGATCGATTCCAGGAGCTGCTCGCTCAATTTGATAGGACTCGGGTAATTTCTTATGAGGATAATTGGGAGCGAAACCAAGGGAACGGCCAGAACCGACCGTCATGGCGTCGCGATGACCGGAATCGGGGGAACGCTGCAAATGAGCGACGCCCACCACCGGATTCTAATGAGAATCGAGGCGGGAACGCTGGGGACAGAAACGGTCAGCATGATTCCACTAGGCAGAGCCCGTTAAATTAGAACCGTTCGAGCCAGTAAGGTACCGGGGTCCCGAACGAGTTGTGTCAGAGGTACCAATTTCCAAGGTAGTGTCAGTGAACTACGCATTTCATGACTTAAATGACGATGCGAATGAACATGTGAAGGAACTCGCACGGAAGTGCCCAGTAATCGAGTTTCTCACAGGAAATTTTAATGTACGCGCTCTAGTAGATACCGGCAGTGAGGTTAGCGCAATTTCAAAGAAATTTTACTCGCAACTAATAAGTGAGCGCATTCCAGTGCCAACTTTGCCTACGGGTAAATGCTTCGTTGTAGGAATCGGGAAGAAGAAAAGTAAGCCGATTTTCATGCAGGCCTTAATCTCACTAAATTTTCGGGAAGTTTCATTCGACGTGCCATGTTTAGTCATAGAAGACTTGAATTATGATGTTATTCTAGGGGTAGATTTCTTGCGGGAAAATAACGGGATAGTGGATTTTTCCAGGAATATTGTGAGTTTCGGTGAGGGTAGGGAAATTGAGATACAAGATGACGAGGACAGACCGGACATTAGCATTTCATGTGGGTTTGGGGATTCGGGGGATGACGTGAGTGGAGTCATTAACAAGTGCTTGCTAGGAAATGATTCACTAAATGACCACGAGCGCCATCAGCTGCAGCAATTGCTCTGCAAATACGGCAACGTTTTCGATCGTCCCGTGCATCCAATAAAAGACTTTTGCTTTCGGATCCAGGTCACCGATGACTCACCCTTTAAAGTGAAAAATTACCCTATTCCGCAGTCCATTAGGGGGGAAGTCGATGAAACGATCAAAAACATGATTAGTGAAGGCATTATTGAGAGGTCAGTCACGGCCTACTTAAACCCGATTGTTGTTGTCAAGAAGAAAGACGGGAAAGTTAGAATTTGTTTAGATGCACGACGAATCAACGAAGTTACAGTCCCAGAAAACGAGGCACCTCAAAACATAGACGAAATTCTTTGGAAATTCAACAAAACTAAAAATTTTTCGGCCTTAGATTTTTCGAGTTCTTATTGGCAGATTTCCATCCACCCCGACGATAGGAAGTTCACGGGATTCTTATACAACGGCTTAACCTACGTCTGGAAACGTATGCCTCCTGCGGGACGAAAACGGCCTTCCAGCCGGAAAATTCAATTTTTTCAACCTCCGTCCGTTTAAAGAGTAGAAGTCACTGACAACCTCTGCACACGATTCGGAGTACCTTGGGCTCGCGGTACAGTTCATGTTCTTCTTTGTTAAATTTTGTAGGGTTAATTAGAATTAAGATCTAGTAGTAGTTGCAATTTTCTTTGTTACTGTAGAATGATTTTAATGTTAGGCATCGCCATGTTATTTTTTTGAAATTTCATCACGACGAGAAAAAAAATTCTCATTTCCAAATCTCAATTTTTCAAAGCCCCAATTTTTTTTCTCTATTCGGAGGGGAGGGCCAATGTAGCGGTACGCTATTTTTAATACTTTTTAAATTTCACAAATAACTGTCGATGCGAGGCGTCACCCCCGCAGCCGCCAGCCGGGTCGGCGCGCCCCCTCCGCTAATGGAAGGGATGACAGCACGCGCTCCTCTAAAGTTTATGGCCATCGTCCGCGAGTCGACCCTCATCCCGTCACGCACCCGGGCGCCGAAGAAGAGATTAGAGACGTGTGCTGATCCCGCCGTTCCGGGTATCATGCGCACTAAGTACCCAGACCGTCCTTCGCAGTTTTCTCCAGGGGTCCCAACGGACATTCCGCGTACCCTTTACTGACCTACTTCCGAAGTCAGACGGAGAGCGTTTTCCAGACAGAGATAGGGCTACGGAAAATTCCTAGAATCACCGGACCTGATTGGCCGAGGACAAAATTACGGCGTAGTAGCACTTAGCCAATCAGGGGCAAAATTCCGTGGGGTGGGAGCGATTTTGGGGCACTTTTGAATTTTCGGGGTGGCGGAACGAGGACACCTCCACGCTAGCGGCGTAGGGGAGAGGATCACTTCTTCTTGTTCGATTGAGCTGGGGGGGGCGAGCGCCGCGGAGCGAGTAACAGCTCCGGCGCCGCGTTCGAGGGCTACGTGTACTCGACTTGTCTTGGGTGGCGAGCGCCGCGGAGTAAGCGATAGCTCCGGCGCCGCGTTCGAGGGAGAATTATTATTTTGGGACTTAGTTCGTGGACACTGAGCTCTGCCGTGGGCAGTGACCGGTGACTAGTTTTCTCCGAGATTCGTGATCGTGATAACTCCAGAGAACTTTCCGTGAGAACTACTAATTTGTGTGAACGGAATCCGCGATCATTCACGATCCGGGCCAGCTGACCGTCGCCGCCGCCGCCGTCACCGCCGCAGCCGCTGTCGCCGCCGCCGCTCCTTTGGTAGCTACGGTGGAAGGACGTTTCTCGGCCTGGCAGGGCCATCTCAGCCGCCGACCCAGACGGAGAGAAGCCGTGACCCCCGCCGCCGACGCCGAGGGCCGCCTACGCGCCGCCCCATTCAGGCATAAACTTCGGTCAACGACCGCCAAAGAACTATTGTGCATTGCTGTGCCGCGCTTAGGCACTTGTTTCCTCATTATTGTCAGCCAGAAGGCGAATGGCCTAGAGTTTGTTGGGGCCTGTAAAGGAATTTAATTGTAATTCTCGTTCTTTATTTTTTTTTTGATTTAAGTTTTATCTCATTTTTTCTTTCGTTTCTAACTGAGCTCATCAGGTAGGGCCTTTCTTAACTCTTTGAATCACTGTAACTTCCCCGGCCTATTATTAGGCGGGAATAAACCTTTTTATTTGCTTTACCAACCACTGAATTGTTTCTGTAGTTAGCAAACGCCATACGACTCCTTCCATCCGAGTTAGATTCTAAGCAGGTTACAAAGTTGGCCGACTGAGCTAGGCCCGGGCCGCCCTCGTTGACTTCGGCGCACACCCACGCCGCCGGAGCTCGACGCTGTGGTTGACGATCGACGCCACCGTGTGGCTCGATAACGAACCGTGGGTGTGACAATATCATAGTTGTAATGATGTCCAAATGAACTGATGGAATAAATTTCAAAGTTCAATTGCAATTAACTGAACATCGTTAAATAACCACATCATTGAGTCCAGTCAACGCAAAATATGCAACGCATTTTACATCAGAAAACCGATACTCCTTATCTTGACCGGGTTCTTTTGTGTTACCACTACTAAAGTACTTCTATATTGCATTTATCTGTATGCTTCAGCTGCTCGCCCAAAACACACTTGCACCAGCGGCGAACACCAGAGGACAAGGCGAGGTGGTTCGAACTTCTACTCGTTCACTCGCATGGGTGGGAAAGACCTGCCGAGGCGTTTAAATACCTACGGTCGATTGCGAAAGGCCGTTACATAACTGGTGACGTGCTTTTAAACTTGTCACACGCAAGCAACAGGAAGTAAGGCACGCGCACACAAACGTACTGCATTGTTAAGTTGGCGGTATTTATTACAGGTGGATCAATTATAATTTTTTTCGAACCTGAATTCTGTTAAGTTCTCGCGTTTCAAAACCTTGATGTTCACAATGTTTTTACTCGAAACGATGCTCGTGATAAATTACTAAGCTTTTGTCGTAATAGGATTCGTGAAGGACACTTGCTAAAATGGAATAATTAAGGACACACAATTTCAGTATGTGTTACATTTCAATTAGATCTGGTACAAAAATAAGAAAAATACGACATGTTGTAAAATGTGTAGTTAATTTTATTTCAATTACGATAATGACAATAAATAAAATATCTTGAAGGTCGACTTTGTTGTTTCTAGTTCAAAAGCCGGTTGATTGTATATCCTGACTCTCCTCTGAGGAATGTGACATTTTCATTGCTATAATTAACATTGAAATACAAGACAATGTATTGTTCTCATATTTATGGTAACGTGAGGAGGTCCAATAATAAAGAACACTGCTAATTGTACGGTTTATTAATATTTAAACCAAGTCCCTATGTCATAACCGGAGCAGCTCCCAGGTGTAAGCTGTTCATGGTGATTCATGGGCACTTTATGCCCCATCAATTTTTCACATCAGTTTTTATGTTGATGTGTGTTGGAATTCAAAAATTATATTTAAAATGTAAATTAAGTTAGGAAAAATAAATTGTAAAATTTATTATCCATTTTTATGTAATAAGTTTATATCGAGATTTTGGACTAGTGTGAAAAACAAGTTTTTTTTCGGGTTGCGTATATTTTACACACGCCTTCTTATACATTTCTCTTTTTCATGCTTTCTGAGTATTTTCACATATTGTACTTAATTTTTCGCTTCTTTGTTGTGACTTCCGTTTACATGGTTACGTTTTTTTTTGCCCAAACTAGGACTCTCTTCAAATACAATGGATATCTGTCCTCTCTACTGAAACAACAGGTTTGGACCTTTCAGCAAAGTTTAAATAATAGACGAGCTGGTTACTGATTAAAAATCAATTGTCAATCAAAAATCAATCAAATCAAATCAGAAACTAATAGGTACCATACGTGCCCAAAGTCACCGTGTGTCACTTCAGAGTAATACGTTTGGTTGTAATATTACGGAACTGAATGCATTTAAAATGACAATGACTATTTATTAGGTTTGTTACTCGTATAATTGTCGGGCTTTGACAGAAAACGTTTGTCGAAGACACCACCCCTTGATCCCACTAGGTATAAGTGAAATCTCTTGATTGCCTGATTTTAAAAAAATCATTTCACTTTTGTATAATTTTAAAAGAAATTGTTTTTACAAACTCTTTTTTCAGAATTTTGAAACGCACATGAATGACACCTTTTAAGATGTTATGGAAAACAACAAGGAAATTATAATTGGGGTATTGCAAAATTTTAATATGAAAATTAGAACTATCTTAACATTCGCACAGCGTGCCCGTACGGGAGATAATGGTTTGCTGTTGTTATGTCCAGAAAAATAGTACTCTCCATTAACTATGAGGAGTCATAAAGAGTCAGTGCTTCGCAATGAGGAACGTGTGATTGAAAGTGGCGAACACACGCGAGTTCATTCGCATTACGAATGCGGCATCGACAACGAAATATCGATATTGCCAAGCATCGACGTTAAAAATACATCGTCCAAAAGCCATCGACGTTTTTAAACATCGGTGTTTTAAACTTGCTTTAGCATCCTCTAACCTTAAATTCGTGCGCAACAAATGCACGTTAATTTAGAATTAAAACTTATTTGGAAACAAAGTTTATAACGGCTCTCAAAGTGCGAAATACGTGAAAAAAATGAAGGAAATACCAGGGCATTAAAATCATCTCGGGTAGTGGATAGTAGTCTGCTCGAAAGTAAGGCAAACCGCGTTCGTTTGGTTCGAACACAAACACAGTGGTACCATCAGTTACTATTTCTTATTTTCATTTTTACAAATTTGTGATTATGAGCATTTGTCATTCTTTTGTCATTTGTCAAAATATCGAAAACGTGAAAACATCAATTCCAAAACATCGATGTTTAAAAATCATCGGCTTCAGTACATCGATGTTTAAAGAGCAGAAGAAAGTAAAAGCCCAAAGAAGTTCCGGGAGGAGTTTCTTTTACATCTGTGACTACTTTTTTCAAAAAAACATTTGTACAAATGCACAAAAATAATCTATATCTTGCTGTACCAGTTCAATCATTCCGCACCTTAGAAATCATTGTTTTAAAAGTGAAAATAGCTTTATATTGGAACCGGAATGCAAACGATCAGTCTTGGAACTGAGCATTGCACCGCATTTGGCTCAGTACTCTATGGGAATAAACATTCAAATATTGCTTCGCTTGTATTAATAAAATGTAATACTTATTGTGAGATCCCTGCAATTACAATTAATTTAGGCGCCGTCCATAAATTACGTAATACAAATTTCGAGTATTTTCAATACCCCCTCCCCTTGTAACGCACTTCCTTATCTCTATGTATGTATGCTCTCTGGCCACGTAACGTTGCTTCAGACCCCCTCCCTTCTTTAACGTTACGTATTTTATGGATGACCCCTTAAAGTTACAAAGACTTCCGAGTTATTGTACGATTCTGGACTACTGTGCTGTGACGGACAGGTGAATCCACTTGAGGTGAGATCAAGACCTGGTTTGACATAAAGCATGTGTAACATGTGTCACGTTATAGAAACTTTATTTACAAAAAATTGAAAATTAAAAAAAAAGTTGGCCGATAACATTTGGTCATTGTTACCTCCTGCCTTGTAAAATGTATCTTTTTAACAGTGGTAGGCAGATTTCTAATACCACGAGCCCCTTCGAAAATAACGTTCGCGAATTCATTAATAATACTCCTGCCTTATTTCATATTAATTTTATACAGCAGGAGGTGTAGTGATGACCTAATGTCATCAGCCACTACAGAAAAATCGAAGTATAGAGCCCCGCATTTTAGAGCATCGCGGAACCTTACACTGACGATGGGATTCTTGCTCCTGAACACCGAGCAATGCTTGTTGCTATGTATTGGTCGTTTGATGTTCGTCTTGTCCCACTGTGCGACGTGGGCGGCGGGACGGATGAGGTGAGGGGGAGAGGTTTCTAGCTCGGCGTTGGGTGTCCGCTTCGCAGAATCATTCTGCTCAGGTACACTCGCCACCAGCCAGTGGTGGCTCGCTGCCGCAGATTGCCTTCGCGATGAACTCGTGGGAGTGTGACGAACGTACTAATACTTGAGAGAAATACTCATTATTATTCTTAGGTGTTGAGTTGCCGCGACTCAAGAGTTTTAATGTTTAGTGATATTATCTTAATCGATTTAAGTCGACCAAGAAGCAACATGTTTGCACGACGCCGTGGATATCGATACTGCTATTCCAGGAATGTGTATTTTCACAAATAAAACACAAGGCCAGTGCTCTAACTAGCCATATTAATTAATTATTAAATGTAAACTATTGCAATGGAATTTTTTGCAGTTTCTAAATGGTATTCACAGAAGGGTCTGTAATGTTTGCATTGTTGACTCATTTTGTCCAGAAGAGGCTAGTTTTGTAAAGGATTATTTTCGTAATGACGTCCCAGTGGCTGAAGAAGTTGCTGAAAGTGCTGTAAAGCAAATTAAGACTTCAATAAAGTTATTTTTAAAGAAAAATAATTACACAGAAATCTGAAGTACTTAATTTCATTTTATTTCATTTGTTGCAGTCATGAGTTCACCTGATAATCAAATAATTAATAATTTAATTAATCGATTAATGAATTTTCTTTCTTTCCTAAGTTTTCTTTTAGTTGATTTTTCTTTGTTTAGATGACTTTCTTATTTCATGAGAGTTGTTTATCTTCCAAACCATTGAAATGAAACAAACTTTTTTTTCCTCTTCAGTTTTGCGATTTCTCGGGCCTCTTTCTTTCGTATTTCTAGTTTGATGATTCCTGGCGCGTCAACTGCTAAGGTCGTTATTCCTTTAAGTACAGTTAATATTTCTTCCTCGGGAGGTGGCGGTGATCTTTTCCCCCTGGATGGTAAGATCCGGCAAGTCGGGTAGCGGGGTTTTACCCTCAACCAGGTATCTCCCACCAGCGGCGCATCGCCCCAGCCGGGAAAAGGTCTAAGCTCCTGACCGGTCTCCCGGCATGTGCGGTAGTGTAGTGCATGTTAGTGTAAGTGTCTGTGTAGGAGGAGAGGATAGGACAAGGAAGAGGAAGGAAAGATCGTGCGCCGTCCATGGCCCGTTTGTTAGGGTACCGCTCCGGCATACGCCTGGTATTGATCGGAGGCAACACGGAAAACTATCAGAGCAGTTGGCCGCTAGAATTCTTCCCCAGACGACGACTGCATTCGACGTAACTAGTTAGGTAGCCAGTATCGAAAATCCTGCCACCGTCGGGACTCGGACCTAGGACCTGGTATTTCTAGTATTGAGAGGTTGCATTATCAAAACATTGCCATTGGCAACCGACATCTCGTCAATTGGGCCACACCTGTTGCGAGGCGGCGAGGCGTGGCGCGGGGGGGCGGGGCGGGGTCGGAGAGGGGGTGGGGCCGACCGCCACGCTCTGCCAACTGTGCGAAGCGCCTGCGCTCCGTACGCGGATTAATTTCAAAGACTGCCTCCCCCTCTCTCTTTAATCCTGTAATGACCCGCTCTACTGAACGCGAGTCGCTGCCGAGGGCATCAAAACAGAACGGCATTTTGGAGCAGAAAACGAGGTCAATTGGGTGGTTTGAGGCAACGGGATTTGTTTCTTCGCAATCATATCCAGTACTGTGTTGCTAACTGGAATCGAGAATCATTTCAGCTCACCAAGTCGTCAATTACAGTTTTCATCTTGAGTCGTGACCTTACGATAAAAAATTCGTGTAGTTAAAGAGAAAACATGAGATACATGAATCATCATTCTAACTCTAAGAGCATTTATTCACTGTGAAGACCAATAATTTTCTCGCAGTAGTAAGAATGTTATGGGGAGGAAGTCTTTATAATAAGCGAACCTGCAGAAGTTTATTTAAATTATTTTGCCTAATATTCCACGTAAGCATCCTTCTAGACATCATTTAATAATTTTGACATTTTTTGGTTCGATCATACTTCTGGGTCCCTGCGATTGATCCGACGCTGGTTATCAAGGGCTATTTGTGAGGCTGAAAGTAAGATGGAATGATAACAGCCGGTAGACATTGGTAAAAAATTCTTCGCATTGGTGCAGAAGGAGGATAGGAGCATTGGAGCATTGGAGCATTCGCATTGGAGGATAGGCCATAGAACGATTTTAGGACTCGAGGGTACCAATGACTATTTTATAATTCCTCAAATACAGGAATTATGGGTGATTTGCTACTACTAGAATCCGGATTTTTGGCAAAGTTCTTCTCCTCCTCCTTCTTCTTCTTCTTACGATTTTAATTCTTAATAGGAATCTATGCTTTGTGGATTATTCTAGGAATTCTGATTTAGCTATTTGCACCAATTTTATCTTCCGATGCCTAGTTTAAACAGTTCACCTTGTTTTGTCCTTTTTTCTTCCTTATTTGCCATTTTTTGTCGTTTGTCTTCTCACACATATTTCAATTCCTCTGCAAACCTGATTATCTGCAAGCCTGAAGAACGTATTGATACTCGTCTCGTTTGGTTTTTCTCTTCCACGGAGGCGCGGTAGCCGGCAGCATAGGAATTTTTTTTGCTTACTGTAGAGTACATCAATCGACAACTCCACTTACGAGCAACTACCACTTATGAGCATCAGCACCTGCGCAATTGAAACTGCGCATGCGTAGAGACTCGAGATAATCGTCGATTGCTGTAAACCGATTGTTGCAAAAGTCCCTAATAAGTAACGTACTCAGATTCTAAGGTTGCGAAGTGTTAAAAACATCTACAAGATAGCGAGACGATATCTATGAAAAGTTTGGATTACTTTCATTCAACTTCAGCCTGAAGAATCGCATTCTTTTGGCGTATGTCCGCTGACCCTTTTTAAAAAAGAATATTATGAGAATATATCATTTTTAATGTTCAATTGCCACATTTTACATGCCTTTTGTTACCTCTATTTAACCGGAATTTGCCTGCCAGTTTTAGATAAAATAAGTTCTTGAACTCCTGGACTTGAGCTGCAAGACGCACAGGTAGAGGATTACACTAAGGATACGACATCGATGTCAGTGTTTTCAAAACATCGGTGTTTTGTGTTCAGTGGTTTACGTGATCAGTATTTTTTAAATGAAAAATCTATTATAAAATCTGTAATTTTAAAATGTCTGTAAATTGAGTGTTCTTTAGACCAAAGTGCCTAAGGATGAAAAATAAATAAAATAATTTATCAATAAAGAAGCCTCTCTATTTTTTTAAATAAAAATCAAATATCCAAGTTTTGTTATTTGCCCTGTTAATTTTTCACTTTGTTTTGACAGTTAAAACTCAATTAAAAATTAATGAACAAGACCACTTTAAAATTAAATCTCCTCCTCTCCTCGCCGCGTGAACATCAACGGTTACGATTCCAGTTTTAAAAACATCGATGGTTTTGGGTCGATACGCAGTAGATCGATAGTTCTGTCCGCTATGGCGTGCCCAAAACTCCTTATTAACACAGAGTTTTAATTTTCAGCATCAATATTTATAAACATCAATGCTTTCTTGGCGATGTTGCATCTCAAGTTGACGCCCATCCGAGCGACGCCACTGACTTTTTTTTCAATATCCTCCCCCTCCAGTTACCCTGGAGGGGCGGGAATTTATTCAATTACCTGACTCCAGCCGATTGGGCTTTTGGAGATGGTGGAGGGCGGTTATCTTAAATAAACTATTTAAAACTAGAACTTAATCCTAACTTAAAACTATTACATGGCTGGCCTCTTTGGGCCTAGCCTAGTTTATGTACAAGTTATTTTAATACTTAACGCCACTGACTGAATGGGTGGGTGAGTGGGTGGGTGAGTGGGTGGGTGGGTGGGTGAGTGAGTGAGTGGGTGGGTGGGTGGGTGAGTGGGTGGGTGGCGATGGTGGAAGGCGGCCGGATCCGGGAGGCGCGGGCACGGAGGGCGGCGTCGGTGGGCAAACAGCGCCGTGCCGCCGCCGCCGCGCAAACACACGCCGTCCGCTCGCGCTGCCTCCGCGGGGCCCGCGCCGCGCCGCGCCGCGCCGCGCCGCGCGTTGTTGCCGCTTCCTTGACGCTCGCTCGTACTCGGCGCGACCGACGCAACAAGTGCCCGCGAGCATTCATTGCCCCACAGCACCTGATGCAAAGATTAGGGGCTGTTGTCAGGAGCACACGGACAAAACGAGAGGTCTGGGGCGGTAAATTCCCTTATTTCAAACAAAAGTTCCGCCCACACTCTACATATAAGCTGCATTAATTTCTCCGTACAGTTAATTTGTATTTGAAATAAATACATTTGTTATTCATTTTGAATGAAAAAATTACCTCAAGAACTGGGGCACGTTGCCCTCACTGCCCCCCCCGTTTTTCTGGGTATCCCTGGGTATTCCCAGGGCAGGGGTGGATTAATCCACGAGCAGAGTAAGTAAGCACATGCTTACTTACCATTCATCGCCAGTTATTTATTAACAAAATTTTACATTGGTACATGAATGTATAAAAATATTGTAACTTATTTTATTGTAAAGATAGTGGTTTAATTTTTTTACACACGTTCAATTTTCTTTATTATTCGGGTATTCCACGGTTGGGAAATTCATTGTGTCCCTTAGGGTATAAACCTGTACCTGGGTTTTCTAATACAGTTCGAACGAATTTTCCGCCGGATCCGGACGCGGCCAGAAATGTCATCAGTCACCACAATAACGTCGACTTGAAAATAACATGCTATAGATATAAAGTAAATAAAGAGTCTTTGAGTTTGAAGATGAATTGTAAGAAAACACAAATACCAACAGAAACCCTATTAAAAGTCCTTAAAGTGAGACTCGTAGTGTATTACAGTTAGAGATACTTATCACATGTACTTTTTAAATTCTTCCTCACTCGGGTACAAATGCATCACGTGATCTGTGTCAGTGCATCTTGGCTGCGTTTCTCAACGATTTGCACTATTATGCCCTCCTCTTTGTATTGCAGTAAGAACTTCATTCATTACCAGCTCCAGGAGTTTTTGATTTTCTGATGTTTTATTATAAGACCTCGTTTAGTTTTACCATCATGGAAATAATTATCGCGTAATGCTCAATATAAAGACCCTCTGCAGAAAATAAATGTAAATCTGTCTTTGAAATTTAAATGTTGATATCAATATAAATCATTGACGGTGAGCGTGAAGGAAACGCCTTACAATCGAGCGTACCAGTGAATGGGAGATAATGGGTATGTTTCTGGCCAGATTCCAAAACTTTGCTTGATTATAAGCGAATTAGTGGCAACTGCTGCAATCAAATTCATAGCAAGATTTCTCTAAAAGGGAGGTTTCCCTCATTGCTTCCAGGTGAATACCGCTTCAGCACGCCTTGAAAAGTTCCACGGACCGCGCGCGATCTTTTATCTTTCCATTCCCTTCTAATCTATCCAGTTCGAGTGGGACATCGTCGTTGGGAAGTATACCCCCTACTATCCACCCATAACCAACATACGCGGCGGGGAAGAGGGTCAGCCCAATAGTGGATTCAAACAGGTAGATGATACACAATATAAGGCACTGAGGTAGTGTGCTATCCATCAGGAAATTAACATCGGGGTAATTTATAAGATAAATCAAACGTATGATAGAGACGTTTTCAAGCTCTTGCGGGAGAAGTTTTACTTTTAATGACTGAGGGAGGGCGTGGCAAGACTGGAACAGTAGCCGCGTGGATACAAGGGGAGGGCGCAGATGTGAAGTGAGCGAAGGCATGGGCAAGGGGGGGGGGTCACAGAGACAGAAAAGAGGTGGCGAGGGCGAAGACAAGGCAAGGGAAGTGTCGCCGATGCAATGAGGGAGGGAGAGGACAAGGGCTGCTGAGACCTGGAGAGGGCGCGGGCGAGAGCGGGACGCGTGCGAGGGCGATGACTAGGCCAATGGAGGGATTGCAGATGCAGCGGGCGAGGGGGAAGGCGGGGACGGGGGAAAGGGCGCAGGGATGGAGTGGGCGTGGGCGAGGACAATGGCTGCAGAGGCGAGGAGAAGGTGCGGGCTAGAGCCAGACGAACGCTAGAGCTAGACAACGAGAGCAAGATTAGGACAAGGGAGGGATCGCAGATGCAGTGGGCGAGGGCGGGAGCAGGGGCGGGGACGGGGGAAAGGGCGCAGAGATGGATGGGCGTGGGCGAGGACAATGGCTGCAGAGGCGTGGAGAGGGCGCGAGCGAGAGCGGGACGAGTGGAAAGGACGAAGAGTAGGACAAGGGAGGGATCGCAGACGCAATGAGCGAAGACGAGGAGAAGGGGAGGGCGCGGCGACGGAGTGGGCGAGGGTAGGTGTGGAGAGCAAGAGCGAGAGCGGGGCAAAGGGCCGGGGCGGAGCGCTTCGTATTCCTGGTGCGCGCGGGGCGTGTTTTTGTCGGTGCGGAGAGGCTGTCGCCGCCCTCGCGCCGGAGGAACAAAGCGCGACCGCTAATTGCCAGCGGAGGGCGGCGGCGCGGCGCGTGCGGGAGGGCGGCGCCCGCTCCTCGGGCCACGGGCTCTTCCCTCCCCTCTCCTCCCCCCCTTCCGCCCATCCTTCCCAACCTTCCGCGCGCGGCGTCGGAGAACAGGTGGACCGCGCTGTCTCGCGTCTCTATTTATTTATTTATTTATTTATTTGTCAAAAAACAGTAAAAACTGTATATGACGGAAAAGGGTGGGGAAAGAAATTTATCTGCGCACATTTTCTTGAGGTCCAGAATTAAAAAAAACAACGAAAAAATGAATTTAGAAAATAATTATTTTAGAAAAATAAAAATATTTGAAAAATGTTTTTTTTCCCCAGTTATAGAAAATCAATTTCAACTGTAAATGAACTATAAGCAAAAGGAGTGCTCAACAATTAGGAGTGCTCTTCCTCCCCACTTGCTCTCATTATAATAAAGCTGTGTTGATTTGGATATGCATAATATAGTGCATCGGAACTACCACAAACACAATGCCACTATAACAACTACTATCTTATTGTGCCCTTATCGACCGGTATTTTCATGTTAAAAATTATTTTGTGCTATGCAATTTCATAATAAATGAGAGATTCAACCTAAAACAGTTGCCTGCGTCGTCCACAACCACACAGTTACATGAAAAAGTATTCGCAGAAATTAAAAAAAGGACAATTTGTTTCGTTACAAACTTTTGTTTAATTATCGTCGTTCGGATGAATCAAGTATTAACGATTCACATGCTGGAAAGGCAGTACAGTAATTCAACATTTCACTACTAAATATGCCTTGAAATCTCCAAAATGCTTTACTGGAATTCTTGTAGAAGTATTCTACTGAAAATAATCCCAATCGATTTGTCTTGTCAAGAGGAAGACTTGATAGTCTTTGTGGCTAGTTTAGAAATCTCCGCTACGCGATTTGAACACACACAAAAAAAAAAGCATTTTCCAGAAATCTAGATTCCCAGGATCCGAAACCGTGGCAATTTTTTTTCTATCAGACACGTCCACTGAGACCTCATGTATTCCCGAATGGTGAACCAAAACGTGTCTCACGAACGGGTAGTATACTCACAGGCAGTTTACCCGATTTCTATGTTCATATTCTGGAATTACCTGCTTTGATGGTACAGTCGTTATCATACCGGGCTACTGATCCCAAATTGGCGGGTTCAAACACGATCAAAGTAGGGGGATTTTCGAAGTGCCAGAACATCGACGGCATGCGTGCGGCTAGACTAGCATGCACGCAGGTCTGATCCCAGGAAAGTCATTTGGCCGATCCTGGCAAAATTAAATTCTCTAGAAATTTAGCACCAATCAACGTTTCGATTTCAACTACTGGATAAGATTGCTCTATCTGGTATTCAAATCAAATGTAAAAATTGGCGCCCCTAGGGAAAGCAATGGCAAACTACCCTAGGTACACTTGCTCAGAACCAGTCTCAGAAGAAGGCGCTAGGGGCTTCTAGACTGCCAACCAGCCATATGACTGTTAGCCAAAGAGAGAGATTCTGGAATTGAGATGAATTTATGATGGTATTGATGAAAAGATAAATGATAGAGCAATGATAGTTAGGGGCTTGGGTTTCCGGGAGATCGATGAGAAAATCAGGTGCCAACTCGCATAGTCCATGCAAATTCCACAAAGATCAACAGGACCTGGTTGATCAGGGCCAACTGAAGCCCGGTATCATCGGTGGAAAGCGACCAGTTAGGCTGTTAAACCTCCGCCTGCACAAACCGGGCAGCTTGGAGAAAAATCAATCATGATCTTGTAATATTTTCAATTATTATATTTATAATTACATTTTAAATACTTTTAAATCATTAGTAAAGTTATATCATTTACAATAAGTCATAATTTATTTTAATTTATAATAATATTAAAATTTAATTCATTTATAAAATATATTACTTTGAAAAACAAGACGGTGATGTTACTATTTTCTATATTACAGATTTCCAGTGCACGCACGAACTGAAAGAAAACTATGCACCTTCTACAGTTTCGTTAGATTCCCGGGAACTCGAGGGAAATCCAAATCAATAGCCTCTGACCAGGAGGTTCTGGGGTCACAATGGGAGTCCTGACTGTCGCTGTGGCAGACGCCAGCTAGATAGGTCGAATTCAGCCGCTGTCTGGAGGACAATTCTTGAGGCCTGCTGCCCGTATCGGCAGTTTTCTGTGGTTTATCGCATCAACACTGGGGGAGTGTCGGAGCAATACCCTAACAAAAGGGCCATAGACCGCGCGCGATCTCTCCTTCATCTTCGTTGTCCCACCCTCACCCCTTGCCTACGCATTCTTGCACTTGCACGCGCTGCACTTATCGGGATAGTACTCGGGAGCTTAGAAGTTGTCCCGGGGGGGGGGGCGATGACGGATTTCACTATCCGATGGTGGAAGATCTCCGCCACCACCACCACCAACTCCAATAAAAATGCACTACAGTTACGGGACGAATGGCCATAGCAGTTGACACGTCCTCATTCATGCTTCTCATACTCAAGGGTCAGTGCTTCACTCCTTACGATGTAGATGTCGTCCTAATGCAACAAGGCTCCATACAAAAAGGTTGCCTGCATTAAATATGTATTTGCTATTCACTTGTTGCGTTATTGTACATCAACTTTTTATTTCGTGGTTTGTTGATATGAAAAATCACTGGCATGTTAAGAACTGGCTACGGGTAGGTATTATACAAATATACTACATAGATATTGCGGTATTCATGAATATTGTTTTTGTTAAAATATTTAATTTATTGTAGTGTTACACGGAAGTATTTTATTTTTTGTTTTTGAGAAATATAGTGCTATTTTTTGGAAATACATTTTTGTGTTGTTTTTTTTTTTCAGCAGCACTTTCGCCGATGTGAGCCATTTATACTGCGATTATTCATAGCTGCCTGTGGTAGGTTATCAGCTGTTACGGTGCTATCCTTTTGGGATCCTACATGTCACTACAGTGGCGTTCAACATTCCACTTGGATGACACCGTAACAGCTGATTAACGTCAGAGGCAGCTCTGAATAAATCCATGTATATTATTATTATTATTATTATTATTATTATTATTATTATTATTATTATTATTACGATTTTGACTCCTTACGGTTGTTAGCCATGGAGGTATGGAAGATGAATGATGATGATAGTGAGGGGTGAAAGGACGGCACATACATACAGACACACACAAATACACCCACGCCCGAGGCGTGACTCGAACACGCAACCCTGCGGTCCGAGATCGCCATAACACTACTGCTTTAGCGATCTCGGCCACAGGGCCGGTCATAGAATTATTATTGCAATGGGAATACATAAAAGAAAGATCCCGCGCCGCGCCGCGCCGCGCCGTGCCGCGCCGCGCCGCGCCGGTGCGCCGAGTAGCTGCATTCGCTCGCAGAACCAGTCGTCCTCTCCGCTTGCGGTCAGCGGCCACCGAAAGCGGCGCGGCGCGAAGCGTGCCGGGCGGGAGGTCGCCCTGGAGATAACCCTGCGCGCTGCGCTCGCGTTACGCGGCCCCCGCCCGTCCGCGTGCTGGGTTACGCGCGGCTGAGGACGGACGCGTGTAACGCTGACCTACCGCGCCCGAGGTCGAGAACGAAACCGATACTTGTTGCGCAACCTCCACATGCCACGAGATGTTATATTACACGCCTTACAATATTAACAATTACATCATTAGATTTATTCATTACTTCATTAAATTTTGGTAAAACTTAATTAGTTAATACAGTTAATTTTGATATTTCATTTTCTTAACTTTTCATTTAATTTCCTTGTTTTCGCAGGTATGAATACATAATACAGCCCTAAGTCGTTAACGAATCGAGGGCTCGTTAGAGACGTACCGACAAGGTACAGCAATACGAAATTTAAAGAAATTGGAACATTTTAAAATTGTATGAGTGCAAACAAAAATCAACAATTATAAATTTATAAAAGGTCTCCTACATCACATCAATATTTGTAATAGAAATATTTTTTTGGAATAGTGTATTTTTCGAACGAATTTAACTTTCGCAATTTAACATTTGTTGTTTTTATATTGTTTCTGTTGAAATAAATGTACTTACTTTACACTGTTGAAGGTAGCGTTTTTTCTTGTGTGTCTAGTCCATTCCTTCACTTTGCGACAGAGAAATGTAGATTTGGCGCTTTTTTGTCAATATTCCGAAAATATCATTGAAGATTCGTATAAAATAACCTCCAAAATTAGGAGATCAGTTTCAGTATCTTGGAGCCGCCATCGAATCAGTCATCTTGATTGAGAAATAATAATTGTGATAAAAATCCTAAGAACAGTTAAGGCAATAGTATTTTGTACATATCAATGGACAGACTAATAAGTTGAAAAACAATACCTTTTCGGAATTAGGAACCTCCAAAACGTGCATTTCCGTCTAAATCTTCACACTGATATTTTACAGCATGACATGTCTTTCTTTATCCTACTTACACGAAATTGTGAAAACTAACGTTCGTATTCTACAACACATTGCGTACATGAAAATCGAATTTCAAAATTGAAAATAACGCAATTGCCATTCTGATCTCATTAAATGTTTACATAATCTTCTTCATCCATGAAGAGTCCTTGGGAATCAGTTCTTTTCTCAGAGTGAGTAGTGTAAACTGCGTCGAGTAGATTGAAGAGAATCCCGCCATAACATCGCAAAGCCAGGTAGACACAACAACAGCACAAAGCGTTCCTTTGAAGCGAGAGCCCGTACCAGCAGCTGCGGTTTCTCAGTGCGTGACTGCGCGTGAGCTGAAGAGACGGCTGCAATGCGAACAATGGTCTCCGCCTTTCCTTTGTGCAAGTCCCGGTGACTACGACGGCGAGTGGCGGGAGAATTGCATTGACAGCGATGGCGTTGGCGATGCGGTGGTGGCTTGCAATACCATCTGAGGTCTGTATCAGTTGCGCGCAACTCACGGCTTGCCGCGCGGGTGTAGTTTCTGCGGACCGCGGGTCAGACAAATAAGACTGCTGGAACCACAGCTGACTTTTTGGCTTCTGCATTTCGTCAGATAAAGCTTTGGAACAGTGGTGTCAAGGCTTTATACTGGTGGCAGGGGCATGCGTCGTGGCACAGTAGCATGCCACGAGCTTCTCTGCGGAACTAGCGTCGGGAAAGGAAACTATTAGTAACCCCCACCGTTTTACAATAGGGATGGCGTTGTCTCTGGTAGCGGGGTAGTGAACTGCGTGGAGGGGCAATTTCTTGTTCTTGATCATCTGTTTACCTCCATGCACTGATCGTGGCACTGAATTTTATTTATTAGATGTTTGGTGCCTAGAAATGAAGGGGCTCAAAAACGTTGATCCTAATAAGAAATTTCAAGAATGATTGATCATTAATGAACCATGAAAAATGTCATTTCAAATCTTAGAATCGAATTTGTGAAGTTTACATTCGTCGTGCTTGATTAGAACTTTACCTCAACGTTCGCAGTCCCTGGAACTGATTTTTAATTGCTAGATGCTTGATAACTGGAAATGGAGGGGATGTATGAAACAATTTCAAAAACTTTCAACCTAATAAGAAATTGGAAAAATTAATGATCATTAATTATCCATAAAAATGACATTAAATCTGTTTTTTTTAATTTACGAAATTTTGAATTTATATCATTTAACAGATCAGTTTGAGAATGTTATAGACATTTTCATTTGCGTTTAAAAATATGATGCTTCGAAACCCATCTGGAAGTGACCAGGGCATCGGTAATATTTGAGGTCTAAGCAAAACACTCCATCCTACGCGCCATCGCTTGCACAAGCCCCCCTCTCTGTTGTTGTGGAGCGCATTTTGTACCAGTGTGCGGAGGGAGGCGCTAGGCGGCGGGGGCGGCGGGGGCGGCGGGGGCGGCGGGGGCGGCGGGGGCGGCGGGGGCGGCGACGGGGCGGCGACGGGGCGGCGACGGGGCGGCGACGGGGCGGCGACGGGGCGGCGACGGGGCGGCGACGGGGCGGCGACGGGGCGGCGACGGGGCGGCGACGGGGCGGCGACGGGGCGGCGACGGGGCGGCGACGGGGCGGCGACGGGGCGGCGACGGGGCGGCGACGGGGCGGCGACGGGGCGGCGACGGGGCGGCGACGGGGCGGCGACGGGGCGGCGACGGGGCGGCGACGGGGCGGCGACGGGGCGGCGACGGGGCGGCGACGGGGCGGCGACGGGGCGGCGACGGGGCGGCGACGGGGCGGCGACGGGGCGGCGACGGGGCGGCGACGGGGCGGCGACGGGGCGGCGACGGGGCGGCGACGGGGCGGCGACGGGGCGGCGACGGGGCGGCGACGGGGCGGCGACGGGGCGGCGACGGGGCGGCGACGGGGCGGCGACGGGGCGGCGACGGGGCGGCGACGGGGCGGCGACGGGGCGGCGACGGGGCGGCGACGGGGCGGCGACGGGGCGGCGACGGGGCGGCGACGGGGCGGCGACGGGGCGGCGACGGGGCGGTGACGGGGCGGTGACGGGGGGGCGGTGACGGGGGCGGCGGGGGCGGCGGGGGCGGTGACGGGGGCGGCGGCGACGGGGGCGAAGGTTGAAGCGCCGCGAGCGCGCAGCTGCCAGGCGCTGCAGGGGGCGGAAGCGAGGCGCGTGCCGGGTGGCCCCGTGCTTCGCGGGGTCCCTCTGTGTCGTCGGATGGAAAATCGCACGTGAGATGTAGGGAGCGCTGACTGTTAGTTGCAGTGCGATTTTTCTAACTCTGCCCCTCAAGCCCCTATGGCCACGATGGAATATCATACGGCATTTCGCGTCCTTCTCCGTCGTGCCGCTAGAAGTCGCATGATCACAAGCACTGCTTGATACGGTCGCGATCATGCAATACCTGGCGGCACGACTGAGAACGTCGCGAAATACCGTGACGTATTCCATCGTGAAGACGGGCCTTGAGGGGCAAAGTTGGAAAAATCGCAGTAAAAGGCCGTATTTTAAGTGGTGAGACTCGGACGTCGGGCCCCCTCTTCCGTCTGACCACGCAAATTTCGCTGCCCTCCTCTCACCATCTAGCGGAGGTAGAAAGTATTACTCGGGCGACGAAACAGGCGATTTGAATTTAGATCATACACTTTTTTAGGCTTCAGGATCTTTTACTTGCAGTAAATCTACACGATATGGCGACCGGCTTTACTTCCTCTCCGATGGAAGGCGTCCGATGGATTTTGTTCGCCCTTCGATCGGGTTTGAACCCGCTAACTTTGGTACAACAGCCCGACACACTAACCGTTATGCCACCGAACTCCCAAACCGTTTAAAGGCATTCGCGCAGACTGTTAAGAGGCATTCGCGGTATGTTATTCAGCTTTTTGAAAACCGGAACCTGTCTTACTGTTGTGGAATAGTGCATGACACGGTAGGCAATGGCGAATAATCAAGTTTCCAATAAACTGAGTCCGAGACCATTAAAAGTACGGGTCCAAAATGAAGCTTTTTTACCCCCGTCCCATTGTAACAACTAACACAACATTCACACACATACATACTGTCTCCCTCCCTGAAATAAACATCACCGGACACCCCAATCTCCTTGGCTAAAGTAGCAACACAAATCGGATTAATTTAATATTTTAAAAGTCAAGTTAATTAATTTGAGCATTTAATTATTGTTAGATATTAATAATATAAAAAATCCTAGAAAAATATTGTGAGAAATTTTTATTTTCAACTCTCCTCATCGATTGATTTCTTTGGTTACAATTTTTTTGATTGACTTCTCAAATCATCATTCATGACTTCTATTTGCCTACGAAATGCCAAGTATACTTCTGTACGTGGTCGCCCATCGTACCGTTTCTAATATCGCACAACGAGAAGTAATTCGACGTGTCATATCAATCTTGTAATCCTTCCTTCTTACACTCGATCATATTATAAAACTGAAGTCTTGTGAATGTAACGTAGTATTCGGAGTTTTGATCGCAGAGCGTCGTTTCACCCTGCTCTCCACCACGAGCGTGTCGCGCATGCGCACAAAGGAGCGTATGTGGCGGAGCGGCGAGCTGCGCCGTCGCTCAGAGCGGATGCTGAGCAGCGCCTGATCCGGCCTCTGAAATGTTATGCAAACGAACGTGACGTTGCCTCCGCGGCGACGCTGTATGGAGCGACGCGAACATAGCTCGAGGTCACGACGCACTACTACGACTTTTCTTTCGTTCTTACTCACTATTCTTCTTTCTCATCCTTCTTTTTTTTCTTTCTTTTTTCTTTCTGTTCCTATTTCCTTTCTTTTTCTTTCTTCTATTTTTTCTCCATTTCATTTTTTGCTTCTGCTTTTTCATTGTCTTTTTCTTTTCTTCTTTCAAGTAATAGCTCTCGTGCTCATATTAGTTTTCATTTGGAGTTTTGGCTTATCTCACGTTTTTGCTCGCTAAACAATCGTACTTACTAGGTCATTCTCAAAATTTACTTGCGACGTCAGTGAACAAGATGATGTTTTATTTTAAGATAATCGCTTTAATTTGTGATAGTATTGGAAGATTAAATGGACACTGTCTTTTGTCAGAGAAAGCTGAGTAGTAAATTCTAGCAAATCATCACTAACGGTTTAAGACCAAAAAGGAAACGAAAGATACAAATGAAAGACAGATGATCAGTGTAATGTTGAAATGGAAACGAGTCGAATGAGATTGATGGGTCAGAAGGTAAAGAAGGAGAAGGGAAGTAGGAAGAAAAAAAGATAAAGAAAGAGGAGGTAAAGAAGAAGATTGAAGGTGAAGAAAGCAATTCATCATTGGGTGGAAACTCATGCCCAGAGAAAAATTCTGATTAAACCAACCATACAAAATGGTTTTCCAAAAACACACGATGGAACACACGATGGAAGATAGAACCCCTCCCATATACGAGTAACTACAACAAATTAATTATTTTAACAAAAACAGCCTTCAGGAATACTCTAGAGTTGTATGTGTGTTCACTCCAAGAAATTTTATGATGGAAAATTCAAGGTAGTTATAGCTTTGTTCATGTATTTCCTTTTTCATTTTATCAATGTGAAAAATCGTATATCCTTGCTGTGGAATCCCATGAGAAGTTTTATTAATTTCTGGTATCAAGGGATCAAGATGTTGAGCGCTTGTGGTATAAGTGATGGAGAATTGGACATATGAGAATGGGGTAGAAGCCCATCTTTGACACTACGGATGGGAGTGGTGGCAGAATGGTGAAACAAGGATTGCCCCTTTCGTATTAGGAGTTACGAGGTGATCACCGCGAGGCTGCACGTGTCCGCAGTCAGAAGGGGGCTTCCTCTAGAAGACGCGTGTTTATTTCTCCAGCCTCATCGCGTCCATCTTTCTGCTCCTTCCCCTCCGTTCTTTCGTTTTCGGAGAAACCGCCGCGGCCGCGAAAAGACAAAAATATTTTGGGCGGGATCTACGGGCGCGATTTATACTCTCCATTGACAGAGACACATGGTACAATAAAATCTGAAGACAAAAATAGAGAAGCGGCTCGTGGTTGTTGAAATTTGGCAGCTTTACAGCAGGAAGCTCGAAAAAAAGAAGAAAAAATGAGAACTGGAACGGCGCGTCAAATGGTTCGTCAGTTAAACATAATTGGGGTTTGATTTACACAGGAAGGATCGGTTGAGAAGAGAATTACCCATTGTAAAATTGAATGAATGTGAACGTTTTTAACCATGGCCTAGTTAGGCTCTTCCCAGGAAGAAAGTTCTGGTGAAACAAAAAATAGATTCATCACATATTTTCTCAAGTTAATTTAAATTTTAGGATTTTACTTCAAACGCAATTACACAACTCGTTTACAAAATTATAATAAAATATTAAAAATGTCTTTTAGATAATTTGTTGATTTAGATAATTAAATAGTTTGTAAACACAATATATAGTTGGTGTTTACCGTATATCATATTGTAATTGTAGTAATGAGAACACTTATTTTTATGTAAACAAATTTATCGATTATATCGAAATATATTTAAATACATATTACACGAGAATTTTGTTTCATATTCACCGTTTAAATACACTGTAAAAAGGATAGATGAAATATATAAATAAAAGTATTAAAATTAGAAAAAATAAATAAATAAATTTGAACATAAGATTCTGTGAACACGAGATATATCTATTTTACTATTTCTTAGAACTCCGGTAGTCGCCTCGTCCACATGACTTACGTTTGAAAACCTCCTTTCCTTTTTAACAAACAGATTCCGGATGATAAATGATGATAAAATATTTCCGAAGTTCCATTTCTAGAGCTCGTGATTGTCATATGAGTACGACAGATTTTGTTTCTCTTGCCAGGTGGAAGAAACGTGCTGCGGGTGGGTTGTCTTCGAGCGACGCTATTCTTGGGTGGTCTTTGTTTTTGTTAATGTATTCAATTTCTTCGTTCACTCAAGCATCCCGTCGAGTCAGACTCGGCACTCAGCACTCGGGGCCCAGAGCTTAGCGAATGCGGGAAACAAAAGTGGGACACGAGGAAGAGGTAACGTAATGAGAATTTATTAATGTGCTTAATTGGTTATAATTGCCCTGATGAACGTTATTCATGGAACGACGAGACAAAAAGTAAAAGAATGGACGTGGAGAAAAATCAGTCAGCGTGTACTGATTAATGTTATTAAACAGTATAGCATGGATAATAAATAAGTATGAAAATTGAAATTAGCTTTGTTTTCATATTGAAGTAACTTGTCCGTTACTTGCTTATTAAGTTGTGACAATTTCATTACGGAACTATGCTCTAACAAATGAAATCAGAAGGGAAGGGGAAAATCTGGAAGAGGAGCAGATAGAGAACAAAGTTTTAAATGGACCAAGCACATGTGTGTCCGTAGTGAATAATGAAAACGTGGGTGTTTGAAAATGATTGTCCCTGTCTGTTTTGGAAGGCAAAGTAGGTTAATCTACATAAGGTAATTGTAACGTAAGGTGGGAGAATGTTTAATAAATAAACTTCTCTACTTTAATCTTTGTTATTCAGAAAGGATCAACAAAACAATACTACTCACACTCTTTTTTTTCATTAGTTCCATTTTCAGATAAACATTTATAAATGGAATTAACAACATTGTACCAATCACAGTTAATTTCATTCTAACAAATAACTATCACTCATGCTTTTATGGGCAAAGAGATCTGAGAAACAAAGACTCGTCAAAGAATAAATACCGGATATGTTTTGTTACATGAAGACAGTACTTTGACACACCGCGCATCTACATACATCACAAGCCAGCCATGCACTGTTTTGCAGTTGTTTCTGTCATTGTTAATTTGAACGAAATATATTCGTTCTCAAAGTAAAGTAGTGCTGGTTTTGTCGAATAGTTCGTTGTAATTCCAGTCTGGTACCTTGGCGAAATGACCTACAAACGGAAGAAAGCCAAGAGGAGAATCCGTGAGGTGAGCGTGCAGTCACGAATCCGGTACCAGGCGAACCGTGATGCTGCTGCGATGGCGAGGGCGACGGCCGCCCTACTTGGCGCGCGCTTTTTGGAATCGCAGGGGCGCGATGCGCTGGATCGCCGCCCACCGCCCAACTTATCTTTACGACCAAAAAATAAGCAGCTTCAGGTGAGAGGCGTCAGTGGTTTCATTAGATGCCCAGACAAGCCTGAAATCTACAAAAGCAATTGGACAGCTTCCATTTTGACTGAAAAAATGCAAAAACAAACGGTTTTGGTTTCGACTGAAAGATTCAAATATTTGATTTATTTTAATCGACAATTTCTCATACCTGGTATTACGACTATACCATCATATTCGGTGCGTCACTGCGTTCTACACATGGAATGTCTTGCGAGGAAGAAAGAAGTTCCAGTATTCACGAGTGCCATTTCAGAACGGCCCATTTTTGGTACACCAGGACCCCATTTTTCATGTACTAGATAGTAGCAAATTTGCTGCTGCAGGCTACTAGTTATTGCCATTATTATTATTATTATTATTATTATTATTATTATTATATTATTATTATCATTATTATCATCATCATCATCGTCAACCCTTAAATTCATGTCTGAGGATGTTAGGTGTCGGCTAAATGCAAAATCCATTTGAGGTTGTGGCCAGCTTTCTAAGAAACAGATCTGGGGATTGCGGGTGCCTCAACAACATTTATAACGGCTACAACATCGCAAAATATGCGCTGTTTTCAGTAAAGCGATGCCTTGCACTTTCCACTCTTTTGAATGACTTGGGTCGTGGGAGGAGTTCTTACAACACTATTACAAAACTTTGTGAAACAAATCATGACTCCGATAATCGCTGTTTCAAAACTCTTCTATTCAAGGCGTTTCTCTGCTTTCTTGCTTACGACTTTCTGATCGCATGGTACAGCAACATACACAAGTCGTCACGCTTTTTTCTCCAAATCCCGAGCCATAATATCCTGTTTGTTTCATGTTATCGGATGATCTATAAGCATTTGTAGGACATGCAGTACTGTATACAGTCAAAGAGAAATCACAGTTTTGGAGGGTGTTCAAATCACTTAGAGCATGCATTTGGAACTTCGAGAGCGTTACAGATTTGCCAGTGAAGGTAACTACAGACCTTGCCTTCTCAAGTACTTGGACTTCGGTAGAATTGGACAAGCTGAGATGACAAGTTTTCAATCTGTTCCTGACAAACTCGTAATTTATCGTCCTGCAAAATTTGGAGAACCGTTTTATCATAGCGTAGTCTTCTTAATGCCTGATCTTGTACAGTATTGGATGTTTTCACTATGTGTTTTGGCATTGCTGGCTTATCTTACCACCTATCCCATCTTATCCATCAACCCATCCGTAATCATTCACCTGTCGTCAATCTCTTACCATTCATATCATAACATGTAATGCAAAACCATCACTGTGATAACCTCCCCCCGAAAAGGGAGGAGCCAGTATTCTCCTCTCACACCCATATTCAGAAACCAGTATGGCACTGATCATTATTTTTTTTTAGAACCGAGTCACTCGCTTCCTTGAGAAGAATGATTGGGAAGTTTTAGCGTACGCTCGCATACGCAGAACGGCTCTGCCGCCCCAGAAGCCACTCTGCGCATGCGCACGCTATTATTCCAGGAATTGCTGGTGAAAAGCAAGCGTTTGAATAGGGGTTTACGGATTTCACCGCACTAGTTTCAGATAGTGAAGTCCCATCGGCAGACAAACAGTCGAGACCCACCCGCAGAAGTTCTAGCGTAAGCGCGCATGAGTATAACCCCAGACGCCACTCTGCGAATGCGCGCGTGCTATAATTCCAGAATCTTCCGTCAAAAGGAAGCATTTAAATCGGGACTTGCGGTGTTCTTCAGGTTCCAACAGTGGAGACACACCGGCAGACGCTTTAGTGTACGTGCGCTTGTGCAGAACGGCTATGTCACCCCAGAAGCCACTCTCCGCATGGCCGCGAGAATAATTCCAGAATCGTTCCTCAAAAGAAAGCATTTGATTCGGGTCTTACGATTTTCAACGCACCAGGGTCCAACAGTGAAGATCCGCCGGCAAAAATTTCAGCATACGTGCGCATGCGTAGAACTGTTCTGTCACCCCAGGCGTCTCTCTCCGCATGCGCTCGTACGTCATAATTCCGGAATCGTTCATTAAAAGGAAGTGTTTGAATCTGGTCTTAAGATTTTCAACGCACCAGGGTCCAACAGAGGAGATCCTCCGGCAGAACTTCCAGCGTACGCGCGCTTGCGCGGAACGGGTGTGCCACTCCAGAAGCTACTCGAGAAAGCTATAATTCCAGAATAATTCGTCAAAAGGAAGCGTTTGAATCGGGTCTTACGGTTTTCACCGCCAACAGCTGAGATCCATAGGCAACACCGGAACGGGTATGCCGCTCCAGAAGCTACTCTACGCATGCCCGAGAACGCTATAATTCCAGAATCGTTCATCAAAAGGAAGCGTTTGAATCGGGTCTTGGTTTTCACCGCCAACAGCTGAGATCCACAGGCAACACCGGAACGGGTATGCCGCTCCAGAAGCTACTCTACGCATGCCCGACAACGCTATAATTCCAGAATCGTTCATCAAAAGGAAGCGTTTGAATCGGGTCTTGGTTTTCACCGCCAACAGCTGAGATCCACAGGCAACACCGGAACGGGTATGCCGCTCCAGAAGCTACTCTACGCATGCCCGAGAACGCTATCATTCCAGAATCGTTCATCAAAAGGAAGCGTTTGAATCGGGTCTTGGTTTTCACCGCCAACAGCTGAGATCCACAGGCAACACCGGAACGGGTATGCCGCTCCAGAAGCTACTCTACGCATGCCCGAGAACGCTATAATTCCAGAATCGTTCATCAAAAGGAAGCGTTTGAATCGGGTCTTGGTTTTCACCGCGGCAGCGTCCAACATTGGAGAGCCACCGGCAGCTGCTCTGGCGCGCAGCCACTGTGCGGTGTCCGCGCCCGCCGCGTCGAGGCCCCGCAAATAGGGCGTTTCGAAAGCGCTCTCGGCGCGGGTTTCCTGCCAGCGCGGCCGCACCCTCCGCCTCCACGCCACGGCACGCCTCGCTTTTCCAGCTCATTGCCTCTCGCGCCTCGCCCCGCACCGCACAGCAGCGCCTTTCCGTCCTTCCTCACAAACGCCTCTCACAGGACCACGGCGGTTTTCAATTCGACACCATTCGGAGTGTGTAACGATCATTTTGTTTGCTTCGGATTATTATTCGATTCGTTTCAACCAATTATGGGTTAAGGCATCCCCCTTCCCACCTTCTTGTCTTTCTCCAGTACTAACTTGTTGGCTCGCTCTTTCCATTGCATTTGCTTGTCATACTCGTTTTTCGATCCTCTTTACAATATACTTCTCATTTCTGCGTTTTTTGTTGTTTTGTGTATCTTCTGTGATACTACACTTTCGAAATCTTTAGGGATAGTGTGTGCTTCGTAATAATAATGTATTAATATCGATGTATTTGTAAACCTGGTAACCTATGTAGTATATTTGGTATAATCTTGCTTCTATCGCTGCATGTTGCATCTACGATATTTGTGTTAAGGATTTGAAACAGAGTTTCAAGTGTTTTGGAGAGCATTGATGTAAAAAGAATGATTCGGAGAGGCGACTGCGTGTTGATGGAATTTTAACCTCTACAGCGATTAAGATTGGATTTCCTGGAATACAATAAAAATGTCAGCTCATGCAAGTAATAGAATCTTCTTAGACGTACAGAAAGAGAAAAAACTTAAATCTTATGCCTTTGTTGATTATTTCTGGTGTTCACAATTCCCACGTGGGAACATCAAAGGAGTACACACCGTGCTGCATGCTCAAATTTTCAGTAACGCACCGAGTTGTATACTCGATGGCGGAAGACAAACTCTTGATATCAGGCGAAATCTCTTCTTATATATATATATATATATATATATATATATATATATATATATATATAACACATTTATTTATCTAGATGAAATACATCGTTCAGTGTAATCACTTTACAAATGTTTTGTTTTGACTTATACTAGTTAAAATATCTAAGATAACTCATCCTAAACATTGAAGAGGATACTCTAGGGGAGAACCTCGAGGTTAATTGTCTTGGTTGGCTAAGATTTTGAGAAAGGCCTCAAATGGGAATCTATTTTTTATTCGGGTGTGGGCGGGATTTTTTGCTAATTTGAAGTGGGACGCTGCTGGTATGTCTGCTAGGTTTTGGTAGAAATTGTGCTATATGTGGGCTATTTGGTTTATTATTGTATTCATGTTTAGTTCGGAATGAAGTTGTTTATTACTTAGGAACCAGGGGGCATTTGTGATTAATCTGATGAATTTGTTTTGAATTATTTGGAATTTATTCACATTTGTGGGGGCTGCGTTTGTCCATACTGGGCATGCGTAGAGCATTAGTGGTCTTATCATAGTTTTATATAATATTGTAGAGTTTGTGAATGAGAGGGATTTGTGTTTGTTGATTAGTGGCCGGAGTTGGAATAATTTATTTCTTACTTGTTTAACTTTGATATCAATATGGGATTTCCATGTTAATTTTGTGTCGAGGTCAAGTCCTAAATATTTTATGGGTTGTGAAGGTGGAGTCCAGGTGATGGGGGAGTTGTTTATTACTAACGGAGGGGGGAATGTAAATTTTCTGAATGAGAAGATTTTTGCTGTTGTTTTGCCAGGATTAAGTTGAATTTTCCAGATGTTTGCCCAGGTTTCAATTTTATTTAAGTGGTTTTGGATTTCTGATCGAAGGTTATTTGATGAGTATCCTGAGGCAAATAGGGCTGTATCGTCTGCAATTTGAACAATGTTAGAATCTGTTGATGAAGGAATGTCTGAGATGTATATGTTGAATAATGTTGGTGATAAAGGGGAGCCTTGCGGGACGCCTGCTTTGATAATGTGGGGAGTGGAGTGGTGATTGTTTACTACTGCTGAGAAGTATGGTCTGTAAGGTAACTTCTGATGACGTGAATTATATAAGTTGGGGTTCCAGCTTTTATTAGTTGTAGATAAGACCCGGGTGCAAGATTCTGTCAAAAGCTTGCGTGATGTCCAGGAATGTAGATATTGTATTGCTTTTTCTGAAATGCAATATGGATGTGTTCTGTTATTCTAAGTAGTTGGTGGGCAGTTGAGTGGTGAGCAATGAATCCGAATTGATGTTTGGGAATTATGTTAATGTTTTGAAGATGCTGGTTTAATCTGGCAAGGATTAGTTTTTCGAATATTGTGGCAATAACGGGTAGTAGACTAATGGGCCGGTAACTGTCAACTTTGGAGTGATTTTTGTTTGGTTTCGGAATGGGGTGGATTATTGAATGTTTCCAAGTTTGGGGGAAGTATCCAGTTCTTAAAATTGAATTATAAATATTATTTAGGAAGGCTAAGGCTGGCGGTGGGAGATTCTTTAAGATTATTGAACTGATTTTGTCGTGTCCGGGGGCTTTCTTATGTGGAAGTTTCTGAATAAGTGTTTTTGTTTCGCGGGGGGAGATGTATTTTATTCTGTGGGGTATGTTAAAGATAGGGGAAGAGGCTATTTGAAGGATTTCGGGGTGCTTGGTGTGAAAAGGAGAATTATTGTGCGTAAAAGTATTTTGGAAATGTTTTGCTAAGGCTTCTGCTTTGGTGCTAGGAGAGTGTATTTTTCCTGTGTTAGTTGATAGAGGTGGAATTGAATTGTTTTTTTTCAGTATTTTTTAGTAAATTGCCATAGAGAGTTATTTCCTACGTTTAGAGATTGTAATAGGGTAGTGTATTGGTGCTGTCTGTAAGTGTACAAAATCTCTTCTACCGCGATCAATTTTATCGACTTGCTTTGCTCCTCGTTTTATCAATATACTTGCAGGAAACGCGTCCGTTTTCCAGGAAGTCGGTGGCGTCTATACGGGATACACTGCAAGATTCGCTTGGTTAATGTTGTCCTCTAAGTGTGGAATGTTGAAGTACACTGCAGTTAATGTAAATGAATTTACATCAGGCTCATTTTTGTTTAATCTGCGCAGTTTTGGAAAATTTTCTTGTCTCTCGAGCGCACTAAAAAATGCACGAACTTAGATCGGATTTGTTCTAAGTGGAATATATAATCGCGAATTTATGGTTTGAAAATTGGAAAATTGGAATGTATACATTTTTTAGAAGTCTCTTAGACGTTTCTCTATAAAAAGTCATAGACTATGTGAGTTTTGAAATCACATGAATGGAATTTTTGAAGTGGTGATTTCAAAATAGTTATCTTGTTAATTTTTTGAATGATTTTAAAGTTATCTGTTGAATAACTCCAAGCATTCATAATTTGGAAAAATATATAGTTGTCACGGAATAAACGTTGCAAACTTCTAAGGGTGTGTAGGCGGGGGGGGGCGGGGAATAGCTTTTTGCTAGTGAGCATCTTGTGTGAAATTTTGTATAACGGAGTAACACATGTGGAGTTTTTCCCCTGATTTTTAGGCAACTCCTTATGCAAATATGTTTGTCAAGTCACGTTCTGTTGCCCTCGAGATATTTCGTACACCTGACGAACATCTGTGAATGCAGGGTTGTAAAGCAGTAAATGTGATTGTATATAAATGAATGTAACTCAGTTATAAGCAACTGTGTGTTCATTGCCATAACGTGATTACTGATTATATAAGCCCCTTCTACACGCACTAGAAGTTCATTATATTGATTCTGCGACACCCGGTGTAATACAACTACTCTCAGGGTGGTCAGGAGTAGTGAAGACGACGAAAACAACCTCGCAAGAAGAGGGAAATATATTGTAAACTATAAAACGAACACATGAACAAATCTGTTTATCGCGGACCACTGAAGACATGTAGATCTACAAAATCTTCTCAAATACTTTCGCCTATTCATTAAATATTGTCATACTCTTCTGAGGAGATTTGTCTGTGTTCTTATTGTGTTCTGGGTGATTTTCCTTCTTTAAAACTTTTGTTGAAAATATATTAATTGAAGAATAATTTACATATGTTTTTGATGAGTTGATTTTGTTTTAATTCTTAGACAAATTACAAATTTATTTAAAAAATATTTTTTCTTTATTTTGGTATTTCAGGAAATTGCGGTTTCCTATGCATCTGTAAAACGTGGACTAAAATTTTGCGAAGAAGTTGCACATGCTGATATTGTTTCTCATTGTGCAGGTGGCATGTTCCGGTGATCTGCTATTGCTTCAAGCACATCACAGAGCAAGATGGCGGCAGGGTCGGCGACGGTTACTCGAAAAAGTCGTGATGCCGACTGCTGCAGTGTCAACTTCCTCAAGAATGTACTCCACATCTTCAACGTAATATTCTTGGTAAGTAGGTGAACGTTTTACCCTACAAATATACGTTAAGGAATCTAATACTTTTTTCTCACATATATCTCATCGTAGTATTTCTTTGATCCATCTAAGGTAAGAAAAAGTTAATCTCAAAGTATTGTGAAGAAATTCTTTGGCAACAAATATAATAGCGTCCAATGTCTGCTACATTTTGCATCACTCCGTACGAGATCTACGAACGAAATGTAATTGTATTTTGTTGGGGTTCACTTTTTTTAGTGAATTCCTGAATTGTGTACAATTTGGATTCATTTTAAGATAAAAATTAATAATAATTGTTTATGTTGCGGGTAATGCATGGCATATCGAACGTGAGGAATATCTGGTAATTAACACATTAGAGAGTTTTTGCACACCGGCGCTTAAACTTATATGTAAGCGGACCCGGCTGTTGTCACGTGAAGCCTGAAACACCTATCTTGGTCTCTGTAGCAAATATAAACGTTAACCGGGCAAGGTTCTGTAAGCTAGGCTTCATAACGTGTTCCGAATCGGTTGCCAGTTATTGTTTTGGGTATTTAGTACACTAAGAACGCGGTCAAAAGCCGACTGATTTTCTGCAAAGCATGGTGTGTACTATAGAAGGAAGTATTGGCTTCTATTCTATACGAGTATGGACGCCAGTGAGGAGGAATATTTAAATTCTTGTGGTTTCGCAAACGGGGAAGCCCTTTAAAATAAGAAATAATTCAACGTTGCAAAATTTACAGACTTTATAATTTCAGGTTGATTTAGTTGTAAAATTCTATGCAGAATTGCATTTTCTCCATCGGCCATATGAATATACCCAAGTAAACATGCTTCAATTAATTCTTCCGTAATCGGAAATAACCCATCCAGAGTTAAAAACAAGTGATCATGTGGCCACACTTTGCACTCGCTCCTCAGTCAGTGTTATTTTCTCAAAAACAAATGATTACGATGTAAATAATCGAAGTACTAAATCGAAACAATAGTATACCAAAGAAAAAAATCAATAAATGAAATTGGAAAAGCCCCAGACTTGTGTAACTTAATATTTCTGGTACCAGATGCCATCACCATATAAGCGTAACCGTAAGCGTTATGCAAAAACTCCCTTTGAGCTTCACACAAGACTCAACGTTACGTTAATTATAACTGTTAACGTTAGCCGTTTCGGTTAAGTGCAAAAACTCTCTATTAACCTGATGGTTTCATTAAAGTGGCATGAAAGACAAACCACACATGTCGTCTCTCACTAACATAAGAAACTTCACACCAGCACTCTGATTTCTGTGTATCACAATATATCTGCTATTTGTCGCTATCGTAACGTACATTTCCTTCCTCAGCCACTTCCTATTAGCTAATGAGAATTTCGTTCAGCTGTAGTTCGCAGATGCTTCAAAGCAGTTTCACATCCAACTTTATCGTGACATTTGGGATAATGTAAAAATTAACGAGCTATTTGGCGTATTTTCCGCATTTGGACATGAGACATCCATTCTCACATACATGTCCCTGCATTTCCATCCGTGATTTATTTTTTTCGTTTCGGAGATATAAAATTTGCCAATGGCAATTGCTTCTCATCAACTTAAGGCCATAAAATTCCAGTAACAGTGACCCCAGAACGTCGTCTGTTTGAAAAGCACGAAGTATGAATTGGAAAGTGAATTACGATGTCATCGTTGCCCTTTTAATGTTTTATGAGAATTATTCAATAACGAATTAAAATAAACAATAAAATGTTCTGAAATCGTAATTAAATTTCCAGGAGTTTTGTATCCTAAGAAGTACCTCTCTTTGGCGTCTGCTATTGCAATGATTATGGCTGTATTTACTATCTTGCGCGCCATGTACGCGTTGGTATACCGATGTCACAGGACAGATTTTGTAAACAAAGCCTAGTGCCGAGCCCCTGCGTCTTAGATCTAAGGTTCACTGACTTCTGTTTCCCTTGACCTGTCTGTTTGACCTCTTGAGTTTGTGCACTTTTGTTCTGTACCACCGTAAATTAGAAGAAACAGCGGTTTCGCGAAGGTTACTTCAAGTCTTGGATTATGGTTTGTTGTGCGTGAGGCTGCAAAATCTGGCCCCGCTTGAGCTTTGGTATGTGCGTGCGGGAAGGTATCGTCGCTTCAAGAGATGGCGCCACCTACGTGCGTGCGAGGGGGCGTGGCTCGGTTGACGGGTGACGCATCAGCGTGTCGTTACATTACGAAATCATACCCCCGTCACGTTAGGTCAGGGCGCATTGTTCTTTTCAAGAACCTTTAATTGGCGAGCCTATTTTGTTTTGTTTTTTTCCTCTTAGGGTTTTTGGAGATCAACGTGTTGACTGTCGTGTTTATTTTTACATACTTTTGAATTTAAAATCACATCAATCTATGTGGTTATAAGTGACAATATTGTTTCATTAAGTTGAATTTTGGTGTACGCATTGTGATATTAAATCATGTCTTATGTTTAATTACTTTAGTGATAATGTGATGTTTTTAAGATCTTCGCGTGAGATACATTTTTCACATCATCAGTTATTTTAAATTTTCTTCTGTTTTGGATATTTAAACGTTGCAGAATAATATGACGAATGATGTGTGGGGAACTGCAGAAGGTACAGATGTTAGGGTTGATTTGCTGAATATATGTCCATATGTTAGTGTACAGTGGCCAATTCTCAGTCATATAATGATAGTTTCGGTTTCCTTAGTCCCACTAGTTGGTTATAATTCAACAGTGTTTTCTCTAATTTGACGAAGTTAAATTTTTTTACTTTAACCATTCTAAGTTCCAATTTTCTTCTATTTTATGTTAATACATTTTTATTAAATCATTAAGCGATGATGGCTGGTCCAATTCATTGGAAAGAGAAGATGCTTCTTTTGCTCTTCTCTGTTGCTTTGTTTCCTGGAACTTTTACATGGGAAAAGATCCACGTTCTAGAACACGTATGTTATGTATCTATAATAGTATGTTATGTCATTATAATATGCATATTATGTATGTTTCTAATTTTTCCATGTTATGTAATGTGATAATTTGCGAGTTCATTATAATAATGACCAGGTGGTGGGTTCTTATTAATTTTTATTTTGTATGAGTTAAGTAGCACTTTTTGAGTAGGTAAAATGGTAAACAGTGATTTGTTTGGTTTTAGCATGTCATTTGGGGCGGAGCGTGTGTTTAGTTGCTCTAGCTTTACATTAATTGAGAACTGCGGCTCTGCAATACAACGTTAATTTTTACCAGGGCATGCTGGAGGCCCCAGGCAGACACACCGCGCCTCACTTACGTCCTCTTACCTCTTTACCCCGTACGTATCCCATCGACTACCATCAGCATGAATGCCTGAACGCTACGTCCAAAAGACCTCTCCTACTCTGAGATTTTCGGTCTGGGAACCTGGATAAAACATTTTCCTATCTAGATACTACCTGCTCTGAGGTTGGTCGAGTGAAATGTTAAATTAATCACTCTGGTTTTGGGGCAAGTCCGTACTGAACTTACTGAAAATGGAGAGTCACTGCCAAGGCGAGCCCGAATCCAAATAGGGAAAATCAATCGGGCAGCCTTGGGTTTCCGACCAGCTCTCCACTGCAAATCCTTAGAAACTACAGACATGGGCACCGCTATGAAACCCAGGAAAGCTGGTGGGCTTTTCTAATCCTGTTTCTGAGTTAGAACAGAGATCGTAGACCCACATGCGGCGGATTCAGCGTCACTGTTTGAATTGACTTGTCTGACGAGTTCGACAGAACGACACTTCGCCATTCCCTAGAGCCAAAGTCCACCTCGGTAGGTACGCTCCAACACCCTTATGAAATCTAAGCAGATTTGTACAAGGTAATAATACAAATAAATATCTTTTATTTTGTGAACAGTATTGCAGGTGCTGATCAAAGAGCTCAGCAACCAAATCCAGTGGATCTGGCTCAAATTACAGTGTACTTTTAGTATGTTTCTTCTTTTTTTTATTCGACTCTTGAGACAAGCATGATTCAAGAAAGTGACAAGAAAGTGTAGTGCGTGTTTTTTCTCGGGAGGTGGCGGTGATCTTTTCCTCGCCGGATCTGGCGCCAACCTACCATCGATTAGGGAGGTTTTCCCCTCAACCAGGTGCCTCCCACCAGCGGGGCACCGCCCCAGCCGGGACAAGCTGTAAGTTCCCGACCGGTCTCCCGCCATGTGTGGTAAGTCAGTGTTAGTGTAAGTGTGTGTGTTAGGGGAGGGGATAGGGCAAGGAAGATGAAGGAAACATCGCGCGCGGTCCGTGGTCCATTTGTTAGGGCACTGCTCCGGCATTCGCCTGGTGTCGATCGGAGAAACCACGGAAAATACCGATCAGAGCAACCGGCCGCTAGAATTCTCCTCCAGACAGCGACTGAACTCGACCCAGCTGAAAAGCTAGTGTCGAAAATCCTGCCGCTATCGGGACTCTAACCTAGGACCTCCCGGTCAGAGGAACTGCAGGGACATCAGGTTGATGCACTGAGCCATCTCTCCCGGTCGGTCGATCGCGATCGACTTGTTGACCATCCCTGCCCCAGAGCGTATGAGATTGCAGTACGCGTTTACGCGCGTGCTTGTCCGTGAGCGCGTGTGGCGTCGACGTCACCTGCTTGGGCGGCGCGTGCGGCGGCCGCTGGGCGCGTGTGCGGGGGCGCGGCGCGGCGCGCGCGAGATCAGAGAGCGCGCGCCGCCGCGGCGCGGGCGGGAGGGCTCGCGCGCCGGTGACGTCAGCGTCGGTTGCGCCAGCGCGGTCGGTGAGGCCGCGAGCGGGCGGCAGTCGGGACGGCGAGTGCCAGGCGCGGCTTCTGGGAAGCTTCCACCGTCGCCGCTTGGAAAAGCTTGCCAGCGATGCAGCCGCTCTCTGCTCAGTTCCTCAGACACACTGGCAGTGAATAGGGGCTCTTGCCAAGGAGCGGGTTGCCGCGAAACTCGCAGCCAATTGTGAAAGTCGTGTTAGTCTTTTTAGGGTGCCAGAAGAGGGTAGTATATTTCTTCCGTTCGTAAATAGTGGGGATGGGTTACTTATGGATTGATTAATTTGAATAGTCCAATTAAATTTTACTGTTGGATATTTTGGCTTGTTGGACAGTGTTCGAGTTGTCGTTGGACGGTATTAGAATTGCCATTGGACGGTATTAGAGTTGCCGTTGGACGGTATTAGAGTTGCCGTTGGACGGTATTAGAGTTGCCGTTGGACGGTATCAGAGTTGCCGTTGGACGGTATTAGAGTTGCCGTTGGACGGTATTAGAGTTGCCGTTGGACGGTATTAGAGTTGCCGTTGGACGGTATTAGAGTTGCCGTTGGACGGTATTAGAGTTGCCGTTGGACGGTATTAGAGTTGCCGTTGGACGGTATTAGAGTTGCCGTTGGACGGTATTAGAGTTGCCGTTGGACGGTATTAGAGTTGCCGTTGGACGGTATTAGAGTTGCCGTTGGACGGTATTAGAGTTGCCGTTGGACGGTATTAGAGTTGCCGTTGGACGGTATTAGAGTTGCCGTTGGACGGTATTAGAGTTGCCGTTGGACGGTATTAGAGTTGCCGTTGGACGGTATTAGAGTTGCCGTTGGACGGTATTAGAGTTGCCGTTGGACGGTATTAGAGTTGCCGTTGGACGGTATTAGAGTTGCCGTTGGACGGTATTAGAGTTGCCGTTGGACGGTATTAGAGTTGCCGTTGGACGGTATTAGAGTTGCCGTTGGACGGTATTAGAGTTGCCGTTGGACGGTATCAGAGTTGCCGTTGGACGGTGTTCTTAGTGCTGTTCTAACTCTGTTTTCAAAGCATATAACTTGGAGGAATGGCGAACCGAAGGCATAATGAAGTTTCATGAGACATTCGGGATTGTGATCTCAGTACGTAAGACAATTGTGAAAGCATGCTATGTACTGCAAAATAATTGCAAAGGCACGTACGAATTAGTACGACTGAACAGGTCATGCAGCTAACAGTGAAACGTTGCTGTTAAGACAGTAAACGCTACTGATTTCTATTTATATGCAATTCAGTTTTTTAATTTCATATTACTTGGGAAGTATGTCTATGGAACATTTAGAATTTTAACTGATTATATTTATTTTCCTGTTTCGCTTCGAATTTAAAAGTGATAGGAGTCATAAAATTATTTGTTCCTTTCACTACTTTGAAATTTCTTATCTAATCCTTTTTATCATTCGTCTATTCTTCTTCTTTTTTCTCCTTTTTTACTTCCCATTTTTACTTATACGGAGTAATATACGTAGTTAGGGAAAGTTATGTGATGCTGCGGAAAATCTATTTCGAGATTTTAAAGGAAATACTCGTTTCCACTTGTTATTTTTGAGGCCATCTTTTCTACGTCCTTGTGTATAAAATAGCAGCAAGATAGCAGATATGTCTTTGACATAGCCGATTGAGTAAAAAACCAAACATTACCTAAATGACTAGGTGATGAATATAATCAATAATTATGGTAAAGACTAGTGGCGCAATTCTATAATCGTATTGCATTATGATCTTGATCGATGGTAGGTTATACCTCTGGGGCCTAGAATGCGAGCACAGTCGAATCGTGTACTTGAAGCCAGTGTGGTGCGTCGCGGGTTCAAATTTACGTCACCACCTTTTTTGCGGTTGCGTCGGTGTGTCCCGGGAGATGATACGGTCAAGGACCCGGAGAAGGATCTCGCCCGCCGCCGCCAGCGATGGGCACTGCGATAGCTTTGGCGCTTCTCAGCAAGATGCCCAACATATTTAGTGTTAGAACCGCACATTGCTGTTGTGTATAGGACACGCGGAACCTTGTAGTGAGGACCTTGATTAAAAAAATTGCCCAAAATATTACATGTTTTTGGTTACATAATTACGATTAAAAGGTTTATTATAGTTAAGGCCGCTAGACTTTGTATTTAGATTTCGTGTATCTATTTAAATGTATATTTTCGTTTAAAAAAATGAGAACGGGGTTCTATTTCTGAATCAACCTGTCGTGAGACCTTTCTTTATCTTAACAAAATAAGTAACCTTCCAAAATGTTTGTTGTTTCGGAATAGTATCCTCTGAGTGCCAAAACTTGAAAATCACATACGCGTCAATGGCCACCGCGGAGTGCCTTTGGTAGTGCAGTCTCTAGAGAGAGATGTTCAGAATTGTAGAGTGGGCCGAATCGACGAATTGTAGGTCAAACCAAGACTGTGCTTTCACAGAACAGTCTAAGAATGTTCCTGAAGAAGTTTTCCTTCGTATGATTTAAACATTTCAAGATGTCCAAATTATAAATGGTATGGTTTTGTCTGGGAGATTCAAATTAATATTTTTCTACGAAGGGACCAACTCGTTCAAGTTAAAGAGGCTTCAAATCCCGCCTTGAATGATAGTTTGCGTTTCTGGGTGCATTAACTGCTTTGGCCATAAGTCCTGTAAATGTAATCCAGGAGGTGGCAGTGTTTCCTCCCCTGGTGGAACGTGGGATGCGGCGCCAATCTACACTTTCGTTTGAGGGGGTTTCTCCCTCTAGCTATCTTCGCTAGTGAGGCACTGGCATCGCCGAAACAAGCTCTACGCTCCCGTCTGGTCTCCCAACATGTATGGTAGTGGAATACATGTAAGTATAAGTGTGTGAATGTAAATGGTGAGGATAGAGCAAGGAAGAGGGACGAAAGATAGCGCGCTGTACTCTGCCTGTTTGTTAGGGTAATGTTCCGGTATTCGCCTGGAGAAACCACGGAGAACTACCGATCAGAGCAACTGGCCGCTAGACGTCTCTTACAGTCTGCCACTGAACCCGATCCAGCTATGTAGCTAGAGTCAAAATTTCACCACCGTCGGGACTCGAAAATTAGGACAAAGACGCTGTGTAATAAAAATTAAGAATTACGACTGGGTACATTTTCTTACATGTAGAAATAATTACCATCAAAATGTAAAATTAAATGTGGGTTTTGTGATGCTTGAGGACAGTTGTTGCCCTGAGCCACCTGATCCGGTAGGCACTCCCCAGCGATTCTCCCTTGCTGCATAGATGCACCAAACCTTCTGCTGATGCCCCAGGAATCTGCACGCGCGGTGTCTCAAGAACCTTAGATTACAAAGTACTCGAAACGGTTGTCATTACAATATGTATATATGTGTGATGTATGATTGATTGTTCCTGTTTCCGGGCGTGTCAACTACAGAGGTCATTATTTCCGTAAGTTTAGTGCTTGCTTTTTTCGTTGGGAGGTGGCGGTGATCTTTCCCCGCTGGAAGGCGATGCACCGTACCGCGTGCTGACGCCCCAGGAAGCTGCACGCGCTGTACGGTGCGGTGCGATGCGATGCGGCGCGGAACTGCAACTGGCGCGGGCGGCGGCGGCGGCCAAGGCCGCGGCACACATCCAAACGCAACGCGCTCTCCTCCAACTCCTCCCCCTCCCCCCACCCGCCGCTCCGCGCCACTCCCACCCGCGGGCCGCGCTGCGCGTTTTTTCGCCGCGCGCAGCCGCGACCGTAACCCCCCCCCCCGCGTGCGGCTCCACGCTGCCGCGAACGAAGCAACAGGCGGGCAAAATTTCTTTTCTTGAAAATCGTTCCATTCTAAGGTCTTGTGTTTTATTACTTACTATACTACTCGTTATGTGTACATTAACATTTAATTTGGTGTTAAACGTAATATTACAATTAGGGGGCGGATTTTGATGACCTAAAATGTTGCCAAAAATTAATATAATTAAATAAAATGCTAAGATTAATAAAATGCTCTTAAAATGTTTTTAAAATGTCATAAAACAAATAAATGTGACGTAAAACATTTTATCAAAATCATTTCAGATGAACAACACTATATGTGGAATATGTTACTGATGTAATCGAGGTTTCTTCCTTTTGTTAAAGTGAACTCAGCTTGCAAAATTTTGGTTTGGACTGTGCTTTAAAAGAACATCTGTCTTTATTTATCACGATATTGGTCGAACTGACAATAGCGCCAATAGGCGATGGCCAATGGCGCCAACAGGAAACTTAGATTATAAAGTACTCACAATGGCTGTCATTACAATATGTATGTATGTGCGTATGTATGACTTACTAGTCGAAACCAACGAAAAATGCAAAAAATTGACATATAAAAATAGGACATTTCGTTTTGTCATAATATAAAATAAATTTCTATACTAAACGGCATTGTTCTCAAGTAAAAGAAAAATGACATTTCATTAAAATTCACCCCTTACATATAATAGAAGAAATAATGCCAAGTGCTTTGTGGTTCATAACATACAATTGTATTTCATCATTGTGTTGGCTCGCAACCAAGGGCGAGTTTAATTCGCCTCGCGATCATCAATTCATCTGGTTTTTGGTTTCTCCTTAAAAGCTTTTTCTCTCGCCTTACTATATATTTTATAATCAAATTTATCTAAAATTTTTTTAATTTCTCTTTGAAGGTAATTATTTGGTCTAAGAAAATGTACACAGATATCCTGATTTTCATTCTTTTATTATAAGAAAGACTAAGAAATGGACTCTTGAAGATGTCAATTTCTAACCATGCTAACCTTTAATTTTAAATTGAAGTTCAAATCTGCTTATAATGTACAGTTCTTAATTCGCATAAGGAGGTGATAAGGATGGCATAAAATACGTGGTACACGGTTTAATCTATTGCTCAGGGAAACGCCTGAAATTGTTCTTTGGAAACGGCAGAACCTGTCACACATCTTGCAGAACGCTCTTTCAGCCAGTGCTCAGCTCGGGTCAAAAATCGTCCTTATTCCCAACCATGGTCTGGGATCTCACGGTCTACGAAGCTACGAGAGAAACATCACTATATTATTATTTGGACAGCTGTTTACGAGTCTATTGAGAGAATGCCATTATTCTTGTTGATGACGAACACGTAAAAGCGTATTACTTATGATTCTAAGAACTGATTCTGAATACATATTTTATTTCAAAGTTGCTTGTAATATCTGCAAACATTCAAGCAGTGTACAACATCAGAATAACACATTTCGCTTTTTATTGAAGCAATACATTTTTGCCCCCTCTTTTCCAGAATCAGGACCATACTGCTGCGGTCCCTCCTCCTCCCCCGGTATTTTTAGAGCTGAACGCAGCAGCAGAAGCACGAGTAGTCCGCACACGCACACGCTCACGTTCACGCGCGTGTGCGCGCAATGCGAGGAGTTGCGCGGAGGGGCGGGGCGCGGCGCGGCGCGTCCCTGCGCTCCCACGCACGGTTCCGCCAAACGCCTCCCAAACGCGCGTCGGGCCTCCGCGCAGTTCCGGGAGAGCAGCCGCCGCCCCGCGTGTGGGATGCACGTGTTGCGCGACGAACACGCCTTCCGCTGTGTACGTTCTTAGTCGGTCGCTTGGGTTGATGTCACCTGGGAGCTGCACGGTGACTAACAGCTGCGCGTGTGTTCATGGGATGAGTCTGAAAAAGCCATCTGTATCCTCTGAATCCTCTGTCCGAAAAAGCCATCTGTACACAGATGAATAAGTTTTCTCGGAAATGACGATTGTGCTTGTAACCTGGGAGGTGCACGAACACATCAACAGTTGTGAATATGGTCATGGAATGTGCCTGAAAAAGCCATCTCTTTCCTCATCTGTACACAGATGAATAAGTTCACTCAGAATGCTCACTGAGGTTGATGTCTCCTAGGAGCTTATGGTGACAGCTGCAGCAGTAGGAGTTCAGCTGCACGGGTGTTGAAGAGATGCATCTGCGTGTCGTATGTATTGTCCACGATCTTTCAATCTGTAGCAGCACAAGATCTCTTTGGTGACAGAAACAGCTGGAGCTGTACAACACTCAAAAATCATGCCAATTGTTATAATACAAGCTGATTATGGTAGGCAGTACATTGTATAGGAAATGTAGGGTATCATTTTTAACTATTAAATCATAAATCTTCACTTAACATAAAATGCGGTAAAATAATCTACAAATCAGTACTTAGACTCTCGCTAACCGATGCGAGCCCCGTTTGGATAACAACAGCCAACAGCCACATTAACAAACTCAAAATTTTCCAAAATAAGTGTCTCAGAAAAATAACCCAAGCTCCGTGGTTTATAAGTAACGAACAACTGCATAGAGAACTAAAAATAGAATCTATTTAAGACTACATAATGAAAATTTCAAAAAACTTTTATGAATTACTACCAGAATCCCCAGCCACAGCAACTTACGATTTAGGTAAAAATTACAGCCAACCACAGAGAATTCATTCACGCAACCCTAAAGACATTTTCAAGCCTCCCTAACTGACTGAAAATATAAACTGTTGCTCTCTCTCTTTTTATTACACTCTCGCACACACAACAATACCAACTCTTTTTTTCTAACAAACTTCTACAGAAAGGATATTGACAGACCTGAGGATGGTTCATCGTAAAACGTTATGTAATCGTATGTAAACGACCTTGAAAGGCAGAAATGCCGAACAAGAAGAAGAAGAGGCACAAATGCCTTAATTTGTTTGAGGCAGTTGTTTCAATTGTTGTGAGTGAATTTGCTACAATGTTTAAAATTGAGTATCAAACTGTGATAGTTTTTGTGTAAAGAAAAACATCCCCCCCTCAAATAATCGAGGAACGATTGGATGCTGTGAATGAGGAAGCCTCATTAACATTCTCCACTGTAAAAGAATGGGTCCAGAAGTTCTACCTGTTTAGAGAGTCCGTTGAAGACGAACCTCGTGATGGTCGACTATTAAAAGTGATGACTATGGAAATTGTGTAGTTTGTGGAAGAAGAACTGCTCAATGATAGGCGTCTGAAACTTGCATGGGCGTCTGAAACTGAAAAAAGAAATCAGAGCAAGTTTGGAACATTCGGAAACTACTATTTTTCGGATCATTCATGAGAAACTTCTTATGAGAAAGGTGTGTGTGTGTGTGCAGGATGGGTGCTGGGACTTCTGTCCTCCTTCAAAAAGTCTGTCAAGAGAATGAAAATAGTATGTGAATCCATTGTCTCTGGAGATTAAATAACTGGATACGTTTATTGTTGTTGATTTTCCTTTCCTACGATCCTCTTCCAAAACGAGAGTCGATGGAGTGCCGCAAACCTGGCGAAGCACAACCTAGAAGCGCAAAGGTGGCCCAGTCAGGAAAGAATATCATGACAGCAATAGTTTGGGATTGCAAGGGTATTAATAGACTTTTAGAAAATGAACACAGCCATAAGGCAATATATTCTTCTTCTCTTTTGTACAAACCTCCGAAGCGCAATAAAAGAAAAGAGACGAGGAATGTTGAGTGTTGGTGTTTGGCTACTGCATGACAATGCTCCAGTTCACACGACTGTTGTTGCCAAAGCTGCACTGAAAGATTGTGGCTTCAGGGAGAGTCTGCATCCACCCTACAGCTCAGTTATTCCACCAAGTGACTTTTACCTCTTCTCAAAAGTAAAGAAAGAACTTCGAGGAAGAAAATTTTCGTACGACAGTGCAGTGAAAGAAGCAGTTTTAAGATATTTTGCAAAGATTGTTTTTCACAAGTATGAAAATGTTAATCAAAAGATGTGAAAAGTGTTTAGATGTAAAGGGGAATTATATTGAAAAGTAGCACTGTTGTTTTCTTTCTATCGTCCGTGAAAGTTCGACGGGTCGGAAACTTTTGAAATTACTTACGTGGATATATATACGACTATTTTTCGAATCATTCATGAGAAACTTCTTATGAGAAAGGTGTGTGTGCAGGTTGGGTGCTAGGACTTCTGTCTTTCTTCAAAAAAAAAAGCAACAGGTGACATATATGTATGTGTGTGCGTGTGTGTGCATGTGCGTGTGCGTGTGTGGGCGTGTTTATGGAAAACGTTTTCGACGTAAATGATTTCATCCCGTCTATATGCAGCTGAATGGTCATCTCAGAAGCGTGCCTTGAGTTGTTACCTGCAATACAAGGAGATACGGGCACACAACATGACGAAATGTGCTACGTCATCAGCAGGAGCTGCGCTTGTGTTCACGGAATGCGAAAGGAATCCCTTGCTTTTCTACAATATTAATATTCCGATGTTGACAATACCTCAGCCAGAGCGGCTCAAACTTGAAGGTTCATGATTTATTGAAAATAAACTGGTACCAAAGAAATGAGAAATAGAGAAAGGGAATGACAATGAAAAGCATTAATGGTGGACTTGGAAGGCAAGGTAAACGTTGTAACCGTAAGTAATTCTACCTGCTTTCTCTGCCACAAACTCCACTCGCAGTGACTGGGATTTGAACCTCTGTACCCAGATGTGGAAAGTTAGAGCGCTGACCGTGTTGGCGCGCTGACCGCCATGAGTTTCTCGGCGCGTTGGCAAGGCTCTCTACGCTTGCAGAGGACGGGGTTGCTGGGGCTTACGTTATCTGGGAGAGAAACAGTTGTGCGGATGTGGAAGGGTCGCATCTGTGAAAAGTCTCTGTAAGTATTCTTAATTCTGATGATTCCTGTACTTCGATGATCTGCCTGAGGTACTAAATGAATTGATGATGCGGTGAACGATGGATCAAGATGATAAACAGATGTTGTGGCGGATGTCTATGGAATGCCTCTTCGAAAGGCATTTGTTACCATGCAAAAACACAATAAATGTGTGATCCTAGAAGTTGAGACGGAGTGACATAACTTGAAAGTTCAAATTATTATTTAATAGGTAATGGAAATTTCGCGGTAATGAGTGATGAACGGAAATGATTCGAGGATGAATAGAAATGAATCAATGGATTTAAAGTCAAGGATATACGTTAACCTGCATTGTCTACCAAGTGTCACTTAAAGTTGGAAGGATTTGAACCAAGTGTTGGTGAGTTGACCGTAATGGGCTGACCTACGTTTTGGTAAGGCTCTTCATTCTTCAGTTCAGTGGTTATGGAACGAAATTATTTCCACAGGCGTTATTTGGGTTGACATTACCCAGAGGTGTACCAAGTGCGCGAATGTTAATAGAATACATCTGCGAGAGGAATCCTTTAGCATTATTTATTTTTAAAGATTTATGTAACCTATGGAGAGGTGGGGAATAAATTGATGGTGATGGTTGATGGTGTCATTGAAAGAAAAATTGTGAAATAAGTCCATCGAGACAGGAGAAAACACGCCCTCTTTGTTCAGTTCTCAGTGAGGCAGTTCGTAGAATGCACTTTGCGAAGGTCTTCCAGTATAACCATTACGTATTTTCATGGTTCCAGTACACGAATGTGAGTGGTTTTCAAGGGATGAACGAATTGATGGCTGATGATATTGTTGAAGCGATGAATGATGGAGAAGTAGTGTAACAAAAGGCAGAGAAAATGCTAAACCCTCAGAAGAAATTGCATTCAATTCGCTTTGCTCACCACAAATCCCACATGAAGTGGCCAAAATGTACATCTAGTGCCAAGAAGTAAAAACATAACGTATTTACAGCGTTGTCGCCCTCGCAATTGCAGGACGCGCAGCATCTCCTTCTGCCCCTGAAGGGAGGCGTGGGTAGTTAGGATCGCCAGAGATGGGCTTGCTGCGATCTTGTGATAGGTTATATTATACGTCTAGAAGAGTTGGCAGGGTGGAAGGATATCTGCGATTCTGAATGATATCGACACTGCACTTTTGGGAAGTAGTTGAGAAATTGAAGGACTTGTAATTCAATAGTTCTATACCTCATTTTGGCAAAAAATTGTATGTTATCATGTATACGACCTCATACTTCCAGTAACTAAATAGTGAAGAAAGAAAAAATGTCTCAGTAATAGAATACAGTTTTTTGTAGAATACTTATAAAAGCAAAGTGACACATTTCACTTTAAAATTCAATTTCAAGCTGAGGTGGCAAGGGTTGCTGAGCTCTTAATATAAGTAAGCTCTTGAATTGTTTAATCATTGGGACATTTTACGTAATCTTTTGTATCTTACGATAAATCCAGTGTATCGGACTTCGAGAGTTTATAATCCTAATGTACAACAATTAAGTATTACTCTTTCATAAAATTATTCGCATTCTTAAAAATATATTTTTAGCACTTTTTTATTCGTTATTAAGTAATTACAGTTGTAAAGATATGGACATTTGAATGTGATGTTGAATATTGTTCAAACAAGTAATTGTATAATAATTAAAATTAATCATGACCTGATTTGGCAACCTGATAACCCTGACACCGGAATAATTTACAACGTGAACGAATAAACTCGCCGGTTTTGATTAATCTAAAATATTCGTTCTCGCGTAATTGTTTTTTCGTTTGTTAATTCAACTAAAGTTAGTGAATACGTAGCGTTGCAATACGTACTGCAATTGGCAATCTTTCTCTTGCTTTCCTGATTCTTAATCCCAATATAAAGATTTTGAAGTCACGCTATCTTCAACACGCCCAAGTCCATTAGCAGAAATGAGTGGAAAGAGCTGCGTGTGGTTTTGAACTAATCGATTCGTTAGCTAACGCCAATCTTCATTATGGGATGATCACGCGATGAAATTAAGACTTCAGCAGCCGCCGCCGTCGCCGTCGCCGTCGCCGTCGCCAGAGTTCTTGGAATTCATATGATGTTAATTGAAATCTCCAAGTGAGACTGAACTTAACTGAATACATTCATTTTTGTTGCAAGATCTATTAATCGTGAATATTATCATTCATGATTCAGTAAGTGTTAGAGATTAATGAAGAGGTAAAGTATAATTCGGTGTTCAGAAAATTCTTTCTATGATTACTACGAACAATAATGTCGTTTTGTTCTCGATTTCGAATCAGAATCTGTTTTGTCTTTTCCCATACTAATTTTGCTTAACAATTTTATTGATTCATTTGCAATTTCTTTGCTCTAATTCTTTTCGCATACTTAATGTTCAAATTATAGTAAAACAGACGAGAATACTCGAAATTAGTTCGAATAAGGAAGACCTTTGTGGGCACGGTACGATTGAAATATGGAAAGAAATTATTGAAATGTATTGGATTCCATCTCCTAATATTTCCTCAATATGCTAGTCATTCACATCCTCACTCTAATGATCGTGTCTATGATATTTCTATACAGAATGTATGACGTGTTTTCTTTTTCTTTCCATCATGTAATTCAAGATCGGAATTTCCTGAAGTGACTCGTGGTTCACAATAGCTTTTTCTTGAATCCTTCTACGAGGCGCAGTACTTTTTTCAGACACCACAATTACCTTCTGGGGGCCAAGATATTGCATTTAGTTTATATTAGACCAGTGGTTGCCTAATCAATGCTCTGTGATATCACAGAAGTCTGCTCTCTTGCTCCGAACCGACCGACCGACAAAGGTAGAGCTCGTCGCGGCGGCAACGAATGCGCACAGTGTTTCAATGATGGTACGGAAGTGGGGGAAAAGTTCATTTGGAAAATCGATAATTACGATTTTTAGCTGGTAATTATTATTTAGAATGTTTATTATTTAATAACAGTAATAAGGGTTATATAATTGAAAATACATAACTCAACGCAATATCCGACTCTTTATCATAACCGTACTGTAATTCCAATTTGGTAACATTTTTGGAAAAGACAGTTTTCACATTTTAGGACAATAATATTTTATACAATACTATATAATATGATGAATTAGTTCGTTCTGAAACTTTAATTAATGTTAACAAATAAATAACAAATTGGTACTCTGTAGGGGTCACAAAAGAGAATTTTGACCCCGGGCTTGATTATTTTTGATGTACATTTTTGTTTGAGAATGTTGTAAATCCTCATGATTTCCAGTATTTTTTCCATAATCTTCAATCTGCAAATTCCTTAACTTATTCCATGATTTCGATATATTTCAATCCTTAGAATTTATTTTAATCTCGCAGATTTCTCTGGGTCGCAAAGCTACGGAATGCATTTGTAGGCCGGGCTTTTTAAAATACTGTAGTTCCTTCGAACACACTTTACACTTCGCCATTGTTCCAGTATCTAGAAAAGAATACCTTTCTTCCCTAATAGAAAGAAAATTGAAGGGTGTAGATGGTTTCCCTCTCATGTTGCCTGAAACACCGGCAAAGGCCCACTGTTTTCGGTACCGGCGACCGCCGTCTGCCTCTCCTTCCCTCCCCCATTCGCTCGCACCGCTTCTCCGAGTGCCATATCTAGAAGGGGAAACAGTGCTCCGACGTCATTACTTGGCCAATTGGCAATCACTATACTATACTATACTAAACTATACTAAACTATACTAAACTATACTATACTATACTATACTAACACTATACTAGTCTGTTTTACGGAGGGGAAAACGAACCACATTTCAATGAATATGCCATTGCCGGCTTATTCTTACGTCTGATATGCATATATTACATTGTAATAGAATAATGACTGTCTTAATTTTTATTTTATTTTATTTGGGTTCAAAAACAGTTCACACTGACAAATGGGCCTGATGGACACACGCGGCTCTGCTCACAACAGATCTGCAGCCGTTCCACGGAGAGGAGTTTTCCTGTCTATCTTTAGTCGGACCTCGCCCCCCCCCCCCCGAGAGATTTTCATCTCTTCAGATACCTCAAGAAATTCCTGTGCGGTCCGCATTACGCGTATTACAGTGACACAGAGTTACATGTGTCAAACACGTACCTATCCCAGGCGGCAGACATCTACGAAACAGAGATGCAAATATTCATCTCACGGTATGACATATGTCTCAATTCTGATGGTGATAGAAAAATAGATGCAGTAAAGTTTTACCGTGAAATTGTGTTTTCGTTTATTTGGCGGCCTAGGAAAACGATTAGTTTTCAAGAGTAAAGCCAGGGTCTGAGCAGTATTTTCTCAACGCATCAAGGAAAACTGAACTAAAACACGATCGAGATGGTAGTCATCAATCGACCCTGAGCTCCCAATTATAGGACAGATACTCTTTGAAAATTACACCATTTGAAATTTAACCTGTCCATATTTAGTAAAAAAATATTATTTCGTTTTTGTTTCTCAATTTTATTTTTGTAATATTGTATAAAAGCTATCACTAACAAAATATTTTACTTGGAACTTGAACTTGATTATCTATTTTCTTTGTTTGTCACCTGGTTACGTTTTAAAACCACAAATGTACTTATAAGTTTTACTTATGAATTTTTGTTAAAGGAAGTTGATAACTTTAATGAATATGAATATTACGTCTTTTGTTTTAGTTATTAACATAAGTTTTCCATGAAAAGAGAGGCCGAACTTGTCTCAGATTTAACAAAAACATTAATGATTCATAAATGAGGAGGCAAGTTAATGGAAGTGTTCCATGTGCAATAAAAGAAAGTTTAACATATTTGTCGTATGAAGACATATTTTTGACACATTATAATATAATTAAAAGAAAATCTTCAAAAAAAATCTTATACTAAGAAAAACTAGATCAGTTCTAACACATTAAACAAACTCTTTCAATAGGAAAGTGTTTCTAAGTCAGATCTGCCCTGCATATGTAAGTGCCGTTCTCACATTTTCCAAATTACATCTGCTGAAATTCGTGCTGCTATGCAATATCGCCGTTTCTGAATGATCCCATTTTTCAAGGCGCCTTTAATCCTTTGACCCGTGCGACGACCATGATAGCCCAGTGGTTTCCGAGTAACTCGCTGATAGCGTGAGAAGAATGGGGATGACCTCATGAAGTAATGGATTTCATTTATGAAGCGTCGGAGAAAATTAAGATTTTTTTGTCGGTTACAAAATTAGCGTTGTTCTAAGGACTACATACGTCATCCTTTTTTCTTGATTGTAGCTTCTTTCCTGCAGCTTACATTGTTTCTACTATTCACCAACGTAATTTATTATTATATTATTATTCTGTTTATTGACCTACTTGCGAAGTATTTTCATAAACATCCTTCTTTTTAATCGTGCTCTGGTGTAAAATGTCTTATTCAGTGGACGTATTTTTTTAAATTAAGTTTCAAGAAGTTCCTTATCAAGGGCCACTTATCTGATCTCACTATTGTGTGACAATTACATATTTTAATGATGGAAACATTGATTGTTGACTTTTACTTAAATAATAAATAATGTGCCGGCCAATATATGTCTTGCGTGACTATGTACTTTGTCAAAAGCCGAAAAACAGGGGTAACAGCACTCCATCCCAAGGGTTCTCAATTAAAAAAAAAAGGCCCTGAATTGTAATTGTTTTACTTTGCATCAAACAGTTCGTGACCCTGAACAAGAACAGTTCAAATAACAAAGCCCACCTTTCCGGTAGATATACCCTTGCTTGGCGTTGGGAAATCTGGCGAAAACACTGTCAAGACACTCTCAAATATTAGCATGTTGGTATTTGATGGATTGTGATGAGAAGTTGCGAAGTGCCTTTAGTTCTAGTCATGATTGATAAATCTCGAGTGAAAGGGTTTTGAAGCGATGGGTCGCGGCACGTTGATGAAATGTCAACGCCTTAGCGTGCCGTCACAAAATGAAAACTAACAAAACCAAGGATATATACTTAAAATTAGAAAAAGAGGTGAAATTGTTGACATTTTTTTCACATGTAAGAATTAAAACTTCTGAAATATAATTTTTTGCTTTTATTACACAGCAGTTGTGGCTAACGTTTCTGTATATAAGATTTACTTTTTATCTTAAAAGAGTGTCGGGATCGACTTGTTGCCATACGCATGGTCTAAGGGCGAACAAGGCGTGTGAAATGCACAAGATGTTTATACACTGTGCTTCAGTGTAGTGTATTACAGCGAAGTATTGATAGATAAGTAAAATATATGTTCAAAACTATTTTTTTATTTTTTAAATCGTCCAGTACATTGCAAGCGATCGACGATCGACCAAAATTAGCCTCGCAATCGACCGGTCGACTTGCTGGCAACCCCTGTTATCTCGCGATCGACTTGTTGGTAACCCCTGTTATATAATATTAGATAATAGCGAATAATTTGTTTAAGTAATAGGTAAATGTCTACGATAATATGGATGGGTCATTTAGATTTAAATTACACCTTTCGTGTACCACATGTTGAAAACGGCTGCCCGTGGAGTACTCCACGGTTCATTTGAACAACCGGGCGGCCCAATGCGATCAGATCTCCCTGAAAGTCCCGTGCGTGCGTGAGGGTCAGAGGAGGCGGGAGGCGTTGGGCGTTGGTTATCTCGAGGTCAGTGACCGTGGCGCGTTGTCCTCTTTTTCGGGGAAGTGGCTTGGGGAGGCCTCAGGTCCGATGGGCGCCAGGCACCGGATACCGTAAAGCACATACACTTCACCTGTTATGTCAAGACTCGAGGTTTCGACGAACACACACAATAATACGGATGTACCGTTGCTGTTTTCATGTGAAGCGAGAGCTAAGTGACATAAATAGAATTGGCACCCTGGATGTTTTGGTTGTTAGTGTTGCAACGAAGAAGTGTAACGCTCTAAAAATAACGGATAGTTTCTGCCTGCCAATCAAACAGAAAGCTTTAAGTTGTACAGTACTGAAAATAATTTTGAAATGACACGTCGGCTCCGGATTCGTTTCACAAACTACTTCTTATTCTCTCGCCTACTTAAATAAGATCATTGAGTCATGTAAGTGTCGACGTACGTAGGCCGTTTTATTTTGCAACCTCCGATCGAGCTGTTAAACCCATAGACAAGTTGGAAGATTTTGTGATGTGTAGTGGTCGATTGCGCATCTCTTACACCATAACTGCTGCTGTTAACGAATATGCTGATATATCACCAATTCGAGCGTGCTGTAGATCGTAAAGATAGCTGGTACCATTAACGCTCAAGCCAAGTGTCACCCGTCGAGGTGGGTTGGTCCACGTCCTGACGGGGGGATGCAGAGAAGGCTCTCAAGTGTTCCTTTCTCCATTTTTTTTCATCTTCTTGCTTCTCATTTCATGTCATATACGTTCTTTTCACTCCTTTTTCTTCCTCACTGGCCTTCTCTGTATGCTGAACGCCCACCCATGTGTTTGCCGTGCATGGCGACCCGTGTCGGAGGGAATGTGTTTCCTGGCAGTTGAGGGACCTGTTTGTTTCCCTATCTAGTCCTAGTGCTACTGTTCGCCTTGCACTAAGGAGTACGTTGATTACGTATTTTGGGCTACATTCCCTGTAGGTTCCAACACACTCGCTTTGGCCCCGGACTCTTCTAGACGGGCGGTCGGGAGCTAACCCACTCCCGATCAATCGGCTCGGACTAGGTCTTGTACTGAACTCCAGGGTGAGCGGGGGAATCCACGGCGGTGCAGCGCTGTGTTATTCCCCCACTATATCCTCGTGGCAACCCTGGCACTCCGATGGAGTGTCCCCTTGTTGGGCTCCGTGGTGGGTGGGGACCACGAGGATGAACCTATTCCATCTATATGGATACTTCACCTTTCCCCCCGCCCTCTTCCGCAAGGAAGAGGCGATGTGCCGAGAGAACTATTGATTTGAATAGTTTCTTTTCTAGAGAAGAAGATCGACCCAAGAAGCCTCGTTTCCTCCTCATGGCATGTGCCGAGGAAGGAAAGACTTTCAAAACTGTGAGTGCTGTCCGTCTGGCGCGAGCCATCGAAGAAGACTACGGGAAGCTCCAAGCGGTCGTGCGACAAAGGAATGGAACCATTCTTTTTGAAGCGCGTACCGACGAGCAGATTGTAAAAATTCAAAATACGAAGCAGATTGCCGGCCTCCAGGTAGTAGTCACGGTTCATCCCACCTTGAACCTGAGCAAAGGCGTAGTCAACCACGAGGACTTTGCTACTGAAACGGAGGAAGATCTTCTAAACTTTTTTAAGACCTTTGGCGTGACTGAGGTGTACAGGATCGGAAGGAAGGAGCAGGGGAAAGTGATCCCAACTTCTACCCTGATCCTTACTTTTGACCGACCATCTCTCCCGGAAAGGATCGTCACCGCTTTCTACAACCTCCGTGTGCGGCAGTATGTGCCGAACCCTTTGCGCTGCTTCAAGTGTCAAAGGTTTGGGCATACCCAACAGCGATGTATGTCCGTAAACGCGTTTTGCGGGAAGTGCGGATCATCAGTTCACGACCCACAACCCTGCGACAAACCACCGCACTGTGTGAACTGCGAAGGCGATCACCCAGCCAACGACAACCAGTGTCCCACGTTTCTCCGGGAAAGGGAAATCCAAAAAATAAGGGTAACCGAAAAGGTTTCCTTCCCTGAGGCGAAGCGTAGGTTCCAAATCAGGAATCCAGTGGACCTATCTCGATCCTTTTCTAGTGCTGTAAAACCTAAGTCCCCGGGGGTAACAGCGAGTTGTCAAACTCACTGTACCCCAGCGGTAGTTTCGCACTTTAGTTGTCAGGTGTCGCCGACAGACTTCCCCGAAGATTTGGCATGTATCCAAGGTGGGAAAATTATAATTCCCACAAAGTACAAAAAACCTGTGCAAAAACACCACCAGAAATCGACCACTGAGACTTCTACTGAAATCGATCTTAAACAGACACCGGCTCCCAGGAAAAATACGTCATCCAAATCCCGTCCACCTCTTTCTGTCTCTGAGAATCACATCGGACGATCCTCCAGCCCCTATAGATCTCGGTCACCCGTGGCCCAAAGTCGGGAAAACCCCCCGACCATATCCAGCAGCAGTCAGGATGACTCTGCTGTTGATGAGGAACCCCACGAGAGTTCCTCTACAACCATCCAGAAGGTGAGAAAGAAAAAAAAAGCAACCAAAGAAATAATTTCTCATAATGGCTCTCTCATGGAACTTAAATGGTCTTCGTGCTCACTCAGAAGAATTAAGATTAATAATTTCTCGCCACAAACCATTTATAGTCTGTCTTCAGGAAACTCATCTTCTCCCTCATCATCCCCTGTCTCTTCGCGGATTTAACATCTATCGGTTTGATCAAGACGACGGACTTCGTGCTCACGGCGGCGTTGCGGTACTCATCCGCGACTCCCTGTTCTCGGAGGAACACAACGTTCGAACCGACCTCCAAACAGTTTGCGTACGGGTACATCTACCATCGTTCTCTTTTACGGTGTGTGGTATATACATTCCCCCTGGCCAAGTCGTGTCACAAGAGGAACTCGAAGATGTTTTTTCTCAGTTGCCCGCCCCTTTTTTTATTGCGGGGGATTTTAATGCCCACAATCCCCTCTGGGGTGGCACGAGGACCTGCCCGAGAGGTTCTATCCTCGAAAATATTATTGACCAGCAAAACTTAATTCTTCTGAACTCCGGGAATCACACTCATTTCTCCATGGCGTCGAACACCTTCTCGTCAATCGATCTGGCACTCTGCAGTCCATCCCTATCTACCATGGTAGAGTGGACCGTACTCGATGATCTACATGGGAGTGACCATTTTCCCACTTTGGTTCACTTTAATGTCCCTGATTTAGACGTCATCTACCCTCCTCGCTGGCTATTCCATCGAGCCGACTGGGATACATTCAGCGAGAAAATTATAATGCCAGACCACTTCTCAAATAATATCGATACCTTGGTGGCCCAATTCACCGACGCCGTTCTTCGCGCAGCCACCATTGCAATCCCGAAGTCTACGTGTCGGCCACGACGCGTCCCTGTGCCTTGGTGGAATGCTGACTGTGCCACCGCGGTGCGAGACCGAAAGCAAGCACTCGCGAGGCTCAATAGGTTCCCCACCGCATCAAACCTGATCGATTTCAAAAGAAAGCGGGCCAGAGCCAGATTAGTAATACGGGAAAGTAAGACCGCTTCCTGGAGAGCCTTTATTTCTTCTCTTTCTTGCCATACCCCGCCTAAAGTAGTATGGCGAAAGATCCGACAGATCGGAGGAAGATTTTCCCCATCATCTGTCCCAGGACTTCTTATTAATGGAAATCTTATTACTTCCCCAGAAAAAGTAGTTGAGGAATTGGCCTGTCATTATGAAAATTCCTCCAGTTCCTTACACTACTCCCCTAGCTTCTTGAAAACTAAGAGTAGAATGGAGAAATGCAGATTGGACTTCTCTACCTGCCTGGAGGAAGATTATAACGCCCCTTTCTCCATGGATGAATTTTCCTGTGCGCTCACCCGTGGGAAAGATTCTGCTCCAGGACCAGACCAGATACACAACCAAATGTTAAAACACCTGCCGGAAGAGACACGTATCTTTCTCCTCCGTATCTTCAACAAGATTTGGATGGAACATACCTTCCCTAGAACCTGGCGCGAAGCGATTATTATTCCTATTCCTAAAGAAGGAAAGGACAGGACAAAGCCGTCAACCTACCGTCCAATCTCGCTCACAAGCTGTATATGCAAACTTCTGGAGCGAATGGTGAATACGCGTTTGATCTGGCACCTGGAGCAGAGAAACCTACTTACCCCCATCCAATGTGGTTTCAGGAAGAACAGGTCAACCATGGACCACCTTGTCACCCTTACCACACAGATCTCCACTGCTTTCGTGCTACGTCAACACCTGGTAGCAATTTTCTTTGATATAGAGAAAGCTTATGATACTACCTGGAGGTACGGCATTCTTCGCACCATCCATTCTTGGTGTCTTAGGGGCCGGCTCCCCCTTTTTTTAGTAGCCTTTCTTTCCTCAAGATACTTCCGCGTTCGCCTTGGTGACAGGTTATCCGCCAGCCACCATTTAGAAAACGGGGTCCCTCAGGGCTCAATTCTGAGTGTCACTCTGTTTGCCATCGCTATCAATAGTATAGCGTCGATAATCCGAGAGCCGGTGAAAGCATCGCTCTTCGTTGACGACTTTGCCATTTTCTGCTCTTCCAAGAGTATTCAAGTGATAGAGAGACAATTACAACTTGTCCTCAACAAATTGCAGGAATGGAGTGATGCTACAGGTTTTAAATTCTCCGCATCAAAAACTAGCTGTATGCACTTCTGCAGGATTTATCATCTTCATAACCACCCCGATCTTTTTCTTGGAAGCCATCTTCTACCTTTTGTGGACTCTGCAACTTTCCTTGGGCTTACTTTCGATAAGAGTCTAACTTGGCGAAATCATATACGTAAACTGAAGAGCCGATGTGTCTCACCTCTGAACCTCCTCCGCACCCTTACAGGCAGCTCTTGGGGAGCTGACCGTGTGTGTCTCTTGCGTTTGTATAGAACCCTCATCCGCTCTATTTTGGATTATGGATGTATTGTATATGGGTCAGCGTCACCATCAACCCTCCGGCCATTAAATACCATTCACAACGCCGGTATAAGAATTAGTACAGGCGCCTACCGCACGAGTCGCATCGAATGCCTCTTGGCCGAAGCTGGAGAACCATCTCTGAGCCGAAGGCGAGATATTTTATTAGCCTCTTATGGGGCTAAAGTGTCGGGACTGGTTGACCACCCTTGTCGTCGTATAATCATCCACCCAAAGTATGAGTCCTCGTACATTCTTCGAACATCGTTACCCCATCCCCCAGGTATTAGATTACGAAACCTTCTCCGGGAATTAAATGTAGAACTTCCCACCCCTGTGAAACCCACAAGTGACGGGATCCCCCCTTGGAAACTCCTCCTTCCCAGTATTGACTTCAGACTCTCCCATCTGCCCAAACAAACTACTAGTCCTCTGGTTTACCAGAAGCAGTTTCTGGAAATGAGAGAATCCTATCCGGATCATTTATTCTTATACACGGATGGTTCATCGTGCAGCGACGCGGTGGCATGTGGTTTTTACTGTATCAGGGCCACCAAATCATTTCGGCTTCACTCCAAATGCAGTATTTTCACTGCCGAAATGTTTGCAATCTTTGAGGCCCTAAAATACATTGAATCAGCGACGTTACGGCGAGTAGTTATCTGTTCCGATTCTCTCAGCTCTCTTCAAGCCGTCTCCCGTCCTTCGTCAGACTACCTGACCTTATCCGTTCAAAGCCTGATTCATCGTCTTCTGTCCCGCCGCTATGACCTGGTACTTAGTTGGGTCCCAGGCTACGTGAGTATCAGAGGGAACGAACTGGCCGACCAGGCGGCGAAATCAGCGACTCGTAAAACTCGTATCGACATCCCTTCTGTGCCATTGTCCGATGTTCAGGCTTTCTTGAAACGATCCGTGCTTAGAGCGTGGCAAACAGAGTGGCACAATAGCACTTTCAAACTAAGTGCGATAAAGAATTCTGTGTATCCCTGGCGCTCCTCATCACGGTCCTGTAGGCGCGAGGAAGTGATTTTAACCCGTCTTCGTATCGGACACTGCCATTTCTCTCACGGCTTCATTCTTCGAAATGAAACTCGCCCCATCTGTGACTCGTGCAAGACTGTTCTTTCCGTGGAACACGTCCTGCTGTACTGTAGGAAATTTGTTGGCAGTCGACGAAGACATGACCTGGGCAACTCGCTACAAGTGGTGCTCGGGGAAGACGATTCTGCGCTCTCAAAACTTTTTTGTTTTTTGAGAGAAAGCAGAATATATAATTTTATTTGAAAGATAACAACGTTTTATGTTGTTTTTTGGCCCCTTTACAGCCAATTTTACGTTTTAAGATAAATTTTACGCGCCCTTTTTCTATTTTTCTTCTGCCATTTCTACAAGTATGCCTGAAGCAGAATTCGAGCCTTCTTTTTAGCCAATGTACATGCTTTTAAACAGTGAGTAAGTGACATATGCAACACTGAATATTCTTTTCTCCAAATACTCTGGCATGGGCGCAAATGACCACAGCAGTCGACGCGCCCTTTAAACCCTATTCAATCAATCAATCAATCAATCCAAGTGTCACGCTGCGTTGTTTCTTATTCACTGGCTTTCCTCGTGAAGACGAGAATAGTGTAAATTCACCAAAGAATGAGCCGAGGTCTAGGGAATTGCGTGCGATTCCAATATTGGTATGTGTTGTATGTCTTCGTAATTTCTAATTAGTAGTTGTACAATCCCTGTAATATATATTCTTAATTTTTCTTGTATGTCTTTATAGCTTCTAAGGAATAGTTTTATATTCCCTATTATATGTATTTACTTTTCTTTGTGTTTGTATGTTCTGTGTAATGTATAATCAGAGTTGGGCAGTATCGAAAATACTTGTATTTAAAATACGTATTTTCGATACTTTTGTAATTTGTATTTTGTATCGAAAATACATATTTAAACATGTATTTTGTATTTGTATCCAAAATACTTTCTGATAGTATTTTGTATTTTCAAAATACAAAAATACTTTTTCTTAATCGTCACACCGTCACAAACATTGATTGGGCTAGTAAATGGAGAGGGTACCGCCACGTGGACGAGTGCGACCGGACCTCCAGTTCCTCCGAATACATTTTTTCCTCCGTCGGTTCAACAGGAGATAACCGGAGGAGCGCTGTAATCACTGTGTCATATATATTTTATACACCGTAGCTGTAATCGCGAGCTCAGATTCAATTTCTCGGAGAGCAGGCTCCGCGTGCCAGAACGAGTGCTGCTCATGGGGTGGCCTCGTGGCCCTGTGGTTATGCGCAGTGATTAAAAACTTGTGCTTGCGTTGTTTTTAAGAGCTGATATTTCGTTGTGGTATATTTAGGCAAAAATCTATTTTTTCCTGGGTACCTTGTACTAAATGAAGCTTTATATATACGTTTTAAGTTTATTTGAACTAAAACCCGTCAATTTTGTAGCGCCTAAAAGAGCCTATTTCAACATTAATGCCTACTTGTGCCTATTTTACATTTAAAAACCTACAATGAGACTAATTTGCCTAATTTCTTTTGTCTATGACTTCTTTTATCTTTTTTCTTTCGTGGCGGCGCAACAGACAAGGATGATATTTAAAGATCGGATTTTCGTGCAGTTAAAAACTCCCTAAAACTTGCAATAAAAACACCAAAACGTGCAAAAACATGCAATGAAAATATCAGAATTTTGCAAAACAGTGATATGTAGCCCAAAAACTCCAGTTAATCCATTTATCAACTTATTTTATATCTGGGATGTGATATTTAGGGCGATTGAAATATGATTTTTGTGTTTTTATTATAAGGTTGTACGTATTGTTTAATCTAATCATATTTGACATTTTAAATATTATGCGGACTACAAAAAATTAATTTAGCATACAAATACAAAAAAGTAAATACAAGAAATAAAAAATACAAATAAACGTTCAGAAATCAAAAATAATTCAGTTGAAGAAATGTTCTTAATTGTTTTCATTCGAAGTTACAATTATGTTTGTACTTGGCGCGACAGCCCGCGTACGGGCTGTGGCCTACCAGCAGCACCCCGGCCTCGCGGCCGTGTGTTAAGGAAAAACGTGTGGTTAGCACAAAGACATCCCTACACTGTATTCTGGTCTTCTCAACCTGAGAAGTGAGTTTTCTCATCGTCACACAGCAACATATACTCGGACATTGCAGGGAAAACGCACACTATAAACTTGCCCGACGCCCGGCTAAGCCGCCAGGCGCAATTATGTATAGTTCCAAATTATTTTCTGAGAAAGTATTATATCTCCTATCACTCTATGTTTCAGACAGGGAAAGTTTCTTTCTACATTTGCATTTGTCTGTGTGCCGAGCTTCACTCTGGCGTACGTGTGCACGCAGCTAAAAGCTGTCAAAAACTGCGTTTATTCTCTCTTGATTTCCCAGGGCATAATCTGCTCCGAGAATTTCGATGAATTTGAAACGCAGAGCGCTTGCCACCAAGCTTCGCGCCCGAACATAAGGTCAAATGTGACTCGCGCATGCAGTCTCGTGTTCGTAAGTTCAGCGAAGACTGACACAACGGATATATGATCTGATTGGGAAGATAGACCCCGAACATAGCGTTGGCTGAGCGGCCGACACCAAGGGCCGCGGACCTAGTTCATGGAAACATCGCGTATTCGTGCTGCAGTAGCTCACTGTCGGAAATTTTAATTAGACAGTAGGCATCATGAAATGTATAGACGCTCAGTTCACAGGGCAACAAAATTCGGAATTAATACATATTACACGGTTTCACAGACTACCCGATTGCAATACTGGGTTATGACATTAAAACTTTTTCTTAAATAAAACATTTTAAAAAGATACATTAAAACAAATTGATAATATAAAAAATATATTTTAAGCAATAAATTACGAATCATGCAAATTCGTCCAGTAAAATCCCAACATTTGCAATTTTCTGGCAGCATTACCTAAAATGTGCAATATCGTGCAGTAACCCCCAAAACGTGCAATTTCGTGCAAAATAAAACTGGTATTAAAATAACGCCCGTTTCATGATTCAAATTTCTGACAAGATTTCATCCAATTTTAAGTTAGCAAACAAAAGATGCAATTGCACGGGAATCCGGTCTTTAACGATATTAATTGTAAGTTACTTTTAACAACCTAAATTGCATTCGTCCTCTTGTATCTTTTTATCCCCTTGTCTCATTTTGTCGCCTGTAAGAGAGCGAGAACTGAATATACCGGACAAGAATCTAGTCATAAGTCTCCACGCCACTACTTCCTGACTTCGTGGAGAAGCTGCCTCCGTTTCTAAGATAAAGCGATTGAATTTCCCCGAAAGCAAAGTGATCTTGACCGATAAGAATCATTCATTTTCTCTTGAGAACTTGGAGAATGTATTAGTAATTTATCGTAAGGCAAAATACGGTAGGAATAATTCTAACTATAAACAAACTTGTTCATAAATATCCGCATAAATATCGCAAAATGTTCAATACTGATTCTACGGAATATTGATTTACGCTCTTATCTTTGAGAAATATAATGAATGGTCAAAAAGTGAGTTTTCTTGTAAGTTTCGAGTTTATTAGTGCATATTCTACCATTTAAAGAGCCTAACAGATGCTGAAAAAACCTGTTTTAGGCACCTAAAATGCATATTTTAAAACCTAAAAATCCACGGTATTCATCAGATATACCTATTATTTGTGATGTGTTTTCATACTTTAAGTCTGAAAGGCATCTTGGTTAATTGTCTATAACCCGCAATATTTGTGCCAAATTATCACCTCCCAAGAACACATGGTGAAATCTTTAAACTCCATGTATTTCTTCGGCCCTTAGCATGGACAAGATGACTTTCAGACTTAAAATATGAACATACATCATAAATGATAGGGGCCGTCCATCAATTACGTAACGCAAATTTCGAGAATTTTCAATACCCCTTCCGCCTTGTAACGCACTTCCTTAACTCTATAAAAAGCACCGTAAAGCTGCCTCAGACCCCCTCCCTCCCCCTTTGGCGTTACGTAATTTATAGATGACCCCATACAGATGCCTGAAATGGGTTGAAAATTTCATTTGAAACATTTTTGTATAAAGAAAGTTATATATTTTTAATAATAAAATGTTAAATGTGATGTGATCTTTAATTGAACGTGAATGATTGTTTAAAGGAGAAAAAAATAGGATAGAAGATATTATATGTAAAACACCGTTGGTTGTATTTTGTATTTTCAAAAGTATTTTAAAATACTATTTTGTATTTTGTATCTAAAATACTTCTATGAAAGTATTTTGTATTTGGTATCTAAAATACTTTCGGCGAAGTATTTTGTATTTTGTATCTGAAATACATTTTTCAAGTATTTTGCCCAACCCTGTGTATAATGCATGTTCTGTACAATGTATGTCTTTATATGGTCTGTATAAATACTGCCACAGAGCGAAAGCTCATTAGCACGAAATAAATATTATTATACATATATACTTTTAAATAAAGTAAGGGGAGCGCTGGCAACTGAAAATATCCTCTCTCAGGACCACACCCGCCCTCACAGTGCTGCTGTAGCCAAGCAACTTCTGGGGCAGACGCGATGTGCTTTATCTAGCTCTGATTTAGCGCCTAATGATATTCATCTCTTCCTCGAATTGAAGACTTGGCTAGCAGACCAAAGCTTTCAGTCCCATGAGAAGCTTCAAAGCAAAGTTCAGGCCAATCTTTCTTCACTTTCGCCAACGTTAATCGAAGAGGAAATCGAAAAACTCCTTTACAGATTAGACAAATGCCTCACGGTGATTATATAGAAAAATAACCCCGATTGCTTCATAACTTTGGTAATACATCAACTTAATTTTTAATCTTGTCTTTCTGCTATAGTCCATCGCAGATTGTGTCCTTTTCCGTTGAATTTGATTCCAATTACGTCATTAGAAGACAAACCTTATTGTCTAGTGCCAGGCATGTCAAAATGTTCACATTAAAATTTTCCTTTTGAAATAAACTCTACATCCTTATACACAAATCAGACTTCTGATCAGAGAACTTTCTAAGAGTTGTGAGAGACAAGTTGTGTAGCTTCGAGGTCCACTATGTCACTCGTAAGCTATTAACAGCAATACCACCTGTCTTAACCTAACCTCCCTCATCTTAGTGTACACTTCATCTGATGGTGCTCTACGAATTTCTGAGTTGGTGACGGGGGTTTTGCCTTGGAACTTTGCTATTTATGAGTGACAACAAACAACTTTGAGCCTGTTCAACGCATATTTCCAAGGACTTTAAGACAAGACGTCTTGCGAACATAAAAGATACTCCACGATGACAATTACCTTAATTTAGCTAGCGCCCTTTGGCCAATGGCAAAATTACATGAATGAAGTTAAAAATGATCCTTTCATTGTTTTGTATACCCAATCGGTTTCATACCCATTTCATTGTCGTGATACACCTTTATCAAAACAGTCTGGAATTAACTAGTTGCTTGCAACATTAGCCATATTTTGTACTTAAGCTGCAACACATACATTACTTAATATAAGAAGCCATTTGAAATTACTCGGTTATTCGCCTCAGCAAAACATTTTCGAGCTGTTCTATTTGAAACTTTTTTGGACGAGGAACTGCAAATTTCTATGTAGACAAACTACGTTAAGGATCTGTTATCTGTTTAAGAGTATGGAATAAACCACAGATTTGATAGTCAATAATATGGAATCATACGCCGCAAATTCCTACGATGTGTTTTAAATCAGACACCATCCACATTTTACAAGCATGTAACAAATTTTGAATTTATCTATTGAAGACTCGATGAAGAGTATTCTGTTTATCGTGATGACCCAGCACTGAGTGCTGCATTATATTTAAAAGTCGCGAATATCCGAGAAAAATTCTAAATAATAATATTGATGTGCTATTATAACTGTATCACCAGCTAACAACTGTCGCTTTTCAATTCTCTTTCGGGCAGGAAATAAGAAACACACACTCGTACACTCCACGCACTCACTAACGTGCGCGCAATCTTGCATTATTCTTCCGCCAATGGCTAGACATCCACTGTCCTAAGGCGGTTCCTACAGATCGACGTACTTTTTCCTTTTTTAAATGACACTAACTATCGATGTTCTGATGCGGATCTGTCATACTCTTATCCAGGAGAATTTGTGGGCCCAGGTGTGGGCGCCATGATCGGCCACATTCTTCCTTCTTTATCCTTTCAGAATGGATATCCTTAGAAGTGACATGTGGGTTAACACCAGGACGCAACTTCCAATAGGTCTTTCGTCATAAGTACCTGAATAGGAATTTTCATCAGTTAGGAGCTGTCAACACTGATGTTTGTTGAGTGAAAAGATGTACTGGAGGGAGACAAGATGAAATCGATACTCATTTACTGGGGCCAATAACCGTAAAGTACTAAGGACGTGGGTGTCGCCGAGTACCTGGGCAATTGGACGTGTATTCCTCCGACAGAGCTTTCGTATGAAGGACTTCGACTGAAGACCTAACACCACACGCTGGGGACACAGACTATCAGCCCAAAGAAGTTCGTTGTGCGGTGGATCATTACGGACTGAGCGACGTAGACCTCTGCGAGCGTCTACGTCGCCCACTCTCCCCGGCAGCCATTTAGAGCTAGTAGCACCCAAAAACCAAACTATATAAACTCAAACCTCAGAAAAAATATAGGCTTTAAGGAAAATCTATTACATCTATCAAGACATAAGAACGTTAGTTACATTTTTTTGTACAGATTTTTGGAAAACGTGGGCTGCAACAGTTTTTTCCCATAAAGCTTTCAATTAGCCTTTAATATTGCATGCATTGTTGTTGACTTCCAATTAAGAAACGTTGCATTTTCCATGATTTTCGGGAAATCAGAAGAGATTCAAAATCAGAAATAGAGCATATAATTAGCCTGAAATTAACTTTTAATTTTGGATGTGGTTTGGATGAGTTCGTTTGTTGGGGGCTGCTTGTTTCGGATGGCTCGTCTCGGCGCCGCCCGGAGAGTGAGGCCCCTTGGCGGGATCCGCAAGCCAGAGGGGGGGCGTGGCGCCTCACGCGAGTGCAGTGCGTGTGGAGGCGCGAGCGGCTGCGGGCGAGGCCGCGGGGTCGTCGCTCCCGGGGCCTCTTTCACGCACAGGCCCAGGCCCCACTCGCCTCCGACCCGCCTCCGACCCGCCTCCGACCCGCCTCCGACCCGCCTCCGACCCGCCTCCGACCCGCCTCCGACCCGCCTCCGACCCGCCTCCGACCCGCCTCCGACCCGCCTCCGACCCGCCTCCGACCCGCCTCCGACCCGCCTCCGACCCGCCTCCGACCCGCCTCCGACCCGCCTCCGACCCGCCTCCGACCCGCCTCCGACCCGCCTCCGACCCGCCTCCGACCCGCCTCCGACCCGCCTCCGACCCGCCTCCGACCCGCCTCCGACCCGCCTCCGACCCGCCTCCGACCCGCCTCCGACCCGCCTCCGACCCGCCTCCGACCCGCCTCCGACCCCTTCAGTTAACGTTTAATAAGTAGTTGAATTAATAGAATCAATTGTGGCATAGTTAGTGGAGGCGTGCGAATTGTATTAAAATATTTTAAAGTTAAATCTGGAATTGAAACGCGAAGCAACAAAGCGAGCAATTTATTTAGTTATAGCTTATTTTTTGAAGTTCTCTGTAAGAAAATTATAACAACTGCGGAACGTCACGCTACGTCAAAGCTTTCCCACATAAACGCGAAGATGCAAAGGTGAACATGTGATGTGGGTACGTGGGAATGATCGATGCGAGGTGGATCGGCGGTGGTTCGCGATTGCTATAGTAAATTATACGGGTCTGGGTATTAATAAAAGCAATTTTAGGCAAGTCTGAGCAGGCAACGTGTAGCATGCATTTACAATGCGACGGCTGTATTTATACTTAATATGTGACTGGCGTCTAAGGCAATGTCTTTAATAGCGTCTCAACTCTTCTAAACATAAATATATTCTCAAACGTGTTGGTAATGATGTTGCCATCGTACGTTACTGGGACACCTTACGTTCAGCGACTTGCGTTCTGTATCTCATACAAAAGTATAGAAGACTTAAGCTTGTAAATCTAGATAGCTCTATCATTAAGATAATAAAGAACAGCACTATATACTCCCACGTCTATGATAAACTGGAGATAATTCATGTAGTTGACTCGCTTCTCGTCTCTGCAGTTCTAATTTACAGCCGCTGCTGCCTAGCATTCCCCTCCCAGCAAAAGGGATATGTGAAAATATATCGATTATATTAGTGCGTAGTTAAGAGAAGTTGACAGGTGTAATGTGTGAATGAGTAAATATGATGGGTGACACAGGAATAAAGAGACGAGACCTCGAAAAGGCTTCTAGTAATAGCCTAATTTGTTGTCCCTCGTTACTTGCTTTGATCTATTTTAACCATTCACTTCTTGTCACTGACACACTAAAACGCTTCATATATTATGTGACAATAGAGTACATGAATAGACCTTGTTGTGGCTTTTGAGGCATTCAGTTTGTGCCAGAATCGGGCCGCTGGGTCACTGAGGTCAAGCGCTTCAGCATGCAACTCACAGAGACGGCATTTGTCATCTTGAGTTGTTTTCAAGACGTACTTCGCATAATGACCAGATTCCCTATGCCGGGACTTGCGTGTTTGAAATGAACTGCTTTCATTGACTCTTCTTATACTCGTGTTTGTTCCTCCTTCCCTCTTCCTGACACATTTTTGTAAATAAATGTGTATTTAAACACCGGAAATATGTTAACTTCGATTAAATTTTCAGAGGGAATCCCTACTGGATAAGATTATCTTGGTCCATTTGAAAAGCATTTCTCTTTGTGAATGTTATTTTACTATAAAATTAATGTTCGGGAGCGCAGGCTAGGTTTTTGTTTCAGATTTATCAATGCGCCATTTAGAAATATACCTGTTCTCGTTCTGCGTTCTATCGATGATCTACGTATCTTGTATTCCGTTGGATTGCCTGCTACTACTTTTTTCTTTATGTGACTGCAGAGCAGCATCCTCAAGGTGGTCTTGTTCGTTAATTCTCTGCAATGATGAAAGTGAAAAGCCTGTCTGTCGTTGACAGACTTAGTATGGTCAGGATAAAGTCACTTTTCATATTTGTAGACGAGCCTTGGCAAAGCCTGTCCGTGCTTGTTCTCTCTCTCTTTCTGTCTGTCTGGACTATTGCCCAATTTACTCTATTACGTAAGGTTTGAATTGTTAGTATACATACCGCATTTCCGGCTTTACATAAGAACCAACAATCCTGCGAATATCATACGACTGACCTTCGAGAGTGGGATATTAGTGGGAGAGGATGGCCCCTAATTTTGTCAAATATTTCTTCACACTTTAATAAGAACACTTACTGTTATGATAATTGACATAATATTAACAAGATTGTGTATTTCTTTGTGTTCTTTCGAACGGGTAATATAGTCAGTTTTTTCAGAGTTTTGATGAAGGTAGTGCAATGTCGATGATTGCTTTTCTGAATAGTGGGATGAGTGATAAAACGTCTGATTTATTTGCCGGAATTGCTGTGTCAGAATGTTATTTTAATTACTTTTAGTATTACTGTTATTTTTGTTGTATCTGTTTTTATAGTTATAGCTATTTTTATTATATAATATTTGTTGTTTTTGAATTTCACGTGGTGAACATTTAATTGGTGTCTTACGAATGGGTTAGATAAGCAGAATTAAAGTTAAAAGTAGTATCCATTCGAGTTAAAATGAGAAAAATTACTACGTATTTTGATTTCATGAATATTGAGAAATTTTGAATAGCGATTGCTGGCGAACTGCTAACCACGTACTATGAAGGCCGATTTAACATCATCTGTACAACACTACCGTTAAATATCTCGCAAGATAATTTTATTTTCAAGTATTGTAAAACGGGAATTAAAACATTGTATTATTCATGTAATTTAAGAGCTTTTAATCTCTCGGCTTTTATGGACTCCTCACGCTTCATCGGCTTATTTTCCAGCGTCCCATACAAAACCTCATACAATAAATTATATTATTATTACTATTATTTTTCCACTACATCACGACTAAACATGTTATGAGCCGGCTGAATATAAAATCTACTCCAGGTTGCAGCCAGCTACCTAAGGAGCAGATCCGGTGACTGTCAGTGCCTCTACAATACTTTGCGCAAAATGTGGGCGGTTATTATTATTATTATTATTATTATTATTATTATTATTATTATTAATATTTGGTCGCGAATTGGCCATCGTAGGACCACGCGAACGCGCCACTTGTACCCACCGAGGCCCAGTCATATTCCCGCGGGGGCAAGTGCACGGGACATTTTTGGGTGGGATCAGCACTTTTAAGCCTCGCGCGCACTGGGTCGGTACGGCACGGACGGACGGAAACGGACGGACGGCTGTTTTTGTGTGGGTCGCGCGCACTAGGCCGGGACGGGACGGCGGGGCCGACAGAACGGACACTTCGGACAGTTTCTGAGTCAGTTTGGCACCTCGCTCCGTGACTGGTATTGAGTGCGACGGCTTCGTAATTGAAGTAAAAAAGCAATCGCATACGTTGATTTTTTATAAAGGAAAAAGAAAATGAGGCAAGAAACCGAAGAAAGCCCAGATTCTCTAGAAGAGAACACGAGAACGGGAATTTCACATATTGTATCCCGACCTGGTGGAAGATGAAAAATTATTTCAGTACTTTAGTACGTATCGTGATAAATATGAAGAAAAATTGTGTATTTTAAAAGTATACTATATAAATAAATATTTTGGTAAATATTGTAATTGTATACAATTAAATATAGTTGAACATAATTACAATTGCATTGCTTTATTTTTAAACTCATGAAAATAATCGGCTTAGTTAAGACAATATACGCAAAACAGGTATATACAAATAATTTATATTTATTAATAAACTAATGTATCATTTCAAAATATGTAATAATTTATTTACCGTGCATAACTAAACCAAGTTTTGTTGAGACTGCACAACTTTTTCTCATAATATCTTGTATTTTAAATTTCCCCAATGATACTCCTTGATTCAGATAGTTTAGCTACTCAATTAAATTACATTTCTTAACAAGGTAATACATTCAATGAAAATATCACATCTTTCAACTCTGGATAATTCTGGATCAACATAATTAATTTGGACGCATTCATGTTCGCTCCACACGCTTCATATAACCTCACAACTGCAAAGGTGGTAAGGGCGTCCCGACCATACTCTCTGGCCCCGACAGTGACGATGACGACATCGACACGTCGGACTGTCCAGAAGATCTTTCCTACGGACTTTTTGCAAACGGCGGAAGGTGCGGATCGTCCAGTCCTGTCCGTGCCGGTCTAGTGCGCGCACCCTTACAGGAAACGATGTAATGAACTTTCTTAAAAATTCCGTCCGTCCTGTCCGTCCGTGCCGTACCGAACCAGTGCGCGCTAGGCTTTATGCCGAATCCATTTTTTCACCCCAGGGTTGTTAGACCTGGAATAATGAAGTATGAGATGACGGTGACGATGAAGAGTGAATGGACAAACACGAACCTACAGACACAAACACACAAAACCATGCCAGAGGCAGGATTCCAATCAGCGATCCTTCGTCCGAGATCGCCATGACTACTGCTTTAGCGACAGTTACCTTGACTATCTGGTCGGTAAATTATTATTATTATTGTTATTGTTGTTGTTATTGTTGTTGTTATTGTTATTATTGTTGTTGATATTGTTATTATTGTTATTATTACTGATGTTTTAATCTTGATATAATTTTTGGGCAAGCAGAAAAGGTATCTTCCATAAAAATTGTAGTTTGTTTCAAATACTATTCACATTTGAAAGTCTCATTTAAAGTTCACGTTCCTTGAGATGAAATATGTCTTTTAAACTTCTTTTTCCCTCTCTCCACCATTGAATTCAATGTTTCTGCGCGTGGTGCACTGACGCGGGGGTGTTTGTGCGCAGCTGGCGGGCGCGGCGGTGCTGGGCGTGGGCGTGTGGACGCTGGTGGACCGCCACCGCCTCGTGGTGCTGCTCACCACCGCCAACTTCGCGCTGGCGGCGTCCGTGCTGGTGCTGGCCGGCGCGCTCACCCTGGGCGTGGCGGTGCTGGGCTGCTGCGGCGTCTGGCGCGAGAACCGCTGCCTCATCCTCGTGGTGAGTGGCTCCCCGCTGATGGTGCACACCGGTTCAAAACGTGGCCATAATTACTACAGCGATTGAGTAAGAATGGATATTAACCCTGGAGAGGTGGGGATTGCCGGAGTTACGTTAGAGGTGGCGCGGGGTCATTTCTGACCCCTTTGTTATTTCTTTATAAAATAATATTTAGCGACAAATAAGTGCGAAATTAGTTATTTTAATAATAATCAGTCATTTATAAGGTCGTATTAACTTCATGCTATTATAAACAGACATGCAAATGTGAAATTGAAACAAATAAAAGGACAAAATTATCATTTATCTTTTATGTTGTGACTCCATTTAGATTTTCCTGAATATTTCTACGACAAAGGTATCAGAAAATTCTGTAAGTTGTATTTTCTAACATTGTCTCACATAAAAACAAACAATTTATTGAAAATTCTTCAAAAGCAATCAACACAACCTAGAAAAAGTACGAAATTTAGTATGTTTGTATTGGTTTCACAAATATTTATAAATGAATTATTACATATAAAATTTTGAAAATCTTTCAGACAAAAGCTAAAGAATGTGGTGAAAGGTATGTGAAATGTAAAGCTTCTGTCTCGCAAAATTAGGCAACTGCAGCTAAGCAAAGATACGTGGGTCACAAGGAACCCCGCACCACCTCTCTCGGGTTAAGGAGTTTCTGAGGTCACCTAATTCGAATACCATAAGAATTTCGAAATTCAAAATGGCGGCTGTAAAATGGCGGATCGACTTATTTAAAAACAAACCAAAATGCATAAAAATACAAGTCTATGAGGTTATCGAGATTGACTTCGATTATCAAAATAAAATTTCAAAAATCAAAATGGCTGCTTCAATCGGGTAATCGGGTAACCTGCAAGTTACTGTCCGTTACACACGATTAGACCTCTTACTGTCCATCATTCGGTGCATTTGGATTTCTTTGGACGTGTCTCGGACTACGTGTAGGGAACTGATCGCTTTTTGGATCTTTCCAGAACATTGTAAGATAATTCATGAAAAGTGCGTCTTTGAGAGTTTCAAAAATCTAAATAACGTGAAGGGAGGAGGGTTGTTGAAGAATATGTAGTAATGTTAAATATCTCATTTGCTAGTGCCGAAACAAATTGATTGGCAGTATTGTTTGCCTGGAAAACTCTAGAAAGTAACGCCTCTGGGCAGGGTTCTACATATGTGTCATGAAATTTCCTGAATTACTATACTGCTTTAAGCGACATGAATCGTTAAGATTTGATTTATTAAACTGACGAATTAATTCTAATTTGGAAATATAATATATTTAACATTTATTTTCATTACGAATTTGCAGTACACAAACAAAAAATTTAACTTAAAAATATCTGCTGTAGGACCCACGTTAGGGGAGTTGAAACTGTATGTGAAAAATAATGTACTAGTTTCAGTAGTGGTCCAGTATCAAAATTAAGTTATAATATTATTAACGTGAACAAGAAGTCTAAATTATAAAATTTTGGAGTTCGGATGTGCTCTTCGTACCCGACATCTTGCAAAAAACGCATTTCCTCATGATGTCATTATGAGATCATTTCTTAGCTTGGCATCTGACAGTCGGAGTCTCGTCTGCTGATGATGTTTGCTTGCGTGCCAACAAAGTTTGAACCCTCCTTAGGTATTACTATAAAATGCAAATGTATGTAAAATATAGACTTTGAAAAGTCAGGAGAAACTTACAAAACAGGAGACAGTGACACTGAAAACGACATGAAACCAAACATGAAGAAAAAGAGGAATTGTTCAAATTCTTTAGCTAGATGTAGAAGAGATTGTTACTATAACTGAGCATTTTGTGTTGTAATTGTAGTTCTGTCAGGCGATGCTGATTACTAGCTTCTTGGTGACTTGCGGGTATCTACAAAGTGGTGATTTGAACAAACAACGGTACCGTAAAGTGATACAACGATGTCCCAAAGTACACAACCATTGTCCAAACATATTTAAGAGACTTTGAAATCTATAGTCTCTGTAATACAATGCTTCTATCCTCCTGTAGTAATTATCTCGTTGAATCCATAAAATTTCTCCTAGAAATCGACTGAGAACATCATTGCCGCTTAAACAGGCCTTGGTCATTAGTTCTACAGGCTTATCATGGCTCACAATTTCAGCATTTTACGGTAGCTCCTGATTCTGCCGAGTGCTGCGCGAGGCGTGGCGAGGCAGGGGCGTGGCGGGGCGCTGCTGGCAGCGGCGCGGTCGCTCGGGATCCGGTGACATTTCGCCAGCGGCCACTTCGCCTCATCGCTGCGCTGGCGCGGCGCCGCGGGCCCTGGCATCGCTCACACGCCCGCCAAGTCACTCTCATTCTCGCGACGCGCCTTCCGCTGCACGCAGCTTCCTCTGGTTCTCGGCGGCACTCGCGTCGATAGCATAAAGGCCCATTCACGATGCAAACAAAACATAAGCATGGCTTTAATATAAAAGTTAGGACTACATAAGCAGACTCATTAACAGTACATTCGCACGAGCATAACATGTAAGATGATTCCATTTACGTGAACCAAGCAAATGGATCCGTCTACAGATGGTCATGAAATACAGCAGAACAAGTAAGATGTTAACTTAATAGCTTGCAAGTTTCAAGTTTCTGTGCTTATGTACAGAATAATAAGAAATGAACCAATCACAGTACGTTAACTCAAGTATCAACATAGGATCGATGTCGATAGACGAAATAACGCCTTCTATTCTAAATGGATTTGGACGAATAAAATACCGCGATATTACTATTTGCGTTACAGAGAACTCGCACACCGTCTTATTTGTCTCTGACATTAGTTGAATTCGAACCCATGGGGTCATGGACACAGTCGATGTATCGAAATCGATTCTCACACCCAACCAATAGTAAACTAGAATGTCCCACAGCCAACAGCACAACAACAATCTTATTTTGCTTTGGTTTACGTTAGACATTGTGAATACTTCAGTCTTTCACTTATGGTAATGCTTATGTCTATGCGTTATGCTTATTTTTATGTTTGCATTGTGAATGGGCCTAACGGTGTGAGCAACGAGGAGACGGGAAGGGGGCCCCAAGCCTCTCAGACCTTAGTTCGGGTTGCTCTATGCTGTGCTCTTGGATTCGTCGTGGCAGTGCCCGATACCCATAGGAATTGGGGAGGAATTTTTCCCAGTGCACGTGAGAGGCACTTCGATCCGACTAGCCTGGAAATCTAGTTGCCCTTAACTAGCAGGGTGGCCCCACCCAGGCTTCAGTGGGTAGGCTCGAAGGGCTGCGTTCCGTTGTGATCCGGCTTTCAACCTGACAGTGGCGCTGTACCGCTTGACAGGGGTGCGGAAAATAGCCGAAAAGGTCAAGGTTCCCGTCCAGGAGTTTGCTCTTTGAAACAGAACAAAAACCGTAAGAGGACAACCGGTAGCGTCAGAGATCGATCTCGGATGGATCTCATGACGTCACTCTCGCACTTTCGGACGGTAAATGAGCTTCATAACCCATTACAGCCCATCGTATCATACGCTAACTTCTGGTCAACTCAAATTTACTTCTTTTGCAAAACTCAGTGAATTTTATTTCTTCAGTAGACGTAGACATCCTAAACGAAACATGTAAGCAAGTTTTTTTCATTCTTGAATGCCAGATATCGATTTAGTCGTGATGTAGTAAGGTATTGTATTCTCCTGGCCAAGGTGTACACATGACTTGAGTCGGTTTGAATCGTCTAAAACCGAGCTTAGCTCCTAGATGCCTGTGGTTAAGTCGGAGGGAGGACCAATGTAGAGCAAAAGGTAGTTGGTTCGCATCGACGTTGACGGGGCCTATAGCTGTTCAATTCTAACGGTTTTGCTTCCTCTTATAGGAAAAGACATGCTCATATAACCAACGGTTTGCTCTTTGGAGCGCTCTAGTAGCAAATATAGCGGATAACAGCCGAAAAGGCCAAGGTTTCCCACCCCGGAGTTTGCTCTTTGAAACGGAAGACGTAAGCGAGTCACCGGGAGCGTCAGAGATCGATCTCGGATGGATCTCATGACGTCACTCTCGCACTTTCGGATGGTAAATGAGCCTCTTAATGCCCGAGAGATGTAACTCCATTTTCCGTTGTGTTTTAAATATGTTGATAATTGTATTCGGTAAGTGGTATTCTATTAACAACGCAAATAGTTATGTTACTTAGCCGTGTAGGTAGGAACGTAAGTTGCGGTTTGATGAACCATCCGTCTGTTGACTGCCAAAGAGGTGTAGTTGGGAGATGCACTATTTTACCGTGCAAATGGTTTGTTTTTTAAGTTTTCTGTGATATTGAATTGGTACAAAAATTTTAAACCATTTGCAATTCTTCTTAACCTTTAATTACTCCCGTCTCTTTCTGACACGTAATTACTCGCGCGGCACACTGAGTGCGCCAACAAAGAAACGACGCAATATATTTACGCCATGATACAAATTATGAAAATAGTGTTATTAACTGCATTTTGTATTTTATCGACAATACCTTTGCCTATGTACGACACAAGTGATGTCATTTTATGTAGACCATCACTCTAAGTCTACAGCTGGACACACTTAATCAGTATTGTCGATATGACTTAAAACAACCCTATCTAAACACAGGTATATAAAAGAAATGAAAAAAAATGTACTGCTGATTCTTTTAACGGTTCTAGCAAATTATACGATATCTCAGAGAAAGAGAAATGTGAGTTATACCACTTCGGCTTTAAGGGGCACACACAGAGCTGAACTAAAACGGAGAAAAAATATTTCCATTGCGCATGTCCTGAAAGTAAGATTGAGAGATGTGGCCTTTCCATAATTATCGGTTCCTATTGAACAGCTATATCCAATTTCACCTCCGTCACGTCGTTCAAGGTGAGGTCACTACCGGTTTGATATGTGATAGTGCTCTTCAAGCACAATTGTAGTTAATTTCAATTTGCCTGTTGTAATAAAGATAAACAGGAGAAGGTTCCACAGAGGAGAGTAATTTCAAACCTAATTTTAAAAAATTTAAAATTGTACAGGACGTGCAGAAAACACAATATTCTTAAACGAGGAGTGTTACATAAAAACTGACTAGACTAAAATGTGTGATTGAATTTCTCTAATTGCTGTACGTGGAGAATTAAATCACTCCAAGATGTTATTGATGTCATTAGAGTGGCTGCTCTAGACATAATATGGTTTGATACAAACTCAAGGGTAAAATAAATATCTAAGACTTTCCTATTGTAGTACGTTTGATAGTGTATTCAGGTGCATGTTTGGTAAATTGTGGTTTGTATTTTATTAAATTTATTAACTTATTATACAATAGAAAAAACTTACAATATTAAGATTAATGATATGTTAGTGTAAAGGGGATAACTACTCAAATTTTTCCCCTCCCACACTTCTTCTAAACAGTCACAAAGTGTAGTATTATGGTCATCGAGAACTTCACTGGAAGCGGGTCAACCTGACAATGAAACCAGGAAAATCTGACAAAACTGCAAATTGATTTCATTTCTCCAGTCCTCCCCAAATGTCTACCTCAGAAAATTCTCGATATCATTCTTCTTTAGCTCAGAAACCTTCCTTCAGTAACCACCATATGGTTCTCATATGAGGTGCTCTGCGTGCCCTCTTTTTAAAATAGGGCTGAATAGCTTAGAGTAATCATTGATAATTCGATCGTTCATTCATCATTCAATAATTTGGTTGCATTTTATGAGATGCAGTGCATTTCCCATGATTTTTTGTTTTTCTCTGCATTATTATCTTCATTTCCCTGATTCCCTTCCGTAATTGTTGCTCAATCTGTATAATTCTTCCCTATCCACACTTTTCCTAGTACGTGAACCAAAACAACTGTGTGGTAAATTTCATGAAATCATCTGGTGTTAAAATATCTTAATTCCTTCATACTTACTTTTCTATTATTCCATAAATTCTGTCAGCTGGCAGCAATGAACCTTCTCTTACAGGAAAAAAATAAGTCATTGTTGAGGAGGTAGAAAACCATGGCATGAACAACACGCTTATTCCTATTCTGACTCCGCAACCATCTGCAGGCTTAAACTGTTTCTGGGGAGGGGGTGTGAGGTAACTACCGCAGCAACACTAATATCAGCTGATTAATATTATCCAGTTGAAAAGTTAAAAATTCCAGTACACGAAAAATAGAGCCAAGGAGAAAAAAAAGATATGCACCAATCGTGAGTCCGATATGAAACAACCATATGCTTTCAAATTCACTTACAAAGAATTGAATGAGATTTGAAACGATCTCAATACAGAGAAGACAGCGAATAAGAGCATATAAGGAAAAGATATCAAACACATTTTTGTCCATGAGTGGATTTGAAACTATGCTTCTCATATTTGGACTCACTAAAATATCTGAGTGTGTAATGTTGCTAGATACTTTGCAATTTTATTTTTGCGTTTATTTCTTCCTTTTCTCGTGTGATACATGTAAATGAATACGTATTTTCGAGCCGGGTACAAGCTGCCGACCGTATCTCTTTCTTGACCTTTTTAACTGAATCCTAAACACGAATGTATTCTTGCACTTGGCTTTCAACGAGACAGCTTTTTTTTCGAACAAGTGTGCCCGAAAATGGAAAACTTGCCGTTCAAGTTCCGAGTACTGCCTTAAAAGAGAAAAGAACGTTTCAAAGGAGATGAAAACAGCTGCAACGTGATTCATTAGCATTCGCCACTGGCAGCGACCATTAACTCAGCTGAAAAAGGAAACGCATCCCCTTAAAGGGAGTGCAAACTTTCTTTTACTCCACAAAAAGCAATGTAGTTGCACGAATGGGTTGCACGAAGACAGAAAATGCATCTTAGTTCACGTTAATAGTCTTTTGTTGGACTTTAAAAGCGGTTTGTGAATGCTGGGAAAGGCACAAAAACCCTTGCTGAGGGCTAGTTTGCAATGAGAATAACAGGATATTCTAATTATCATAGAATACATTTTAAGAAACTGGCTTCGTTTCATTTTGAATTCATTAGAATGGTTGCGAGTTTTCATAGGCGCGTCCAGAATTTTTGTATGGGAGGGGCTGCAGTTGATGTTACTTCATAAAGAATTGATTTATACTGAATATAAAATGTATTTTTATTTGTTGATTTCTAGTTATTATTTATTATGAAAACAATTTATATATTAAATGACTTTCTTTAGTATAGAAAAGTAGTAATAACTGTATTGATATCTGCAGTTGACTTCAGAGGGACCGATGCCCCACGAACCCTTCCCCTTGTGTTCACCATGGGCATTTCTAAAAAGTATTTACGTTCGATCCTCCATACGACGATTTAAAACTTCTTAGCCGTATGATTCAATCCATTATTGTCAAGTGTATTTAATTCAAGATATCACTGCTATTAATCAAACTACATTTTAACAAAAAACAATTCGAATAAACTTGAAATAAAATTTACTTGTAGAAGCGTTAACGAAAAAATCTATACTGAAATGATTCACAACAGGAATTGGACATTATTAACTTTGAATTTTTTGTGATTATTCATTTGACAATTTAATGTTATGAACGATGCAATTGCACCACACGGGAGGGTGTTTAGCGAACATGCGTACCCACACGGGAGGGTGTTTAGCGAACATGCGTACCCACAAGGGAGGGTGTTTAGCGAACATGCGTACCCACACGGGAGGGTGTTTAGCGAACATGCGTACCCACACGGGAGGGTGTTTAGCGAACATGCGTTCCCACACGGGAGGGTGTTTAGCGAACATGCGTACCCACACGGGAGGGTGTTTAGCGAACATGCGTACCCACACGGGAGGGTGTTTAGCGAACATGCGTACCCACACGGGAGGGTGTTTAGCGAACATGCGTACCCAACGGGAGGGTGTTTAGCGAACATGCGTACCCACACGGGAGGGTGTTTAGCGAACATGCGTACCCACACGGGAGGGTGTTTAGCGAACATGCGTACCCACACGGGAGGGTGTTTAGCGAACATGCGTACCCACACGGGAGGGTGTTTAGCGAACATGCGTACCCACACGGGAGGGTGTTTAGCGAACATGCGTACCCACACGGGAGGGTGTTTAGCGAACATGCGTACCCACACGGGAGGGTGTTTAGCGAACATGCGTACCCACACGGGAGGGTGTTTAGCGAACATGCGTACCCACACGGGAGGGTGTTTAGCGAACATGCGTACCCACACGGGAGGGTGTTTAGCGAACATGCGTTCCCACACGGGAGGGTGTTTAGCGAACATGGGTACCCACACGGGAGGGTGTTTAGCGAACATGCGTACCCACACGGGAGGGTGTTTCACGAACATGCGTACCCACACGGGAGGGTGTTTCGCGAACATGCGTACCCACACGGGAGGGTGTTTCGCGAACATGCGTACCCACACGGGAGGGTGTTTCGCGAACATGCGTACCCACACGGGAGGGTGTTTCGCGAACATGCGTACCCACACGGGAGGGTGTTTCGCGAACATGCGTACCCACACGGGAGGGTGTTTCGCGAACATGCGTACCCACACGGGAGGGTGTTTCGCGAACATGCGTACCCACACGGGAGGGTGTTTCGCGAACATGCGTACCCACACGGGAGGGTGTTTCGCGAACATGCGTACCCACACGGGAGGGTGTTTCGCGAACATGCGTACCCACACGGGAGGGTGTTCGGCGAACTTGCGTCCCTACATATGAAGGTACGCAAGTTTATTAAAAAAAACTGTCGCTCGGCGGGTTGGAGGCGGTGGCGGAGGCGAGCACCGATCGGAGCGTCGTCGGGCGGCCTTGCCGGCCTTGGCGGCTCTCGCGACGGCGGCGGCGGTGGCGGCGGCGGCGCTCGCGACCGGTTCCGGGCCGCTGAGGCGGCGGCGGCGCCTCGGGTCAACGGCCGCGTCCGCCGCCGCCGCCGTCGTCCTCCGCAGAAGGCGGCGTCGATCATCGGCATGCGGCACGACCAGGCGGTCGCTGCCGACGACGTCGCCGCCGCGAACGAGTGGTGACTGCCGTGGAAGCGCTCTTGCACGGTCACTTTCGCCGTCGGGGGCTTTTTTCTGCAGCCTTGCCTCGCCTTTGCAGGAACGCTGGGGAGACAACGGACACACATTGTGCCCCTCGGCGGGAATCAAACTCGCGATCTTTCTTGACCGACACAGATAAGCACGCGCGCTCACCACCCTAGCCATTCACGCCGGCTCTACAAATCGGATAGTTTAGACTGTGCTCGAAGGAATGAACTCGGGCCAGAGTGTTCGCGGTTGCTCGCATGCCATACGCCTTTTACTAGACTGAGCCGATCGCAACCGAGTGTCTCCCTTCCCCTCTCTACCCGTTGGGCCTGCTCAACAATTAGCGAGCAACACCGGTGGGCCGCAGATACGTGCTGGGCTAAAGCATGGCAAGAATGAACCGCTCATTTGAGCAGCCCTGTGTTATATCATTGCGTGACTACGATAGATTATGATCAGTGATAGGTAATTAATTAAGCATTGCTTTTCGTAGGAACTACGTCAATCAAAGTTACAATTGAAATTACTTCATTGGATAAATTTTAAAATTACAAATATCAATATACATGCAAATGTACATGAAAATGTATACGACTCCAAATGTCATATACCTGGGCTTTTGAAAATGAGTCCAAGACACCACTTTCGTCGTGGACTTCTCCAAAACTGCGTTGGAATTGTTGCTTTGTTTGAGTGGACATGATGGGTGAGTCTAAAACAAGAGAGGTGCAGCTACTATTCTGTGCTTTCTTTTCCATTGAACCTTTTAATTTACGTAAATCATGAAATAAAATATTCTACAAGGATAATTGAATAATGGCATTAATGATACAGTTAATAAATGTATTTGAATATAAATTCTGTGGTGACAGCAGAGATCTTGTGGTACTCCATGATAAAATTTCAAGGATAAAGAAATAGACACAATAATAGACTAAACTTTTAAATGCATTTGATTTGATGTCGAACCATTTACAAATTTGCCAGTGTCTTGCCTTCTTTCCTGAATGTACAAGGCCTCCAATTATCACGGGAAAAAGGAGATAATCGTGGATTGTACACATTTACGAAAATAAAAAGGTTTTTCACGTAAGGCTATGGGATCTCTTGCAACAAATACTGCCTATTAGGAGCAGAAGACGCAACGAAGTTAGTTCATCAACCATCACAAACTCAAAATAGAGACATGAAATCAGCCTCTTGGATTGGCGACCTTCGGGCAACGTTGGAAATACCGGCCAATGATTTCACTACCAGATGCTGAGACCAGATTTAAAATTATTATTATTATTATTATTATTATTATTATTATTATTATTATTCCATTACATCACGACTAAAGATGTTACGAGTCGGCTGAATATAAACTCTACTCCAGATTGCAACCAGCTACCTAAGGAGCAGATCCGGTGACTATCAGTGCCTCTACAATACTTTACGCAAAATGTGGGCTGTTCCAAATAAAGCAATTTCTTGCACTTCCCAGTCTTTTGAATTACCTGGGAGTTTAGACAAGTTCTTACTCAAATTTTGCGGAACAAATCCCAGAGCTCCGATAACTATCGGGACGACCTGTGCTTTTACGCCCCACATTCGGCTGATCTCGATTTCCAAACTCTTGTATTTAAGACGCTTCTCTGCCTCCTTGGTAACGACGTTTTGATCGCAAGGTACAGCAACGTCGATAAGTAAACACGATTTTTCGCCAAATCCCGGATAACTATATCCGGTTTGTTTGCCGCTTTCGTGCGATCAGTTTGAATTTGTTGGTCGTACAATATTGTACACAATCCAACAGACGTCACCGGTTTTGGTGAGTGTTCGTACCACTTGGGGCATGTGTTTGGAACTTCGAGGGCGGTACAGATCTGCCAGTGGAGGTAGCTACACACCCTGTCATGTCTTTTTCAGGTATTCCGTCTTTGCTAGGATTGGACAAGCTGAGACAATATGATCAATGGTTTCTACTTGCTCCAGGCAAATGCGGCATTTATCATCTTGGGAATTTTGAGAACCGCTTTATCATAATGTCGTGTTCTCAAGGCCTGATCTTGGGCAGCTATTACAAGTGCTTCCGATTCTGGCTTCATTCTTCCCCTTTTAAGCCACATAAATGATTGATCTTTATTGATCTGCACCTTGTCCATTCTTTTTAGGTATTGTCCGTGGAGTGGTTTGTCTCTCCACGATTTCTTTAACATTTTTTGTGTCTCACACTTCATGTTTAGCAGCATCAGAAGTTCAGTGTCTGTGTTATTCGACGTGTCTTGCCTAGTTTTCTTCGCAATGCTTCTTGCTACACTAACAATGCCTCTGTTTCCCATTCTTCGGTCAGATTTCATGACCTGCCTCATTAGAGGGTCATCTTGATGGCTGACTACATACTTTCCCATCCCGACTATTGCGTTGTGCCAGGAGGCCTCAATTAGTCTGAGGCCTCTTCCTCCTTCCTTACGTGAGACATAAAGTCTATGTATATCAGCTCGAGGGTGGGCAACATGATGCATTGTTAGCAGTTTTCTGGTTTTTCGATCCATGGTGCGAATTTCCTGCTCAGTCCAGTCCACTAGTCCAAAACTGTATTCGGCTACAGGTACCGCCAAACTACCTATTGCAGAAATTTTATTCCTGGAATTCAGAGCGGACTGCAGGACCAGTCTCACTCTCCTATAATACTCCCTTCGAATTCTCTCTTTCATTCTGTCATTCGAGATGGTTTCACATTCTTCAATGCCCAGATATTTGTAAGTTTTACCTGGCTCAAGATCTTGAATCACAGTGTGCGTATCAATTTCAATGCTCTCTGACGTTGTCAGTTTGCCTCTTTTTAAATTGATTTTTGCACATTTGTCAAGACCAAACTTCATGCAGATGTCATTGTTAAAGTCATTCACGACAGACAGCATTTGGGAGAGAATCGCTTCATTCTTAGCAAACACTTTCAGATCATCCATGTAAAACAAATGTGATACTGACCTTTCATCACCATGGAGCTTAAAACCAAAGTCAGCTTGCGACAACTGTCTCGATAGTGGGATCAAACTAATGCAAAACAGTAGAGGGGATAGTGAATCTCCTTGAAAAATACCCCTGTTAATCTGAATACTTCTGGTTTCTACTGCTTCCTTTCCGCTGTGTATTAGTAACCTGGTACTCCACGACTTCATACTAGCCTTGCAAAATTCAATACGTCTAGGATGAAATCGATAGATCTCCAGTGTCTTCAAAATCCAATCGTGTGGTACACTGTCAAAGGCCTTCTGGTAGTCAATCCAAGCCATGCTCAAATTACGTTTGCGTTTCTTTACATCATTCAAGATTACTTTATTCAGGAGCAAGATTTCCTTACAGCCACAAGAGCCTTTACGACATCCTTTTTGTTCAGCTGGCATTAGATGATTCTTATCTAGATGTCTGTACATTTTGTCAGCTACGGCTGAAGTTATAACTTTGTACAGTACTGGCAGACAAGTAATTGGCCTGTAGTTCTTCGCCAAAGAGCTGTCTCCCGCTTTGGGTAGCAAATACGTGATGCTGCGTGTGAGCCATTCCGGGATTTCCTTTGGGTTTTCAAAAATTTTATTAACAGCCTTTGCTAGATGAGAATGTATTGCTGTTAATTTCTTAATCCAATAAATCTGGATCTCATCAATCCCGGGGGACTTCCAGTTTTCCATGTTCTTTTTAAATGCTTGGAAGGGGTCCTCTTCCGAGAATTGGTGAACTTCTTCCACTGTGTCTACAAGTTCATCGGCAGCATCAACTTCAGATTGAAGCCAAGATGCGTCTTTGTTGTAGGATCTGCTCTCCTCCCAGATTCCTGCCCAAAACGCTTCGACGTCTTTATTATTATTATTATTATTATTATTATTATTATTATTATTATTATTATTATTATTATTATTGCTCCATATCACGACTACAGATGTTATCAGTCGGCTGAGTATAAAATCTACTCCAGGTTGCAACCAGCTACCTAAGGAGCAGATCTAGGGACTGTCGTTGCCTCTACAATACTTTGCGCAAAATGTGAGCTGTGCCAAATAAAGCAATTTCTTGCACTTCCCAGTCCTTTGAATGACCTGGTAGTTTAGCCAAGTTCCTACACAAATTTTCCGCAACAAATCCCAGAGCTCCGATAACTATCGGGACGACCTGTGCTTTTACGCCCCACATTCGGCTGATCTCAATTTCCAAACTCTTGTATTTAAGACGTTTCTCTGCCTCCTTGGTTACGACATTTTGATCGCAAGGCACAGCAACATCCACAAGTAGACACGATTTTTTCTCAAAATCCCGAATAACAATATCCGGTTTGTTTGCTGCGATCCGTTTGAATTTGTTGGTCGTGCAATATTGTACACAATCCAACCGATGTCACCGGTTTTGGTGAGTACCACTGGTGCATGTGTTTGGAACTTCGAGGGCGGTACAGATCTGCCAGTGGAGGTAATTGCACACCCTGTCGTGTCTATTTAAGTTTTATTATTATTATTATTATTATTATTATTATTATTATTATTTTCATCATGTGGTTATTATTATTGTTGTTATTGTTATTATTGTTATTCTTCTTATTAAATCGTGCACAGTTTATAAACATAAATAGAATTCACACTGGTATCATCTATCAACCAAATTATTGATATATTTATGAGTTAGTTCTGTATCAATAAGGAATATTGTTAGTTATAATACAAAAGACGGACATCTAGGGGTTAAATACAGAAAAAAACATATTTTCGTTGAGGATTACAAAACCTAAAAAATCATCAATGACTTCTACTTTATTATTATTATTATTATTATTATTATTATTATTATTATTATTATTATTATTATTATTGCTCCATATCACGACTACAGATGTTATCAGTCGGCTGAGTATAAAATCTACTCCAGGTTGCAACCCGCTTCCTAAGGAGTAGATATAGGGACTATCGGTGCCAAATATGATTATTATTATTATTATTATTATTATTATTATTATTATTATTATTATTATTATTATTATTGCTCCATATCACGACTACAGATGTTATCAGTCGGCTGAGTATAAGATGTTATCAGCTGTGCCAAATAAAGCAATTTCTTGCACTTCCCAGTCCTTTGAATTACCTGGGAGTTTAGAAAATTTTTTACACAAATTTTGCGGAACAAATCCCAGAGCTGTTATTATTATTATTATTATTATTATTATTATTATTATTATCATCATCATCATTATTATTATTATTATCATCATCATCATCACATGCAGCAAGTAGCAACGAGAGTACGGGCACTCCCTACGCGGTCGTCTTGTAACTTGTGAAGCTCGTCGTCTCTTGTTACGTGTATATTCTTCGATGGAAGTGACCCCGAATTCAGTTGCCGAGCAAGTGCACTGATGTGGGGAAGGACGTCCGCGCCAGGGCTTCGGCCGCGGCGCGGGAGCGCTGGCGAGGGGCGGGCGAGGGGGCGGGCGCGGGAGCGCTGGCGAGGGGGGCGGGCGAGGGGGCGGGCGAGGGGGCGGGCGAGGGGGCGGGCGAGTGGGCGGGCGAGGTGGCGGGCGAGGGGGCGGGCGAGGGGGCGGGCGAGGGGGCCGCCGGTGCTGGTTCTCATTAGCCAGGAATCCGGGCGCGCGCTGCCCTGCGTCACGACGCTGCACGCGCCGCTCCCGCCGCCGCCGCCGCCCTTCGGCTCTGCTCCGGCGCCGCGCCGGTTGCCCTAAAAGGCAATATTGCGGCGGGCAGAACGTGCCCAGTCCGGGAGCAGTGGGCAGTGGAAGATCCGGAGCAGGGGATAGTTTCACCAACACTTTGATGTGCCAACTACAGGATGGAGCGCGGAATGAGTCACCATTTGTTCCTTTTATAATTTCTAACGTTCCTTTCTGAGGGATTATTTGGTTGGCGTGAATTGAATGCTACTACATCATGAAAGTTACACGCAATTGTGTTTATTTTATCTTAATTTCCAAACCTAAATATTTGTGATCAAAAAGTGTTTAACGTCTTCTTTTGCCCCTTTTATCATTGTGATAAAAATGAATAAGTCCCGTTTTTATGCAATTAAACTATGGTCAATCTATACATGTTTGACTTAAAAATATTTAGTTCACATTAACTACGAGGTCATTAGCGACCACTATTGATTTTACGTTCGGGGTTTCTGTGTTCTGAATGAAGTGACACGGAACTACTGCCTTAGCAACATCGGTCGTGTTTGACTTTCCCACCGCGCCACGTGATATAAGTTCTCATCGAACTCCCTTTAAAAACATAACTTCGAAATTCTCAATTTTTTACCGTGGCACATCCACACTCTATCGCGCCCGGATTATATTTCTGCCTAACAATACATACTGACGTGTTCGTCAACTCTGACCAATGCGATTCAGGTCGTGCAAAAATTAGTTTCTTCTTTGTGATTTTCATGTCACATATCATTTGTTTTATGAATCCTGCCCTCTCATTTGCCACTCGTTTCTAGTTCAATATTGCATTGTTCGCACGTAAATAAATTAAATTAATGTTTCCTTATTCTCACACTGCACAAACGTTTTGAGAATGTAAACATATTTATTTATTTATTTCATATTGCTCTTCTGTCTTTTTTTATACATATTTTTCAACTTTCTCATATTTTACGCTGATATCACTTACATCATTGCTACATTGTTTTGTTTCTTATTAGTTTTTTCCCAAATATAAAATATTTAGTATTCATACTAGAGATGAATACAGCTCATCTCAGTATACAGATCTTGCAAGTAATATTCTCATACATTCATAAAAATTTTAATCGATGCTGCAAAAAATGAAGTTTTACTGTACATTATTTTCCCCGTACTATTAACGGGCTTCTTTGATTCTGTAATAAGGGAAAAAATATTAAAACACAGGCGGTTCAAAAATTTCCAATTTTTATTTTAACTGATATTTTATGTTTTCGATAAAAGAGTAGCTGACAAAAATATTTTTAAATTAACAATTTTAAGGGATTAAGGGAAGTAATTTTCATTTTGAAAGACCAGTAAACGCGTACTTCTTGATGTTAACATATTCGTAAATTTAGAAAAAAATATTGCAAATAAATATTTTTGATATATAATAGCATATCTATAATCAAAATTAGTGAATTTTAATACAATATAAATGGTATAACATGTAATATATAAAATAAATATATTGTAAAATTATATATTTCTATCTTATTTATTACATTTATTCCCGAACTCTCTGGAGAACTTCTTTTGAACTACTGTCAACTAGTACATTCTGGCCTTAAACTAGCGAATCGGACTTAAGGTGTAGAGATGCAGTTTCTCACAACGCTCACAACCGCAGCGCCGTGAATGTGTGAATAGGCAACCCACATAGCAGCAATGTCCGGCGAATCATCGACCATTCTTGTAATACGGCGCACCGTGTATATATGTACTAACATCTGTTACCTGTTAACCAGACACATTTTTTCATTTAACACCTGAAAACGTTTTTTGATGGAACTTTTTTGGACCTTTTTAAAAGGAGTTTGCTGGGTACGTGTGTAAACATACGAATGTTACGAACAAAAATTACTTGAGAATCATTGATACGACGAAGAATGATGTACCTGCAATTCTTCTATGTATCTCCGCGTTGAGCTGCGGAGTAAAGGTGACATGGCGACAGGCGCACAATCTTCCAGTGTGAGGAAATGGGCAAAAATTGTTACCTAGATACCAATATTAAAAATATTGTCTCCAAATTTGTCCTCCTACTATCGAGAATGTTGTTGATTTTCGTCTATGAGCTCTTGAAACCCCTCAAGAGCCCTCAGACGTCGTGCGGTCCGCGAGTGCTTATCGCCTGCAGCGTTTCAAGCTGCACTATGTCCCACCCTTCCCGTCGCCCGAAAGACAGCAACAGTAGCGCCGGGCGTGCAAGCGAGCAAGGGTTGCGCGTCGAGGCGCCCGAAATAGCGAGCACTCCTCGACCGTCCGGCGCCGTTTATGACGGGCGGGGCGCCTCGTCCGTGCCGCGGCGTTCGCTATTTTGGCCGCGGGGCGGAGGGCAGGAGGTGGCGACGCCGGAGGCGGGGTCGGATGGGGGATGGCAGGCTGGATGGAGCGGCGTCCGGGGGCAGGACGCGGGGATTGCGGAGGGGTCCGGGGACGGGAGGCGGCGGGGACGGGAGGCGGCGGGGACGGGAGGCGGCGGGGACGGGAGGCGGCGGGGACGGGAGGCGGCGGGGACGGGAGGCGGCGGGGACGGGAGGCGGCGGGGACGGGAGGCGGCGGGGACGGGAGGCGGCGGGGACGGGAGGCGGCGGGGACGGGAGGCGGCGGGGACGGGAGGCGGCGGGGACGGGAGGCGGCGGGGACGGGAGGCGGCGGGGACGGGAGGCGGCGGGGACGGGAGGCGGCGGGGACGGGAGGCGGCGGGGACGGGAGGCGGCGGGGACGGGAGGCGGCGGGGACGGGAGGCGGCGGGGACGGGAGGCGGCGGGGACGGGAGGCGGCGGGGACGGGAGGCGGCGGGGACGGGAGGCGGCGGGGACGGGAGGCGGCGGGGACGGGAGGCGGCGGGGACGGGTGGCGGCGGGGACGGGTGGCGGCGGGGACGGGTGGCGGCGGGGACGGGTGGCGGCGGGGACGGGTGGCGGCGGGGACGGGTGGCGGCGGGGACGGGTGGCGGCGGGGACGGGTGGCGGCGGGGACGGGTGGCGGCGGGGACGGGTGGCGGCGGGGACGCGGAGGGGTCCGGGTCTGAGTCCGAGTCTGGGTCCGGGGGCAAGGCGGGTTGTGTGGTGGAGTTGCAGGGGTTGGTGAAGTCGCAGGGGTTGGTGAAGTCGCAGGGGTTGGTGCAGTCGCAGGGGTTGGTGCAGTCGCAGGGGTTGGTGAAGTCGCAGGGGGCGGGTGGGTTTCTCGAAGGTGGCGCCTGGCGTAAGGAACCGAACGCCACCAGTGCCGCGGGGCCATATTCACACCCGGTTCCCGCTCACGACTTCCTGTATACTCTTTTCAGTCATATGATGTGTTATTTTAACACTAATTGTAGCCAAACTGAATTTGGGGACGTGATCGTTGAGTAATACATAGAAATGGTTCGTATTATTCATGCCACAAAAGTTTACTAATTTGTGCTGGAGCTATTATTTTTGTCATTCAGTCAACTGGAGAGGTCGCATAAAATCAGTACATTCATACAGCTAGAATGCAAAAAAATAACATAAAAACGTCCTTGTTTTAGAAATATTATTTACATACACAATTATTTGATTAAAATTTAGTACAATGCGAGTGTAATTCAAAGCCTAATGAACGTGAACAACGCGATTTCTTTGAAATTAGATGAGAATGGCCTGTCCGTTACATTCGTTTGATGGCTTACTCATGTCACTGCAGTGTCTGTGACCGGGAGGTCTTAGGTTCGAGTCCCGGCGGTGGCAGGATTTTCGACACTAGCTAGATAGCTACGTCGAATTCAGTGGCTGATAGGAGGAGAATTCTACCGGCCGGCTGCTCTAATTGATAGTTTTCCGTTATTTCTCCGATCAACACCAGGCGAATGCCGGAGCAGTACCCTAAAAAACGGCCCACGGCCCACACGCGATCTTTCCTTTTTCTTCCTTGTCCTGTCCTCACCCCTCACTTACACTTACATGCACTACACTAACACACAAACCAGTCAGGAGTTTAGAGTTTGTCTTGGCTGAGGTGGTGCCCTGCTGGCGGGAGATACCTGGTTGGGGAAAATCCCGCTAGCGGACGGACAGGTCGGCGTCGGAACTCACCATTCAGCGGGGGAAGATCACCGCAACCTCCCGAGAAAAAACATGCGCTACACTTGCAGGGCTAACGACAGCAGTTGAGTCCGGAACCACAAATCGATCAAACCGATGAATCCGTTGAAGAGGTGTAAAAGTTTTACTAACACCTTCATTTTATGTGCCAATTTCGTATGTAGTACTAGTTTTTCTTATATTCTGTTATGTTTTTCACCTTTTTCAACCCCATATGCACAGGTGTTCGGCAGGTTCATGATATTTCCTTGGACGTCTGAGTGGGACCAGCTGAACATCTACGCATAAAGAGTTGCCTAACATTCAGGGGCAAATGTCGTGTAATTCTATTTTATGAAATTTCCCACATGTTCATTGAAAAAAAAAATTTTGACACCTCTACATTCCCTGGAGCCTTCGTGGATAGCTCACTGGTAAAGGTGCTCGTTTTCCATGACGCGACCCCAGATTCGTTTCCCGGTCGGGCAAGGTAGTAGAGTACGATTTCCTTGCAATGTCCCTGTATATGTTGCTGTGTGGCGGAAAGAAAACTCGCTTCATAGGTTGAAAATGTAGAATACGGCATAGGGATGTCTATGTGCTTAACACACGTGGCCCTTAACACATGGCCGCGAGGCCGGGACGCTATTATTAGGCCCTGGCTCGTAACGGGCTGTCGCAAGTACAGTACAGACATACCCTAGAAGTTTGACATTTCTTTTGAGACATCCTGTCTCATGACACGTGGCTTTAAGTCTTTCAATACTTGAAATATTCATTCTTGTGTTTTTCTATGCCTGTGCCGGTGTGTTGTTTCGCTAATGTGCTGGTGTGTACGTTTCAGTTGCTCCAAATCAGTACCTGAAATGTAATTATTCTGGGACAAAATTTATCTACGTATTTACTCATAAATGTAGGCTTGTATGTTAGCACACAAGTGGCATTACTTTATGCCCTTCAAAGTTAAAGGTTTGCAAGTTGAACAATATGTTGTTATTTATTCGGAATTTAAAACGCCTTTTTTTTTTTTTTTTTTGCTTCGCAGTACACGTTCCTGCTGCTGCTCATCTTCCTGCTGGAGGCGCTGGTGGGCGTGCTGGCGTACGTGTACCAGGGCCACGTGGAGGGGGAGCTCAACCAGAACCTCAACCGGACGTTCGTGGAGAGCTACTCGGTGGACGAGGCGCGCACTGCTGCCATCGACAGCGTGCAGCAAGACGTACGTTGCACTTCCCGACCTCCCGCCCCTGCCCCCTGCCAACCCTTGCCCTCGCTCGACCTCCCCTGCCCACCCCTGCCTACCCTCGCTCGACCTCCCCTGCGCAACCCTGCCTGCCCTCGCTCGACCTCCCCTGCCCACCCCTGCCTGCCCTCGCTCGACCTCCCCTGCCCACCCCTGCCTGCCCTCGCTCGACCTCCCCTGCCCACCCCTGCCTGCCCTCGCTCGACCTTCCCTGCCCACCCCTGCCTGCCCTCGCTCGACCTCCCCTGCCCACCCCTGCCTGCCCTCGCTCGACCTCCCCTGTCCACCCCTACCTGCCCTCCCTCTACCCATCCCTCCTTGCCCTCCCCCTACCCGCCCTCCCTTGCGGCCGCACTCCCATTGCTCGACCGCTACCCGCCTTTATTCCCACCCTCTCATCCACAGAAACAATAAAAATTAACCCATAAATGAATAAAGCAGTCGAATTGTGTTAATTGGATGCTTTTTTTAAATTTCTGTGTTAATTTTTCTTTCTGAACAAATATATTAATTTATTTTGTAAATAATAAATAATTTACATGTTTCTGGAGGGTTTCTAAGCTTCTGCAATGCAAATGCTTGCCTAGAAAGCATTTTTTCAAACCAACTTTTGAGTGTTTATTACGGCTCAGTCATTCGGAATATCCAAGTAGTTTATTAATCAAAATATTCTTAAAATTGTCTTAAAGCTAATTTTCGGAGATTCAACGTTTATTCCTCGGACACTTAGTATTTATGCATTACTTTTCAATGTTTTGAATTTTTCAAGTGATGTTTGAACTAGCGTGACACTTTTCAAAGCACTCATATGCCACAGAGTATCGCGGCACGCTAGCTCTTATGTGCATCAGATACCAAAAGAATCATCATGATTGCCTAGAGCCTACTCCTGCCAAACTCGCGTGCAGGTAGTGATAGTAATTTAACCAATCATTTTCTCAATGTTACGTGTTTGATATACTCGTAGAGGAAAGATAGTCTTTGTTTTATGAAATATCTATTGATTTTCTCCTTTTTCGTTTTGAGTTTTTTCTTTTAAAACTGCCGAAGTTAACGAGTAATAAGTCACATTTTTCATGAAGCCTTTTACTAGTTCCTGACGTTATGAAAATAAATCAGAATTACCCTTGACCTTATATCCTAGATAAATTTAATTATTACGAAATTGCCTCAGATAAGTTTACAACTAGCCTTACAAGAAACAATGAATACACAAAGAATTTTCGTTTAAAAATAATATCTCAAATTTCCATAATGTTTCTATTTCACTTTTAAAAATGTTTTCTCTAAATGTGTACTTAAACAGTTGGAATATAAACAAACACACTCTGTAATTACTTAAAATTCCCTTTCACTCAGAATTCATGCGTTTTAAATTTCAAATAATTATTGTAGTGCGCATATGAGAATTTCGGAAGAAATGGATAAATGCTAGACTTTCGATAGAACTTAATTCTTCAGGTAAAATAAAACACATTATTCAGGGGACATCGAGACGTTAAGTAAGCAAAAAATGTGTAGTTGTATTGTAATGTAATGTGTAGTAATATCAGGGATGAGAGATTTTTCCCTTGAACTCTTCTTTACATCAAACGACTTAAACGATATAAAATTGAAACGCATCAACCAGCAACATTCCATATTGTAAATATTATCCAATGGTGCGACAACACATCATTCTGCTATGGCATTTTTTGCATATACATATTAATTATACATCATTTTTATAAGCGTTTCATTTTATTTAAAAAAATAGTATTACATTTTTTTAGAACTATCGGGGGCCCTTGAACATGGGGGGCCCTGGGCCCAGGTTCTTCGGGCCCGTGCGTTAACACGGCACTATGACCGCATGCGCAGATAGAACTCTTTTGCGAGGGAGTGAGTGTGTGTGGTGGTGCTTGCAGTTCAAGTGCTGCGGCGCCATCCGCTTCGAGGACTGGGAGGTGAGCCGCTGGCACAAGGGCCCGCCGGCGCTGCAGCCCCACCGAGTGCCCGACTCCTGCTGTCGCTCCATGAGCCCCGACTGCGGACTCAGCCACCACCCCAGCAACATCTTCTACACCGTGAGTTAAACTTTGGTTTTTTTCTTTCTTGGCGCGGGGGGGAGTGTCATCAAAATGGAATATCTCACGATATTTCGCGTCGTTCTTGGTTGTGCCGCTAGGAGTCGCATGATCGCCAGCACTGCTCGATACAGTGACGATCATGCGACTCCTAGCGACACAATCAAAAACGACGCGAAATACCGTGAGATATTCCATATTGATGACACGCTCCCACGCGCCAAGAAAGAAAAACCGAAGTGTAGGGCCTTTTTGGCGCAGCACGCACTCACAAGTTCCCTCCCCGAGCACTTCAATGGCACACACATTTATTTTTGCCTCTATAAAACGAATATCTTTAACATGTGCACAATCTGCATCGTGTTTCATCTAACAGTAATCTTAATCAGTCTGAATAATTTACAGTGTGTGTATATATATATATATATATATATATATATATATATATACACACACACACACACACACACACACACACACACACACACACACATACATACACACACACACACACACACAGGGTGAGTCACGTAACTTTAGCACCTCCTGTAACTTTTGAACGGTTGAAGTTATTGCAATGCAGTTTTCACGGAAATGCATGAAGGGAAGGGGCTAATAGATAGTGCATTAATTTCTATTTTATCACTTGTATTTTACGAGATTTTTAGGTAACTTTGTTTTTTCAAATGGAATTATACATATTTTTACAGTCCACCATGACGAGCGTAAAAAGACAAATCCAATGATGTAAATATTGTCATATGTTAGATAAGCATTTTTTTATTAATTTTGATTTTTGCGACTGGGGTTTAACGGACATTTTGAATAGTCCACCACGCAAGGTCACGCAGCGCTCCACCAGCAACGCGCGCTTGGGCAAGGGAAGGGAGATTTGAAGATACGAAACATATTCCAAATATTCACAAAACCATTGCAGTTTTTTCCTGAACTGTACTTTCCATCCTTTCGCATTTTCAGATTTTCGATTTTATTTGATTGAAGGAATGAAAGGATGGAAAATAAGGATTTGTCATAAGTTTGTATCGTAATAAAATTGTTCATAACTTCAACTCCATTTAATAGGGTTTCATAAGATACGTATTAATGGGATCTTGAAACAAAGCACAATAAGAATAAATAATTAAAACTGTACAAAAATATTGCGTATTTTGAGCAAACAATTTCAATGTTAATAAGAATATAATAATAACTTAGGGATAGAAATAATCTTATTTCAATAAATACTACTTAAGAAAAATCCATATTTTCAATCCCTAAGAAACACAAAATATCTGAAAATGGATCAGGATGGAAAGGAGAGTTCAGGAAAAAATGCAACAGTTTTGTGAATATTTTTCGTATCCTCAAGTACTAAAATCCCTTACCTTTCCCGACCCCGCGTTTGCTGGGGGAGCGCTGCGTGACCTTGTGGGGTTGACAGTTACAATGAAAATATCCGTTAAACACTAGTCGCAAAAAAATCACAATTACTCAAAAAAATGCTTATCTAACATATGACAATATTTATATCTTTGGATTTGTCTTTTTACGCTTGTCATGATAGACTGAAAAAATATGTATATTTCCATTTGAAAAAACAAAGTTACCTCAAATATCTCGGAAAATACAAGTGATAAAAGAGAAATCAATACACACATTAATTAGCCCCATTCCCTCATTCACTTCCGTGAAAACTGCATTGCAATATCTTCAACCGTTCAAAAGTTACAGGAGGTGCTAAAGTTACGTGACTCACCCTGTATATATATATATATATATATATATATATATATATATATATATATATATATACAGGGTCTTTAGTTTATCTTGCAACTCATGTCTGAGAGCACTTGTTCTTCTTTTGGTAATTTGACAACCGCGTCTCTTTTACACCTTTCAAGACAGCCGTGTCTGGCACGTCGGGACAGCAGAGGAGGCAACCGTCAGGTCATAAGCTGCAGCAAGTTTCCTGTTTCTTTGTTGATCCCATTCAAGAGTGTCGGCGGGCAGGTACACGGTTCTCATGCCGAAATATTTTCACGCTGCGCAGAGTGGGTGGGGTGGGCTGAGGCATGAGAGTGGAAACAAAACGTCTCTTTAAGCAATTCTGCCCAGTATGCTGAAGAAACAAAACTGTAATATTAATGTGGAGGGGAGTTATCGATTTATTTACAGCAACGTGACAATAATTATTTAAGTAAAGCCAGCTCAGAGAGAAATCGAAAAGATATATCGTGAAATATTACCGCCTAGCTCTTCATTTTTTAACAATAATAATAATAATGTATTATTATTATGGAATCTGCATATTAAGCAAATAAGAAAACTTTAGTAACAGACAATAAACATACCTAGAAATGTTATGAGAGTAATTACCGCAGAGGCCATAAATTAAAAATCGAGATGGAGCGTAGCGAAGCCGAGATTTTTAATTTGGACGAGGCAGTAATAACACTAACATTTTGTGGTATGTTCAGCATTTTATCGGCCAATCTCACGATTTATGCGAAAATTTATATTACTGCAATAGTAAACATGATTTCTGTTGTTGCGGCATGTTACTATGATATTGTGGGGTATTGCTTGCGATATATCTATTTAAACAATATTCGTATACCGTGGTTTGAAAAAAGATGGATACAAATAATTCTCCTGAAGTTAAAGATAACTAAAGAAATGACGTTAGGTGAGGAAGTTGGCGCATCGATTTCCAGTGGCGACACCTCAGATCGTCAGTAAATATGATTACCGAAGAAGAGTTTCATTTGATGGAATGGTAGGAAAATGAAATTAATTTACCTAAAACACATTTTAACTGCACTATTAAAACCTATTACAATGAACAATAATGATCTCAAAAACTAATATGCGTTACTTTTATTCTGAATTATTTGAATCTGATTTGTTTTCTACACCGACTTGTTTCTTTCTTAATAAACATTTGACTTGCGATGAATCAATGGTTGTTTATTCACGTTGCCAAAGATGTTAAAACCCGATGCTAAGGATGTTAAATTGCTTAACATACAAATAGGTACACGCCTGTAGGGTTGCAAGTTAAAATGGGCTAAAGACGCATGTGACCGATAAAATTATTCAAAATACTAATAAAATGTAACTAAGTAGTACATTAATAATTATTGAAAATAATTAATAAAAAGTAATAAAATATAATTATCTTAAAATGACAAAAAACTGACAGTCGGGTAAATGCTCAAAGTGACCACCGTTTATGAAGAGACAGGCGTTTGTTCTTTTCAGTGTAGTGGCTGCAGTACATTGAAGAGCAACAAGGACAGAATACGTGCTTTCTCTTTCTTCCAACTAAAATTAGACACATTCTCTCAGCCCGAAATCTGAGGGCACGCGACCGGGCTTCGCTAAAAGTGAAAGGGCGTCGAAGGTATTTCACGCGTTGCCAAATTGGCAAAACAAGAGTTGGTGTTTCCAGACCTGGGTTGCAAGATACGATAAAGACCTGGTATATATATATATATATATATATATATATATATATATATATATATATATATATATTGAAATGTACCGACAACGTCTCGTCATGGACTCTTACGAGATCGTTGGCATCATTCATCTAAGATGGTTATAATCGTGACCCGTTCCGAATTTATATTAAAATTTTGGGTGCCAGGAACAGGTTACGTTAATTAAAAATGACCAATACTTCCACAGCTAATTTCAACAAGTGTATAAATGTCCGGCTAGCTGGGTCAATGGGTCCTGTTATGAATAATCGCTATCGCCTAGATAGCCGATTACTTGATCTGCCATCTGTACAGTATGGCGAGGAATCTGAAAGGGAATAATTATCTATTTCTAACTATTTAACAATTTTGATTGACTAAATAAAAATCTTTTCATTTCCAAAAGAAAAATTCAACAATTTATTTAACACTATTAACAATTGTTTTTGTCCTTAGATCATGACCTCGTTTTAAAATATACTCGTATCTTTTGTACTGCAGTACTTATCTACCGTCTTGGTCGCCGACGCCACGCAGTCTCTTCTCACTTGAATGTAGGTGATCCCAAGTCCCGCTTCTCTCTTCTCATCTTGCGACGTTGCCGACGCATCCAGCCCTCACTGACTAGAATATCTACCGGTTCTTACTTGATATTCAGAGTTCCTAGTCTTCCCCAACTAGTGGTAAAATATTGAAGTCCAAAACCGCAATATAAGAAAAAACTTTCAAAGTCCTAATCGAACTTCCCGTTGCACATCAACTTCCAGATTCGAAAAACTATTGAGTCTCACTCGAAACTTACAAGTCCTACTTAACTAATGTTGATCTCGCGAGCGATCTTTACTACTCGACGACCACTATCAGAATGTCCAGTTCTCCCTGTTCTTTCGCCCTCAACGCTTCGCTATCCGTCCTTCGTTCCTCTTTTTTAAAACAAAACGACAAAATTTGACAGTCTATTCTCCCTTAGCCAATCCATCCCCCTCTTATCAAACCAAGTAGCCACGCCCTCGACAGTCATTCCTTTTCAGACCAATCACACATTATTTTATCTGTCTATCTAGCCAGCGCCCCCACCTATTCAAGGCCTGAATGCAGCTTGTTGACCTTGCCAACCACTGCGCCGGCGTTGCTAAGGCTGTATATCGCCATTTGCATACCCTTTTGTCCAACCCATTTACAACCAATATTATTAACAAAATATTATATATTTTGGTATATCACTATATATATATATATATATATATATACTGTAAATTATATATGCAAAAGATCAATCTAATGTATACTTTAGACCTTATTTTTTTCTATTGTACTGTAAACTTTACTTATTTCGACATAGAAGTTTCCTTTGATATTGATCAGGGATCAAGAGTTCTGGAGTACAGGGCGGCTGTCTAGAGGAGTGTGGTTAACGGCAGTCAGTATTGGCAGAGCAGAGTATTGCTCCTCATCCGATGTGGAAGGGGGTGTAAAACTGAAGAAAAATATGTAAATACTTAACCGAATCCAATATCTCATCGGCAACATCGACGCCACTGCAGCGTCTTTGACCGAGAGGTCGTAGGATACGAGTTCCGGCCATGGCGAATTTTTGTTACTAGTTACGCAGCCAGGTCGAGCTTGGCCACTGTCTAAAGCAGTGGTGTCAAGGTCTTCTACCGGTGGCGTCTTCACGCGTCGTGGCACGGTAGCATGCCACGAGTTTCTCTGCGCAACTAGCGTCGGGAAAGGGAACTATTAGTTACCCCGCCGTTTTGCAATAGGGATGGCGTTGTCTCTGGTGGGGAGGGTAATGAACTGTGTGGAGGGGCAATTTCGTCGTGCTACTCGTGCCACGGACTCCCGCTCGTGGCATCGACCTTGACACCAGTGGTCTAGAGGTTAACTCTAGCAGACGGCTTTTCTTATGGATAATTTTCACCACAGGACCACGCCCAAACTCTTCTTCCTCATCCTTGCCCCTCTTCTCACTTTCCGCACTTACACTTATACATGCACTGCATTGCATGCACCGCGCATGTCGGGGCACCATTCGAGACCTTAGAGCTTGTCCCTGCTGTGGGAAATACCTATATATCTACAGTACCGGCAGTATATAAGCCACTCTGACAGTTCGATGCGCTGTTGCCACACGTTACGAGTACTACGCACATGGCTCCACCTACACGACAGATAAATGAAATCTCAAAATATTACCTCTCACCGACCGGCGATCACGCGTCTTGATATCATGTTCATCACCTCCGCCCCAGCCGAATCTCACCGCCTCCGCGACTGTGCGCGAGTCACATGAGCGGCAACGCTGAATCCTGGCTGTGAGAAAGTAAACTAGTGGTGCACATACATACAATATTGCAGTTTCTGCAATGTTTCAATAACATCTTAGCTATTATTTGAAAACGTCCAATTCAACCAAGAAGCGAACAACTCAGTTTCCTTTATTATATCACAGGTCCCAATTCAATCAAGAAACGTTTTACAAACGTGCGGCTTTTAAGAAAAAATGGTTTAAGAAAATAAAACATTGTATATGTTTGACACAAATTTTTGCACAAAAAACTTATGTTTTTGAAACATTGAACATGACCTTATTTGAAGACCGGTTTTTAATGAACACATTTCATTAAGAAAAAAATTGTATCATCATTGTAGTTGTAGGAAGATGCCGAAAATTTTTTAAAATTTTTTCAGTTTTCGAAAAAATCAGAGTTTTCAACCAAAATGAGGCCTACGACATTCTCTTAAATGACTTTCAGACTATCCAACAACAGAATTTAGTCAAAATTGTTGGCGCAATTTTTTGAAAATTTTGAAAATGGCCCAGGGGCTTCATATAAAGTTCCCCCTGCCCAAATCAAGATATCGGTTTTAAATTCCAGGGGCCATTCAGATTGATCAGGAGTATTAATTTTGGAGAAAATCGGTTGAACGGTTTAGTCGCTAGCGTTGTTCATAGACAGATCGCCAGATAGACGGACAGACGTTTTGCTTTCAATTGCTTTTTCGGTATCAAGGATCCACAAAACAAAGATTCGGGATGCACCATGTGTTAGGAGATTTTTTTCTTCTTAATTTAGCAACTGGATTTATCCACTTTTTCGTTATCAGGGCCCTGTAATAAGTGTTTTTCAACCAAAAAATCCTGTTTTTTCGCGCAGCATTACATAACTTTTCCTATACTATACTATATTATACTATACGTACGTATAGAATACGGGAAAGTAAAAAGATCCTTGCAAGCCGATTGCTTCAGAGCAGGTCACATGACGCACCACAGCATGTGGCGAGAGAACTGTCAGTCGCTTATATACTGCCGGCACTGTAGATCATTTACATGCCTTAAATATCATAGGAATAATAATCAGGCCGTTTATAATTATCATGTATTACAGTTAATAGAGTTGTACCCTTTACCTTAATAAAAATCTTTAATTACATAAATTTTAAATTAAATTTTGAAATCGACATTAAAATTAAGAAATGAAATTTTTAATTAAATTTTTTCAAATTGTATAATTTTCAATTCCAATTTTCAGTTAGATTTATCTCTGAAGTATTCTCCTAGAGTAGACCCAATGCCTTTTCTCAACCTCCATTAGTGTTCCACTGAGATAATGCCATGATAAATTTTGTGTGAACACTGAGAGATGAAGTGCAGAGTCTAGTGAGTGGATAAGTTTTTAAGACGACATTCTTTAAATCCTTTTCATCAGGAGGAATCATGAAGGCCTGATCTTAGATCTGGATGATGGACTTATTCATCCTCGTATGATCCATTCTGATTACGGAGGCATCGTAATAGGGACTTGAGCATCTCTATCAGTGAGTTGATTAAATGAAAATGAGATAATACTCTTGTTGATGGTGATACGAATATCTCTAGTATCTTTACAATCTCTTAAAAGACTGTGGTTATCAAAAATCAACTTTACTGAATGATTTGTCAGCAATCATAAATAGATATTCTAACATAAAGAATGTAATTAGTATTAATTAATCTCCAATTGAAACAGCACGATTGAGTAGTAAGCTTTTTTATTTAAGTATTTAATTTATTTTATTTATACATTTATTTATTTATATACTTTATGGAAAATGAATAATTTTCAATGAAAATTCAATGTTCTAAACTGGTTGTCAACACACATGGCATGCACAATGTATTTATTTCATTGATTCATAAATCTGAGTCATATAGTTGTGTTCTTTTTCAAATGAAGAACACGGTGTAACTTTTGATAGTTTATTTCAAAAAATTGCCAAGTCCAAAACTGGGTTCCCTGCTTTAATAGTTGAGTTTTATGGCAGACCCAAGATTCCTTTTTCTCTTCCCAGAAAGTGTTAAAACATCCTCTTGGAAGAAGAAGAAAGGTAAAATCTTCTAGTAATTTAGAATTACACAAATGTTATGGGATTAACCCTTGACTGAAATAAATGTGCCTTACTCATGAATAACTTACCAAATTACCTTAATAAATTAAAAGATTGATACATTGAACCACAACATTACACCCCACATCATCTTCTATGTGTGCACCAACAAAAAATGCTGACTTTTAAGCAGTCTGTATTTATTTTACTATGTTAATGAAGAGTAATGTTGATGTTTGCTTTTCAGGGATGTGTCTACAGAATCAAACAAGAAATTCAAGCCCATCTTGTAATCCTTGGAGCAGTGGGATTGGGAATTTGTGTACTTCAGATATTTGGAATGGTGCTGAGCTGTTGTCTCTACATAAAATTAAAGGACATAATAGACTAGCAGTGCATCTCTATCTAATGGCAAAATGTACTTGAAATTCTCAGAATTTCTTAATTTTTGTAAAGACAAAAGTGAAAAGAAACAAACAAACCAACGTTAAACCCAAAGGAACATGGTTAAACCCAAAGAAACAGGTAAACGTATTGTCTCGAATTTAAAGTGAATAAATTCTCTACATGAAGTATTACAGCAGTTTTTGCTGCTCCATTATCACATTTTTATTGTTTGCCAAAGTATAAGCATATTTTAAGAAAGTGAATGTATAACAAAGAAGTTTTAGATATAATCATTAACTATAGTAAGATAAATGTTCTGTGTAATTTAGGCAGAACTATGAACAGTAGAAAGTTTCTGTCAGTAAAAGGTAGGCTTTTATTCAAATCAGATAATATTTATTACTTTTTTGCTTTACATTCCAATTCAAAGTTTAATACATTATACATGCAATTGCACTACCAAAAAATGTACCAGAACTGTTTACTATGGTATTCTTAGGAGGTAAGTGTTTGAAATTTCAACGAAGAGGCTGCATAACATTGTTAAAAATAGAAAAGTGACTCCCAACTTTTTAAAATAGAATGAATACCAGTGAGAACGAGTGTTTGATAGTCTAGATAACATGTGCTTCTCTACACCAAAACCTAATGAACTATACTGATTTATTTTAATTCTGAAAGTGGCTTAGGAAGCTGAGAGACTGTAAAAAGTTCCTCTTGCAGACTGGTTGAAGAAGTCAGAAAAAGTAGTCTAAATAGGAAAGAGAACAGAAGGAAAAGGAAACTGACAAAATAAGAGAAAAAAGCAATTAATAATATGATACCTTTGGGAACAATAATTAACAATATAAAGAACAACCAGATATAACCATATTCGTGTGATCGATGGAAATAATATGTATGTGTATATCTCAATAAAATTGTGAAATTAAAGTTACACATATACTATTATCTTCCTTGTTTAAAATGTGTTTAGGACAAAATTTTAAAGTAATGATTGATGGCATTGAGAAGGCAAGTATTTATCATAGGTTCATTTCTGAACTTCTCACATATATATTAAAATAATATTATTTATTATTCTCTTTTGCTGTGAGAAGGGATATAGGTTCCTGTGGAATACAACCTTTGATATTGCTGGTGCCTATTCCTTGACTTAAATTGATATAAGTTTTTAATTTATAGCATTATTATTCTTTGATGTAACTCATTAAATAAAATAGTACATTAGTCCCTAATATGCTCTGTGTATGACACATCAATGGTGATTTTTAATATTTCAACTGCAGAATTCTAAGTTAAACAATATAATGACCATTTGTAATATTATCACTTGTACAATAATGCAGTGAAGAGATGAAGACTTACTAATGATGTGTTGCAAAGACACAAACATTTTCTCTTTTGTTATGTGCATTTAAATTAGTTACATAAAACTTAAGTATTTCATAAAGGTGATAGAATTTGAATGTAATATGAGAAAATACTTCTCTTTATCATTTTCTCTTCTTAATAAATAGGTATTCAAAACAATAATTAGAAATTAGCCTCTCAAACTCCAAATAAATGATTTCCTCTAAGATTTCAAATATTTTACAGTAATCATATTAACACATTATTTTTGTTAAGAGCTATGTACACTAAGAATAATGTACACAGTATTCTATCATTGATGTAGTTTTTGCCAATCATGAATTAAAAAGTTGAAAATTTTGTAGTAGACCCTATGTGTCCGTTTAGACTTCTAACAAGTTTTTCATGTATTCCTAATTTATTGCTGTTGTTTCATTTAAACCCAACTTTCTTGAGGTTTCTCGGTTGTTCATATTTATTCGCATTTAATATAAATACTATTATATCCATTGTTGCTATCAAATTTATTACTATGTATGCTAATACAAACTAAGGACTGAATCTTATGATTGTTTTTCTCTAATTATGTGAAACACAATAAACGAAGAAAAAATGTATTTCGCTCTCTTAATAATCTTTTTTAAGACGTTTTCATAAAAATAACCTTGAAAGTGCTGAAATGCTACTTTTCTTCAGTAATGAGCCACTTTCCAACATTATACATATTTAATGAACTAATGAATAAGTTCTGTAATGAAAGAAAACAGTGGAGTCACAAAGGGAAGAAGAACTGAGAGTTTGAGTTGCCACAAGTCCTACAATTTAAGGAGGTTACATGAAGGGATTAATTTTTTGAATTTCAAAAGTAAATAATTTTTGTTAGTTGTTACAAACTTTAAAATGAAGATTAAAAATTAAATTGATGCATAATAAGTCTACTATGGATGCATAATTTGTGAATAAGTATATTGTTATAAATACACACTATTGTGTGAATTTAATTGTTAGTGGCCTGAATAATGATCATATGAAGAGCATGATGATTGATTGATTATAATGATGTTCAATCTTGAACACTTTTTGTAGAGTTATATATACAAAGAGATGTTATCAATTTCTTTGAAAAAGAAGTGTGTGGGTGAAACTGAATCTTAAATCAAAAGTATTTGGTAAAAATGCTAGGGAGTAGATAAGAAGTCAAGAAAACACTTCAATCCGATCTTTTTCATTTTGTGAAAATTAAGATTTACTCAATAAAATATTAATAGCAGTTCTATGAAGTGTAACTCTTATACAAAACTAGAGTTTCACAAATGTCATCCAAAATTAGTTTCGTGCAAAATAATTGCAAATTTGTGTTAAGCTTAAGCAAGGCAGTTAAATATTTGTGCCACAAAACCTTGAATTATTTAGCCAACTACCCCCAGCTTCAACATCAAGAGGTAGAATGTATCAAATGGTTCAGTTGTGGGTATAACTGTGTTGAGACAAATGTGTAGAAAATATTTGGCAAGTGAATTCACTTTTGGAAGCATTAAGAATTTTTTTAAGAATTTTGTGTGTCCACTCAGTTCTTAAGTGGAAGGCTGAAAGAATGAATGAATAAATAAATAAATAAATTATTGAATTTCTTAAAGCTTGTTTGAACTTTAAGAATGAGCTAATTTCTTAATGCTTGTAATCAAAAAAGGATGCTGACTGTAAGGTAACTTGTGTTGAAGCAAAGTCATTGCTTATTTTCTTTGCAATGGCAGAATGATAATAATTGTGAATGAATACAATGCACTAAGGTGCTTCTAAGTTTTGTTTGAAAAATAAAATATATAGAATGCAGTTTTTTAAGTACGTAGTAAACATTTTGACAACTTCAATTTGCCAGTAAGTTACTTATGGAAAAGCTAGGTCAAGTACAAATCTTAAAAATATCATATAATGACAATTAAGAGGTTTGTATGATTATGAAACAAAACTTATGAATTTATGGAAATTTTTAACTGCCGCATAAAAGATCTTATATTTAGAATATTTAATGTCTCATCCTGTTTAACTAAAACTATTTTCAAGTGAACTCTGCATACAGGCAGAAGCATTTATGTCTGTTGATATAACAATATGTTGTAATAATAATTTGCCAAAGTGTGCAATTCTGTATTTTTCTTTTCTTTCATGAAGAAAGAAGATATCAATGTGTGTACCTAAATATTTATTTTTTTAACTATTGTATTTAACTTTGACCATAACTTTTATTTTTTAACATTGTAAGAAACAGTTCAGTTAATAATTTTTGGTTTTATGTTATATAATATTGTTTTGTTTTTTCTGTAACAAATGTAGAATAATAGAGACAGACTATGCACAATGAAAATTTATTTATGGATACATCTATTTGTAACCATTTCCATTTTGGTTTTATTTTTTGTATGACCTAATGATGGATATGTTTTGGAATGATGAACATTTCACTTTCATTTTGCTAATAAGGTTTTGTAATTTTCGGGGTAGGTGACTAGACATGAAAAAAGTTCATGTGTACTCTTTGAATTTCACAAATATGCACACAATGACAATTCACATCATATTTCATTTAATCTTAGTTTTTTGGGTGGGTGGATTCGTGAAATATTTGTAATACTGAGGGTAAACTACTCTCTGAAGAGCTCTTATGACTCTTATTACTACATACAGAATAATCTTCCTATTTTTGTGCAATTTAGTGTTCTTATTTTGATTGTGATGGTTTTTAGTACCTTTTCAACTTTCTTCCTCACACAGTATTTCAGAAACTGCAAGTATGTGTGCGCGTGTGTGTGGGCGCGTGTGTGCGTGCGCGTGTGTGTGGGCGCGTGTGTGTGGGCGCGTGTGTGTGTGGGCGCGTGTGTGTGTGGGCGCGTGTGTGTGTGTGTGTGGGGGCGCGTGTGTGTGCGCGTGTGTGTGCGCGCGTGTGCGCGCGCGTGTGCGCGCGCGTGCGTGCGTATGTGTGCGTGTGTGTGTGCGCGCGCGCGCGTGTGTGCGCGTGTGTGTGCGTGCGCGTGCGCGCGTGCGCGCGTGCGCGCGTGCGCGCTGGCGGGCGTTGTTCTTTTCCGTTCCCCTTCCCCTCCAGTTACTTGGGTGAGGCGGGAATTTATTTAATGAACGGATTAAGCCGCAGCCGATTGGGCTTGTGCAGCAGAGAAAGGGCTTAATTAAACTACTTAAAGCTAAATTAAAAACTATTAACAGTGCCACTTTTGGCGATGCTTAGTTTAATAAAATTGTTTGTATTCAATTTAAAAGTTTTCTGTAATCTACGTGTATATAAAATATGTTTTCTGTAATATATCTGCGCGTGTGCGCGCGTGCGTGTGCGTGTGCGTGCGTGTGCGCGCGCGCGCGCGTGTGTGTGTGTGTGCGCGTGCGCGTGCATGTAAAATTTAAGGGACGCAGTACTGAAAAGCACTTACTGCAGAAAAATCTCTTTAGATTGTCTGGATATCCGCCGATACCAATCTTTCACACACGCACAATGACCACGTCTCACGCTCTCTGTCCTGGCCGGAACTGTCCTTTCCCTCCAAGACATCCTTTTGTCTTTGTTCAGGGCACCATCTACCGGCCAACCCTGTCACTATCTTATCCTAAATCTACACTAACCTATCTTAAACTACTATATACACTCCTCACTCCCCTTCCCCCCACATATGTGTAAGATACAATGTAATATAATATATAATATACATTATGTGTATATATTATATATATATTATATATATATATTATATATATTTATATGTTTTATATATATATATATATATAACATATATAAGGTAGATATAACTCCGACACCGTTGGACCGATCTTCATGAAAGTTGGCACTTCCACCTATTTTTTCATTTAGAAGGTTGATATACTGCTAATTCTCCACTGCATGGCGCTGCAGATCAAAACTAAACACTCACGTCAAATGGAATCCGCAACACACTCGGCAGCATTTTGAATTTATATCGTTAAATATCTCCTAAACGAGGCGTTCTAGGGCCATAAAAACATTTTGCTGGTCCGGCGCTTCCCAATATTACCTCACCTGCTCAGAGACGTGCAGAATGTGCAAGTAAATGTGAATGAGAGGGACAGAGAGCGGCAGAGATCCACTGAGACAGACAGACGTGGACAGAGTGAGGGAGGGAGAGACAGTGAGAATGGGTGACGGGAGGGGAAAGAGGGAGATGAAAGACAGAACAACGTCTGCCGGGTTTTCCTAATGTGTGTGTGTATCGGTCACTTACGGTTAGTTCACTTCCCACGCAATCGAGACATGTTTTTTTTCATTTTTCACTCTAAATAGTGTATTATTTGTAAATTTAATATTAAAAAATGAATAAATATAAATATTGCATTTTAATTGCCGCTGAATATGTAGGTGATATCAGCTATCACCTATATTGTTCGTGGCTGCTTCTGCTTCGGGGATATTAAGGCATTTGCTTGTAATGGCACCAATTTGATATTCCCAAAAAGATCGAAACGAAGATAGATGCATGTAATCATCAAAGCACGAAGGTCGATACTGCTTCTCCGGTGTCATATCGCTCACGATCTCAATCGGTCATTTTACGCTTGCTGTTCTTTCTGTGTGATAATGGGAGCCATTTTTCATTGTCAGCATGTCACACTGAAGTCCAGTGCTAACAAAAAGTTTTGAAGAATCCCAACCCTGAGTCATTTTCTCTCAAATGGTGTTTGTCAAGCAACATCATGCGGTAAGATAATTTTTAAGAAACTAATTATTTTTTTAAACATGTTTTTTGAGAAAAACGACTGTACGTAATTTCTTTGAAGACTTACTAGTTTCTTCAAAATTCTTCAAAGAAAAACCAAATATCCTGATATCGATAAAATTAAGAACGATCTTTTGTTATAAATAATAGGAGAAAATAATTATTGTATTTTTGAACTTGTGCATCAATTTGTGCTGAACTGAAAATTTAATGCAACGAGCAAGTGATGTAGAAGCCTCTTAAATTATCACAAATCACACTTTAATTATATTAAAAAATGTTTTTGTAGAAATTAAAGTAGCCAAAACCTGTTGCTGATTTGTCTTTGGAAATAGATTTTATAACATGGAACGAATATTTTCTTATCAATTCTAGCCAAAAAAGCTCTTTGCATAATTCAGCTTACTTGTATGAGTTGAATGTAATGCTGTAATGCGTACATACTCAGTGAGAAGTAAGTAGTTCCTTGAAATAATTAGCTATAAATATGAAACGCGTCATCACTCTAAAAAATTCTGAAACTTCAATTTCAACTTCTATCTTCAACTTCAAAAGTCAATTTAATTTTCGTTTTGGTGCTGAAGTTCTCCATAGAATGGCTGGGAAGTTTGGGGGAATTAGAGTGAATTACGTGGCAAATATTTGGAATTTGCGAAAATTATGCTTAACACTACGTAGGTATATTCTGTTATGCTCTGTATCATGAATACAATGGTACATTTTCAGTTACGAGAAATATTATTCATTAATTTAGAAGAACTGTTAGAAGACGAGGTAAAGACAAAGACATTAAAGGATATAGCCGAATTAGGTTATGTAAAGTGCCTCCAAACCAAATGGATAATCGGGATGCTCATATAAAAGAATAAAAATGCCGTTTATTTACCAAAATTAGTCTCGTAGGGCAATCTGTTTTTGAGATACAATGAGAAACGTATTCTTCATGTTTTATTTTTTCTCAGCTTCTATTGCATGTATCAAGCTGAAAAATATTTCAGAGGCGGAGAAAAATAGTTGAATTTGAAGGAATGTTTGTCAAACAATTTTACTTCCAGAGGGCCGTGCCAAGTAATCGGACTGTTTTCGCTCGGAGAATCAATATATTTACAAAATATTAGCGAACCAGCCTGCCACTGGTAAGAAAAACTGACATTTATCATAAATTTGTTCAAATCAATTGCAGACATAAATAAATCCAGCTGTAACACACTCTGTACGTGTTTCACAGTTTCCCCTCCGGGGAGACTGTATTGGGCATTGAAATTATATGTTCCATCAAGACCTGCAAATAATGCAGAATAATAATTCAAACTTACCTGAAAATATTACATCTCAAAATTTGTTATCACAAGATATAATATATCAGTCACAAAATGCTTCTCTTCAATCAACATCGAATGCTGTCAATGTACCTCAAGCTACTCTCGGATTGATAGAAATGCAAACGGACAACCAGCCTCCCTTCATTTACACAGACATTTCGTATAATGCAAATAGAAGCCAGCCTCCTCTACAAGAAACAAATCTAGCCAAACGACAAAAGTCATTGCCTCAAGATGTGATACATCAACCTCAAAATTCTTCTCAGCAATCAACATCTTCTACTACCATCAATGTTCTTCAAGCTGCTCCCGGATTAGAAGAAATTCCACCTAATAACCAATCTTTCACAATCTTTACACACACTTCAGGTAATACAAATAATCAACCTCCTCTTCAAGAAGCAAATTCAGCCAAACGTTAAAAACAATGTAAACCAACCTATTCAATTCCAACATATTCCAGATACGACATCTTGAATGAAACTGCCGATCCTGATAACGAACTCTCTAACTCTGAAGTGAAAATTCCACCGTTTACAGTGATTGGAAAAAATTACCAGTTATTAATACAAGATATATCAAAAATTTTGCAACATGAATACACCACTAAGTCTCGCAAAAATGAAATAAAAATACAGTTCACATCTATTGACGACTTTAGGAACTTTCGCAAATTTAGTGAATCAAACAACATTCAATTTTATACATATCAAGATCCATCAAAAAAGTGTTTCCCTGTGATGCTTAAAAACATTCCTTCTTCAATTTCAGAAATAGACATTTATAATGAACTATTTAGGTTACAATATCCCATAATCAGTGTTAGAAGACTTTACGACAAATCCAGAAAACCTCTTCAAACGTGTGCTTTAGACCTACAAAACTCCAAAGAAGGTAAAGAAATTCTACACCTGAAAACCTTATTTCATTGCTTAGTGAATATTCAACCAAGAACTCAACGTTCTTCACCCATACAATGTAAGAACTGTCAACGATTTGATCACTCACAGGCAAACTGTCGTTTAACTCCCAGATGTGTCAAATGTAATCAGAATCACCACTATTCTCTTTGCAACAAACCTCAAAATTCACTTCCGATTTGTGTTAACTGTAACCAGAATCACACTGCTAATTATAGAGGATGCCCTTTTTTTAAACAAGCACTTAACAACAAAACTTCTAAATTCAATAATACTTCACAAGAGACCATACATAATTTGGAAAATACAAATACACAGCCTAAAACCTTCACATTCCACAACACAGACTTTCCCCCACTTCAGAAACCACCTAATGCCTGGTCAAATACATATTCCAACACAGCTCGCAATTCTCAAAATATTAATAACATTAACAATTCTTCATTAAATATCTCACAATTAATTACCACAATAGTTACGCAAGTTATATCTTCACTAATACCACAAATTCAACAAATCATAGAATCACTTCTGAACAAACAAAATGTCTAAGAAAACTAACAGCATAACACTGCTCAATTGGAATGCCAATGGAATTAAAAGGCAACAACAATTATTTGAACATTTTATTTATTCCCACAACATCCAAATAGCATGTATCACCGAAACGCATCTCATCCCCAATGAAAAATTTTATTTGCATGGATATAAAATATACAGATATGACAGAATTGACAATATAGCATCGGGTGGCGTAGCTATTATTATTTCTTCCAAACTCAAATCTTTTCTTATAAATACACCTATCACTCCCTCCCTCGAATTCATTACAATAATAATCAATATCAATCAAATCCATTACCACCTTACAGTTGCGTATAAGCCTCCGAAGTATAATTTCCCGCTGACATATTTTAAAAGCATATTTAACAATACAACAGATAAAATCATACTGCTCGGAGATCTAAATTGTAAAAATCAAATCTGGGGAAGTCTTAATAATAATCCAAATGGTATAAAATTACACAAATTTATTGCTAATCATAATCTTCAAATTCATGCCCCTAATGAACCCACGTATTATTCATATAATGAAAATATCATCCCAGATATTTTAGATATACTAATCACACAAAACATAAACTTTCCAATTACTCAAAACGTATTACCTGAGCTTGATTCAGATCATTATCCAGTTATTATAAACATTTATTTCAACTCTCATATCACCTATTCTAACTCTTCTCCTATATTCCAAAAAGTAAATTGGAATAAATTTACATTAAATATTGAAAACAGCATTCATTTCCCCACAAATATATTATCAACTCATGACATAGACTCGTACATCTCTTATTTCACGGATGCAATAAATCATAATTTACACACAAGTTCTAAATATATACCAAAAACTAATTTCGTAAATTATAAACCTCTATCTTTACCTATTATTAACCTTATTAAAACTAAGCACTCTCTAAGACGATTCTGGCAACAAACCAGGTGTAAAGATATTAAAACTAAACTAAACAAAATATCTAGGATTATAAAATCTAAACTGGAACAACATAAATTCAATGAATACAAAAACTTTATTAAACAAATTCATCCCCAATCAAAAAAGCTCTGGTCAACTCTTAAAAGAATCTGTAAAGAAAAAACATCTATTCCAATCCTTAAGCAACATTCCACTACAGCAATAAATGACTATGAAAAAACTCAATTACTAGGTCTTCATTTCCAAAATACGTTTACTCCTAATTCAACTACTAATATTCACTTTTACAATCTTGTTAGCAATTTTCTCTCTCTTCCAAATTTTAATGTTCCCCAAAATATTGATTATATTTCCCCTTCTGAAATTCATTCAATTATTAAAACACTAAAAACTCGCAAATCTCCAGGATTGGATACTATCAATAATCAAACACTCAAGTCACTTGGTAAAAGATCAATTGCTGCTTTTACTTCTATTCTAAAATCCGCATTGAGATTTAATTACTTTCCAACTACCTGGAAAACAGCAATCGTACTTCCCTTTTGTAAACCACAAAAAGATCCTAGAAACCCATCGAACTACCGACCTATTAGTTTACTTTCCTCTCTTTCCAAGATATTTGAAACCCTTATACATCACAGATTATTACACTTCACTACAATTAACAAAATTATTCCTCCCACTCAATTTGGCTTCACTCATCAGCATGCAACTACTCATCAACTTTTAAGACTAACAGAACATATTGAAAACTCCTTTCACCTAAAACAGCATACTATTGTAATATTACTGGACATCGAAAAAGCATTCGACAAAATTTGGCATCATGGTCTTATTTATAAATTATTCCAAATTGGAATTCCTACTTATTTGTTCAAAATAATTCAAAATTTTCTTTCTAATCGCACTTTTCGTGTCAAAATTAATTCCTCTTTTTCTCAACTATTTTCAATTGGCGCGGGCGTGCCCCAAGGGTCCTGTCTATCTCCTCTTCTTTTTAACATCTATCTCTCTGACATTCCCAACTTTACGTACTCAAAATTAGCCCTTTTGCTGATGATACTGCATTCTTCATTAGTAATAAAAATTTAACAACTGCCAAAAATAGACTACCATCCGACCTTCTGCTTTATACAAATTGGACTTCTAAATGGCAGATTAAAATTAACATGAATAAATGTCAAGCTAAAATCTTCACACTCTGTAAACCAATCATCCCTGCAGAAATATTAATTCTTGATCAAGCTATACCCTGGATATCACCCAACACACCTATTAAATATCTTGGACTCCTCTTAGACACTAAACTTAAATGGAATGCCCATATTAAAAACATTATACATAAAACTAACACTAAAATTTATAAATTACACTCCCTCATTAATTATAAATCACCTATAAACATTCACTCAGCAAAATTAATATATACCACCATTATTCGTCCTACCCTTACTTATGCTTGCCCCATCTGGTCCAATGCTGCCAAAACCCATATTAATAAATTACAAATTCTCCAAAATAAATTCATCAGGAAAATATTTCATGCACCCTGGTATATTCCCAACTCTCAACTCCATAATGAACTGAAAATTGACACTATCAACTCCCTAATTCGTTCACAAAGCCTTAAACTTTTCAACTCCTTAGATGACTTACAACAGACCCGTACCTTCCATTTAGGTCAAACATATCATTTTCCTCGACGTATACTATCAAAATTTCCTAAAGATATATTTCATCCGCCATAATTACTACATTTACAACATATTATCCTTCTATTCAAAATCTTTTTTACAAACTTCTTTTTTTTTTCATAGCATAACCTTTTCAAAAATTTAATTGTTAATAATTCCTACTACAGGTTCCAGTGAGTATCAAATCGCCAGTTATTTGTTTGTAATGTCCAAACCCCTGAAAGACAAATATGTCGAACAGGTAGAAATAAATTCAAAAAAAAAATTTAATGCCAAATTCAAGTAGGAAAAATAAATAAACGTTTGAAATTGATTTTCGACGCGATAAAGTTGAAGTACATTCTCAGTTTTCCCCCTAGAATGTGTCAGAACATTCTATAACTTTTTTCAGATTTTGAAACAATGTGGACGATATTGAAAAAAAAAACAACAAAACAAATAAAACAAATTTTATCCGTTGAAAAAAACTGAAATTTGCTCTTTCAAATGAGCATCGCCATTATCGATTTGGTTTAGGGACGCTTTTCATCCCCCTTGTTCGGCTATATCCTTTCGTTAGGTCACTCTCGGCCGTTAGAAGGGCACAGCGAGGGTTGGGGGCCACGAGAGGGAGGTGGCTTCCGAGGCAAAGGATCAACCCAGTCCGTTGACAGCAGCGTCGTACCGTCACTAGTGCGAGTATCAGCTTTCCGACGTGTTGTCTGAAGACTGGAAGCCAGATCGAACGCGATATTTGAGTCTACTGTATTTCCGCATCGTTTCATTTGAGTGACAATTTTCCACTTATCGCATTTTTAACAGAAATACAATTTAAGATAAGTCTTGAGGTATTAAAATTTGCTTTCAAATTTCGACAAATTAAGCAAAATTTTGTTAGAAAAATTTGGGGGAAAATGTTACATATCTTGTTTTTGAGGAGTAATTATTACTGAGGCCAAACAGTGATTTCCTCCAAGAAAAATACATTTATTTAGTTAATTTATTATGGAAAGTTCGTATTAAAAATTTATATGAATAATTGCTAATATTAACTGGATAGAACTGAAACGTCATTAAAATATGCATAATTCATTTACATTTTGAAGAACTTCAATGCCATTGGGGTTGTGATAAAATTGATTACGTCTACACTGCCCATTGTTTTAATAAAATTCTTGATAAATGTAAGTCAGTTTTGGTCTCTCCATATTAATTTGTCCTTTGACATGCGCCATGTCTGCGACAGGGAACAGTCAGCTTTACTTTCTTGCTATTGGAAGGTGTTAACAGAATTTTTTAAATATTTTCAGCGAGTTTAAAACTGCGTTCTCCAGAGCCATGCAATGTTCAGTAGGTGAATACAAATTTCGTTACAATAACACACTAGATGAGAAAGTGGAACTTTCTTCCAAATTCCTTAAGTTCGTTAATTTAAATTCAATCTATTGAAGATATGATTACTTTGTACTAACTGCTGATTATACGCAAAGTGAAAAAACTGTTCTATGTTGTTTTTATTGACAAAAAATTATTTTCAATAATATTGTTTACTTCGCCGTAGAGTTGACGTCTATGTGTACAGCAACAGTGTCACCATTTTTACGTTCTCACCTTACTTCGTGAGAAGATAAAATACCATATTGTAATCGTGCGCAGGAAATTGACGATTTCGACAGAAAAACTCTTATTGACGAGCCTGATAATGGAAAAATGTATACATTTTGTTTGTGTATTACTTTTTCTAAGACGTTGTGAAGTCAGAATAATGATTTAGGAGCCCTTAATTCCGAAAAATCAATTGGCAGCAATCTTTTAGAAAATAATTTCACTTTTTTATTATACTTTGTCTTCGTATAGCGATAAAAAACTAAAAATGGCATGGGTCTATTTTTTGTCAAAATCCCTACCTTTCCGAAAATTGCAGATGTTCTACATTTTTTCGGCGACTTCTTACAACTAGAATACTGAAGATAGATTTTTTCCTTAATAAAATGTATTGTTCAAAGTCAGATCTTGGAATAAGATATAGAAGTTTGCGAAAATTTTAAATGTAATTGTGCTCGAAGTATTGGCAGTTTTTAAAGACACATCTCAAAAAAAATGCTAAATTTTTTCTTCAAATTTTTCCTCGCATGTGATAAAAGAAGTTGGTGCTGGTCCCATTTTCGCGATACTCCTTTATTTTTGGTTATTAAAATTAAAATTACAAAAAACTAAAAAAAACTATAAAAAGTTTTCGCGTAATTTTTCTTTGAAGTTAATGCACTTTATAAAAACAAATACTCAAAACGGTTCGAAACATTTTCCTTTCATTTTTTCACGGCTGTAGTCAATTGCGTTTAAAATTGGCGCAGGTTTAATTTTAATTGAACTCTAAACTTTCGAAAACTGCAAAAAACGAAGAAGATAGAAATAATGAGAGAAAGTATGTGCTGTCGTTGCAACCCTTGTTCTTTTTTCTTATCTGCGGCGCCAAATATATAATTTAAAATCTTGGGGCACACCAATGTTTCATAGTATGTACTAAGAACGCCACTGCTGTGGCACACGAACTCTAGTTTCCACTTTAACAGTGTTATCATTTCGCCCAGTATAACACTATTAATGAACTGTAAAATAATCTACTAATTATATTGCACTAAATAAGGGGTTTTAGAACTGTGAAATGCCAACGGTACACCAAGCGGCAGAGGGAAGGTGAAAAATTTAAAAGGGAAGATTTGGAAAATAACCCTGTTAGGTCAAAGAATACTGTGCAATGCTATGTAACTAGTATATTATCAATGCGGAATATATTTTCTACAAAAATTTAAAACATGATTGAAATTAACCGAAAAAGTTTATTTACATTTTCTGCCCGATAATAATTTTGAAACTTCACTTACAGAAATTTTATAGTTGGGTACATTAAACTGTTAGTCACAAGGGGAACAACTCCTTAAAAGCTTGAAGACACCTGTACTCGATTGAGACGCCGATGAAGACGTAAACTTCCTCGGATGGAGTCAATGTACTATACTTGGGCATGCGGCTGACGCCTAATTACTAGAATGGTGGCCAAAGTTTCGATCGTCAAACTCCGATCTCCAACGTCACGTTACTCCTACGTCATCCTAACACCTTCTACCTTAAATGTTTCAAGCTCTAAAATAGGTCTCATACGGTGATCAAAGTGTTAGAGATCCTTCTTTTAGTTTTAAATTTTCAGGAATTATTATTTTTTCGAAATTTTATAAAATTAGTAAAGAGATTCTTGGCTGTCCGAATACACTCTCACAGAAATAAATGCATCAAGCCCTGAAGAAGGTCACAGTATGGGAAGTGAGAAATTGGTGACATTACCATGATCAAAGCTGCTCCAGAAAACAAAAAATTCCGTACCAGATTATTTTTAATAATTTATAAAAGCAATTATTTGGAAACAAAATGGACAAAAGCAACAATCTCAAAAGCCATCATTGAAACGTAACCGATCTTTTTCTAACGTGCGCCACCTTGGGGCGCGGTTAGATGTACCTGAAGGAGCTCAGTCGCTCGGTGCCTGGGCGCGGGCCACGCCTCGCCCTCCCGCGCACGCGCACGCAATGGCAGCAGGCGCACGCGGGATCCGCCCGCAGCGCCCAAGCGCCCCCGCGCCCCAAGTGCTGCCGCGCGCGCCCCGTCTGCCGCGCCGCCTGGGACTTCCTCTGGCTGTGCATGGAGACCTCCTCCATCCACGGCTTCAGCCACCTCACGGCGCGCAGGCGCACCTCCTGGGAATAGTGAGTTCTACTTCTTCCTCCATCCGTGGCTTCAGACACGTCACATCGCAGACATACCTCATGTAAATAGTGAGTTCTACTTCTTCCTTCATTCACGGCTTCAGCCACCTCACGACACGCAGTCGCACCTCCTGCAAATAGTGAGTTCTACTTCTTCCTCCATCCACGGCTTCAGCCACCTCACGGCGCGCAGGCGCACCTCCTGGGAATAGTGAGTTCTACTTCTTCCTCCATCCGTGGCTTCAGACACGTCACATCGCAGACATACCTCATGTGAATAGTGAGTTCTACTTCTTCCTTCATTCACGGCTTCAGCCACCTCACGACACGCAGGCGCACCTCCTGCAAATAGTGAGTTCTACTTCTTCCTCCATCCACGGCTTCAGCCACCTCACGGCGCGCAGGCGCACCTCCTGGGAATAGTGAGTTCTACTTCTTCCTCCATCTGTGGCTTCAGACACGTCACATCACAGACATACCTCATGTGAATAGTGAGTTCTACTTCTTCCTTCATTCACGGCTTCAGCCACCTCACGACACGCAGGCGCACCTCCTGCAAATAGTGAGTTCTACTTCTTCCTCCATCCGTGGCTTCAGACACCTCACATCGCAGACATACCTCATGTGAATAGTGAGTTCTACTTCTTCCTTCATTCACGGCTTCAGCCACCTCACGACACGCAGGCGCACCTCCTGCAAATAGTGAGTTCTACTTCTTCCTCCATCCACGGCTTCAGCCACCTCACGGCGCGCAGGCGCACCTCCTGGGAATAGTGAGTTCTACTTCTTCCTCCATCCGTGGCTTCAGACACGTCACATCGCAGACATACCTCATGTGAATTGTGAGTTCTACTTCTTCCTTCATTCACGGCTTCAGCCACCTCACGACACGCAGGCGCACCTCCTGCAAATAGTGAGTTCTACTTCTTCCTCCATCCACGGCTTCAGCCACCTCACGGCGCGCAGGCGCACCTCCTGGGAATAGTGAGTTCTAATTCTTCCTCCATCCGTGGCTTCAGACACCTCACATCGCAGACATACCTCATGTGAATAGTGAGTTCTACTTCTTCCTTCATTCACGGCTTCAGCCACCTCACGGCGCGCAGGCGCACCTCCTGGGAATAGTGAGTTCTACTTCTTCCTCCATCCGTGGCTTCAGACACCTCACATCGCAAACATACCTCATGTAAATAGTGAGTTCTACTTCTTCCTTCATTCACGGCTTCAGCCACCTCACGACACGCAGGCGCACCTCCTGCAAATAGTGAGTTCTACTTCTTCCTCCATCCACGGCTTCAGCCACCTCACGGCGCGCAGGCGCACCTCATGGGAATAGTGAGTTCTACTTCTTCCTCCATCCGTGGCTTCAGACACCTCACATCGCAGACACACCTCATGTAAATAGTGAGTTCTACTTCTTCCTTCATTCACGGCTTCAGCCACCTCACGACACGCAGGCGCACCTCCTGCAAATAGTGAGTTCTACTTCTTCCTCCATCCACGGCTTCAGCCACCTCACGGCGCGCAGGCGCACCTCATGGGAATAGTGAGTTCTACTTCTTCCTCCATCCGTGGCTTCAGACACCTCACATCGCAGACATACCTCATGTAAATAGTGAGTTCTACTTCTTCCTTCATTCACGGCTTCAGCCACCTCACGACACGCAGGCGCACCTCCTGCAAATAGTGAGTTCTACTTCTTCCTCCATCCACGGCTTCAGCCACCTCACGGCGCGCAGGCGCACCTCATGGGAATAGTGAGTTCTACTTCTTCCTCCATCCGTGGCTTCAGACACCTCACATCGCAAACATACCTCATGTAAATAGTGAGTTCTACTTCTTCCTTCATTCACGGCTTCAGCCACCTCACGACACGCAGGCGCACCTCCTGCAAATAGTGAGTTCTACTTCTTCCTCCATCCACGGCTTCAGCCACCTCACGGCGCGCAGGCGCACCTCTTGGGAATAGTGAGTTCTACTTCTTCCTCCATCCGTGGCTTCAGACACCTCACATCGCTGACATACCTCATGTAAATAGTGAGTTCTACTTCTTCCTTCATTCACGGCTTCAGCCACCTCACGACACGCAGGCGCACCTCCTGCAAATAGTGAGTTCTACTTCTTCCTCCATCCACGGCTTCAGCCACCTCACGGCGCGCAGGCGCACCTCCTGGGAATAGTGAGTTCTACTTCTTCCTCCATCCGTGGCTTCAGACACCTCACATCGCAGACATACCTCATGTAAATAGTGAGTTCTACTTCTTCCTTCATTCACGGCTTCAGCCACCTCACGACACGCAGGCGCACCTCCTGCAAATAGTGAGTTCTACTTCTTCCTCCAGACACGGCTTCAGCCACCTCACGGCGCGCAGGCGCACCTCATGGGAATAGTGAGTTCTACTTCTTCCTCCATCCGTGGCTTCAGACACCTCACATCGCAAACATACCTCATGTAAATAGTGAGTTCTACTTCTTCCTTGATTCACGGCTTCAGCCACCTCACGACACGCAGGCGCACCTCCTGCAAATAGTGAGTTCTACTTCTTCCTCCATCCACGGCTTCAGCCACCTCACGGCGCGCAGGCGCACCTCATGGGAATAGTGAGTTCTACTTCTTCCTCCATCCGTGGCTTCAGACACCTCACATCGCAGACATACCTCATGTAAATAGTGAGTTCTACTTCTTCCTTCATTCACGGCTTCAGCCACCTCACGACACGCAGGCGCACCTCCTGCAAATAGTGAGTTCTACTTCTTCCTCCATCCACGGCTTCAGCCACCTCACGGCGCGCAGGCGCACCTCCTGGGAATAGTGAGTTCTACTTCTTCCTCCATCCGTGGCTTCAGTCACCTCACATCGCAAACATACCTCATGTAAATAGTGAGTTCTACTTCTTCCTTCATTCACGGCTTCAGCCACCTCACGACACGCAGGCGCACCTCCTGCAAATAGTGAGTTCTACTTCTTCCTCCATCCACGGCTTCAGCCACCTCACGGCGCGCAGGCGCACCTCCTGGGAATAGTGAGTTCTACTTCTTCCTCCATCCGTGGCTTCAGACACCTCACATCGCAGACATACCTCATGTAAATAGTGAGTTCTACTTCTTCCTTCATTCACGGCTTCAGCCACCTCACGACACGCAGGCGCACCTCCTGCAAATAGTGAGTTCTACTTCTTCCTCCATCCACGGCTTCAGCCACCTCACGGCGCGCAGGCGCACCTCCTGGGAATAGTGAGTTCTACTTCTTCCTCCATCCGTGGCTTCAGACACCTCACATCGCAAACATACCTCATGTAAATAGTGAGTTCTACTTCTTCCTCCATCCATGGCTTCAGCAACCTGACGGGGCGCAGGTGCAACTCATGCGAACAGTGAGTTGTACTTCTTCCATCCACGGCTTCGGCCACCTCACGGCGCGCAGGTGTAGCTCATTTGAATAGTAAGTTCTACTTCTGCTTCCATCCACGGCTTCAGCCACCTCACCGATCGCAGACGCACCTCCTGCGAATAGTGAGTTCTACTTTTTTCTCCATCCACGGCTTCAGCCACCTCACGGCACGCAGTCGCACCTCATGGGAATAGGGAGTTCTACTTCCTTTTTCCATCTACTCCTTCGGGCATCTCACTGGCGCGCAAGCGCAGCTCATTATAATAGGGATTTCTACGTCCTCCTCCATTCATGACTTCAGCCACTTCTCGGCGCCCAGATGCACCTTCACCGAACAGTGAGTTTTAGTTCATTTTCTATCCTCGTCTACAGACACCCTTCGTCACCTTTCCTCTCTTCGAAAATTCGCACACCTCGCCCGGGATCGAACCCGCACACTGGGGGTTCAGAGGCGAATAAGCTGACCTATCACCCACCGAGGCAGCAGGAACTGAAGGTGAGCAATGCGCCATGTCCACGCGATATTAATCTTTCGGAAACAATCGCTACATGCGATAGATAGGCCACCTTGTTTCACCTTAATCTACGGCAAAAGTCCCTAAGATTGTATTATAATGTTTGAACTAATGACAGAAGCTTATTTTTGAATATTATTACGTATGGATTAGGAAAATGTAACCAAAAAGGTTTTTCCAATATAACATTTCCGGAAGCAATAAAATCCAAAAACGTTGGTACAAAATATGATGCTTTTGGAACGACATCTGGCGGTACATTGTGATTTGTTTGCGACGCGCATTGCGAGTGGGAAGGATTTCGTAGTTCGCGAACGTTTCGCAGTGCAAGTGGGGTGAGGGGGGCAATCGCTCTTGTATGTTTGTACGAAAGTCAGTGTCGCGTTCTTCTAAACTCGAGATCGCCGAAGGCAGATAGATTAAATATCTCTGGCCGCGCCGCGCAGCTGATGCCACTGGGGCTCGATTGAAGACCTTGGAGCAATAACATGCTATTCCACATTTCTGATGAAATTGACATATTGATTTACGAGTATTTCAACGCCTCGTAGATCTACGTGGATATTAGGATTTTATTTTAGAGATTCGCCGCAAGTAGTAGTGCAATTCACAAATTAATGTTATTTATCCCAATGTATAGAATGCAATGTCTAAACCTTTGCTGTTTTTTTTTTCAAAACTTACGTATGGTGTCATGGCATGTTATTGCCTCAAGGAGGTCAACTGTAAAGGCGCTATCGGTATCAATCAAATCTACCATCAGTAAAAATACTGATTTATTACGAAGAACGTGTGCCATAATATAGAGTTATTATGTAAAAATAAATAAATCAGAAAAGGATATAAAATATAATAAAAATACAATCGGTAGAGGAGAGCCGATCCCCAAAATTTTGACATTTAAAAGCCACAAAATTGAAGATAGATAATTTTGCTTTAAACAAAATGTTCTAAAAAATCTGTTCTGTAAAACAGGTTGTGTACAATTTCTTTTCTAAAAGAGTAGATTTGCGTAATGTGTGCTTAACATTTTTAGCAATTTATAAAAAGTTTTTTGTCAAAAAACACTCAAAAAATGTATCTTCAATTTTTTTCCACAGATAGAACAAAGAAAATCTAAGAGAATGGCGCAGTCTCATTTTCGTTAAACTCTCTGAATTTTTGAAAATTTGCAAAATTTTGAAATAATGCGAGACACTATGTGCTGTTGTATCATAACTAATTATTGCTTATGAAGCGTTCAATTCGAAAATCTTTTTGGCAACATATTCTTAAATCATACGTAATAGTCATCTCATAAAAGAAAAACTCTTCCTTCATTTACTCAAACATTATGTTAAAACCTCGAGGTCGCAGGAAATTATGGTATAAATTCGGGAAGTTTATTGGTAACTGACGGCGTCCGAAGCTTGATCATAGATCGCACCTCAAGGTTGGCGCCATCTCGTTGTTCCAATGGCATTGTGTTATTCTCTAAGTCTCTTCACTATTCTATTTGTGCGTTAATGATACTTGGTGTACTGTAATTACATGTTGGATTCGTTGCAGCATCTTGTGGATTATCGTGATGATTCTGGGCCTTGTGGGTGCCATCTCCATCGGCATGTCGACTTGGAATCGATACCAAGACAACCCCACTGTGATTTCCATGGAGAGAGATTCTCGCCTGTTTAACACGTCCTTTCCAGCGGCAACTATCTGTCCCACGATGAAATATGACGACACCAAATTCAAGGAACTGTAAGCAAACTTTAGTACCAACTTCCTGAAAGTTTTCCATGAACATATTGTAGATATTTATGTAAAATACACTATGGTAATATTGTTTGTGCTTTTCATTTGAGTCTCCTAGTTACATTGTCAGTGGTGTTAAAGAAATCACTAAAAGTATCAGCAAATTTATTAAATCTACCTTTGTTAACAGGAAAGAAAGAAAAGATATATTAGGATATTCCAATCGATCTACTGGGCAAGAAAGCGATTGAACCCTTTGTTAACATTGATGGGGACGCATTATTAGCGTTATTGTTTCCCAGTCAGAACTTTAAGATGGAAGGAAATTTCTCCGCACGTCATTGCACTCTCATCTCTCGAATATGAGATTAACGTTCTGAGAATTCAAGCAAACCCAAAATACGTCAGTAATTGCATTTCACATTCATAGACCAAAGATGGAGACGGAGACATTCATAAGCTGCAGTTTTGTATCAGTCAACTGAGACTAAAAATTGTATTTACCACTTTTGTTGGAAGCAGCTGTAATTGACGTTGTTTTGAATTGTGGAAGCTCACAATGAACTGATTGATTAGTAATTATAGGCAGGGGTCATTAGGCCCGTCTGGTGAATGTTATTCCTCGGGAGGTGGCAGTGATCTTTCCCCGCTGGATGGTGAGATCCGGCGCCGACCATTCCGTCGGCAAGGGGGGATTTCTTCAACCATATATCTCCCACCAGCGAGGCACCGCCCCAGCTGGGACAAGTTCTAAGCTCCCGCCTGGTCTCCCGGCATGTGTGTATAGCATCGCATCAAAGTTTAACTGTGTGTAAGTAAGGGGCGAGGTTAGGACAAGGAAGAGGAAGAAAAGATCGCTCGCAGTCCGTGGCCCGTTTGTTAGGGTACTGCTTCGGCATCCACCTGGTGTTGAACAGAGAAACCACTAAAAACTACCGATCCGAGCAGCCGGCCGTTAGAATTCTTCTCCAGACAGCGACTGAATTCGACCTATCTAGCTACTGTCGAAACTCCTGCTACCGTCGAAAACTCAACCATGAACAAGTTTATACGCGATTTAGTGCATCTTAGAATAAATAATAATATCAATAAAAATAATAATAACAAATTTATTCATTTTAATTTAGGTACTACAAATATAAACAAAATTTGAGACAAACATTGAACATAAAAAGTGTCACGAAAGGGAAAAGAAATTAACTTTCAACAAATTATGATTATACAAATTGTGACCGTACTTCCCTTTGTCGGTTTTCATGGGTGCACATATAATTTTTGTGATTGTTCATTTGGGCACAGGGGTTCTTTGGGGGGGGGATACTTTAATCATCATTGTCTGAGTTCAAAGAATCTATCATCACAGAAATAGGATTTATTAAGAAGAACATCTTCACATTAATAACATAATTTACATCATTGACCTGGTCGCAAATCCTTACTGAATACAGATTAAATGATTTACACTATATAACTCCGACTAATTCCTATCATCTTTACATTTATTATTCCCATTTTATGTAACCTCCATTTCTCTGAAAACTACATGCCATTCGTGAACCACTACAGAAACTGTTGCTCTCCTTACTACTCAGTGAGGATCCTGAACCTGCATCCTACATTCGATTACCCATCTATTCTTGTTCATAATTATTGTTACTTATCTTCCTTCCACTACAGTCGTCTTCCATGCGACGCGACGCCACGTGCCCCGTTCGTTGCCGAGAGGTGACCTTGGCGCCAACGATGTTCTGCCTGCCCACGTGTCGCCGACGGCTCGTTCTCGTACACCGGCGTCGTCTCACCACTATTTCCTTCTCCACACGACGAATTTCCTGTCTCAGCTCACACGGCTCCACCATGTAAACCCGCATCTTCACAGCTTCACCGACTACCACTGAACAGAATCGCCCACGTGTCCGTGCAATGTTCTCTTCTCTTGTCAAATTTCGTGATTATTCCTTTCAAACACGTTTACCACTATCCTTACTCGCAATCATCATTAAGTCTATCACAATTCTCTTTCCTTTAACACCAGCCGTCCCGATTATTCTCGATTTATCCGTGCATTACCACCTCGCTCTCTTATCGCCATCACGCCTCCTACCTCTCTTGTTGCCATCACACCTCCTACCTCTCTTGTTGTCATCACACCTCCTACCTCTCTGCTCGCTGCTCGCTCCCCAAAAACACTTCCGCGCGGTATGACCGACCAATCCCCCCCCCTTCCAGGCGCTCGTTCACGGCTCGGCCCGATTCATCCCGCAACGATTCATCAACTGACGCGCCACATTTAAACGTTGTGGTGTGCCTAATATTTACGTTTTGACCATACGGTCAAAATATAAAGAAAAGGAATTGGTCCGGCTTCTTTCCTTAAGGCTTGTCAGTAGCAGAATATATCCCATGGCCGAGTTACGGGCGCTGCGCAGGTTGAGTTCGGTAGAGGAGCTGCCCCCTTTCTGCCTCTGAACTTGCAGAATTTATTTAGTGTTTCCCCTCCTAGATGGGCTGGTTTTTTACCTGAAGAGTCTCGTCTACCCCGGTGTGAAGGGAATGGGGAGGAAATCCTAAGGATCGAGCGCCTCCGAGTTACTCAATCCACCCGTTGGACCCGAGGGTAGGACAGCGGTCAACTGCTCCCTGATAGGTAGGAGTAACCGGGTGGCACATATTGGAAATATGCCGCAAGACAGACTTCCAGTGTAAGCTCTGAATTATAAGCTGCGAGGAAAGAGGCTGGAACAGGCCAATAATGAGATGGAAAGAGGCTGGAACAGGCAATATGTCTAATTCGTAAAGGAAGATGATGATGATGAAGAAAAGGAATTAACTAAGAATATACTGTATTATATTTAATTAAAAGCAATAAATAAGAATTGTATTTACGATTGACAATGTACCTTAAAATATGCTTTCTGTGTTCGTTGACTCTCTTATGCAATTCTTCCATTTAGATGAATATTTGAAGTCGTAAATATTTATTTTAGGTAATATTATCTGTTTTTAAAATTTAGAACGGTAATACAGGTCATAGTTATCAAAATTCAGTACAATTAGTTACAAAATTTACCTATAACGTACGTAAACAGTAAGAATTTAATAGAGGTTTCGGCATGGACAGTCAATATTGCAAACGCAGTGCCGGTCTTGACAAGAAGTGTTTTGGGATCGAATCCCGCTTGGGCACACATGTTGACTTGTGTAGTGGTATTCCCATCCATGTTTGTGTTGTGAGCTTTCTTATATATTCAACCAATCCCACAATAATCTCTCTTTTTGACCTACGTATATATAGATATAGTAAAATACAGTATATATAGAGATAGTAAAATACGTAAGATACGTAAAATTAAGCCAATTACAGAATGGGTAGCAGACCGAAGAAAGGAATGGAAAGATCATATTGAGAGAATGGGGGAGAAAAGAATCGTGAGGATTGCTAGAGACGAAAGGCCGAGGGGAAGGAGAGAAGTTGGTGGACCAAGGAGAAGATGGAAAGACTCGTTATAATTCTTGGAAAGAAACAAGTCTTAGACTTTTTAAGAAGATGAAGAAGAAGAAGTATATGGTATAGATGCATAGGGAGTGAGCCCGGCACATGGGCGGGCCAGTCCATAGTTTCTGCTCTCCCGCTGGTAACAGTGAGAGACTAACGACGTCACTTTTGCCAGTTGCACGGTCCTACGGCTTCGATGTCTCAAAACATCATAGCTACATAGCTAAGTCGAATTGATCCGCAGCCGGGAGGGGAATTCTAGCGGCCGGCTACTCTGTTTCCCGGTTGTTTCCCTTAGTTTCTCCGATCAACAGCAAGCACATTTCAGAGCAGTATTCTAACAAACGGTCCTCGGACTGCGTGAGATCATTCCTTCCTCTTCCCTGTCCTATCCTACCCCTTACATACATACATACACGTTGGCATGCACTACTCTGCCACACATGCCGGGAAACCATTGGGGAGCTTAGAACTTGTCCCGACTGGGGCGAGTCCCCGGTTATGGGAGATACCTGTTTGAGGGAAAACCCCGCAAGCCGACGGGTAGGTCGACGCCGGATATTGCCATCCAGCGTGGGAATATCACCATCACTAACTCCGATAAAACATGCACTAAACTTACGGAACGTGCCTGGAATCGCTAATCAATAAATCATTACACAGTCCTAAGCGACACACTGGAGCGCTACTTAGCCTGGGTATTGTCTCCAAAGGCTAATTTATTAGAATTTAATGGAAGAGCTTATTTCCAAAGTGACGTATCTCGAAGAAATTGGATTTTCAGCTCTCCTGCATAGAAACTAGTTGACTTGCCTTCACTGTACCACCTACTACAGGCGTTAGCAGCCTAAAACAAAAGAGGAGCACATCCATTTCTAGGCTCTCCCCTCCGGGGCTCCCTTTTATTTTATTTTTTATTTACAAATGACTAATTTGACTAATAAATAAATAAATAAAATAATACAAGGAAAATTATATTTAAAATAATAAATACTATAATAAATAGTATATATAGAGTTAAATAAATAAAATAAATAAATAAAATAAATTATAGAGTTAGTATATATAGACTTAAATAAATCAAATAATACAAGGAGAATTTTAATTATATTTAAAAGACACTTAGTTTTATGTTGAACCATTTGGAAGTCAGATGGTTTGGAGAGCCTCTTCCCTAATTTCAATGTATCATTTCCCCAAATTGTGAGATTACAATGGAAGGAAAGTAAGGAATTGATCATATTTACGGAAATTATATATTTTATAACGTAAGACTATGAGGATTCAGTCGAAATCATCAAGGGGCCATGGCCCCCCCTGCCTACCCCTACGCGCACGCCTCTGCTGTTTACCGATTAGAAAGTGCTATTCTGCATCACGAGTACGGCAAAATAGACTTTCCTGTACGCGCACAGCAAAGAAGTAGTGGGCATATAAAACAATAAGCAAAGTAAACAATACACTGGGACGACATTTATCAACATGTTCCCTTGAACTAGAACGTTATCTATAATATTTTATTTTTTATTCATATTTATTTAATATTTAATTTAATTTATTAAGCATCTCGTACAAAAGCTAAATAATTTAAAACTATCGGACTCGGCTTCCCTCATCGCCGCGGCTGTCATCCACCGATACCAAAGTCTCGCTAGCTGTACTAGTTAAGTAAATAACTATTTTCAGGAAGAGAAAGTATTAAAATTCAGACTTATAGTTCAAGATAGAAGCCTATGGAGATCCATTTAGTGTAGGAGAAACTAGTATTAATGCAATATTTGATAAAAACATGCAGGATGGAGAAGCGAGTTACTGATACGCAGTGACGGTTTCTTTGGGTGTGCAATTCGTGTGTCAACGGCCAAGGAATTAAAAAACATCGTTTTTTTCCCTTTGAGTTCATTTAGTTTTTTAATTTATTCGGTGTTCCGTGCGATCGGCGTCGTAGATTGGCACCAGCGCGTCCATGCAACGCTGTCAGTGTACGAGCACAGCTCAGGCCGTTGGCGAATGTATCCAGGTCTTCAGGAGCAGTGTTGCCAGGTGCGGACGATCAAGACCCGCCACACTGATTCCATTTCCCGCTAAAAACCCGCTAGAAGTCGTTTAAAATTCCCGCCAAAATCCCGCGAAATTCAAACAATTTTCCGCTAAAGAACCGCGAATAATAATGGTACATAAAGAAACATATTACAACAAAACTTTTAATATCAAATAGGGAAATAACTCAAAAATATTTGTATATGTAACATTTTCTTCAATTTTATTAATTCACTTTAAATTTGTGCAAATGTAGCAAATAAAATAGAAACGAGTAATGAATAAAAGAAACGAGTAATTGATAATGGCCGACCAGGACCTAACCTTATAATATTTCAGACTTTAATTTTTAAAACGACTATCGATGAATGGGAAAAATGTCGAGCGTGTATTTTTAAATACTTTAAAATGAATTATTCCAAACTTTGCATTAGAAACTACATCATCCTCAATATTGTTATTTCGCAACTGTATTTCCCTCTTCCTTTCAATGTTATAATTTACAATAAATCAGGTTTTTGTTTTATTGTTGACACTTTTCTTCAATACCAACGCCCTAGGTCCAGAATGAGGACATGCCACTGTTGATATGTAAAATTAAATAAAAACGGAAATGGGAGTTCTGACTTTCGAAATAAGTTCTTCAATGACGGGCTGCCATGTAACATGGGATCCACGGACCTATAAGTAAATAACTAAACGTTCCGTTTGAAGATTCAGACAGGCTAGTGTAGGAAAAATAAATTCAATTTTAGTAATTGATCTTCTGTTATGTAATTATTGTTTCTTTCACATCAAAATATATGTTTTAATAATTAATACTTCTTTCAGGATACAACGTTCTAATGGAAACAAAGAAGAGGTTCAAGAGTTTCTCGAAATACTGTTCAATAGTTCATATGAGAATTTCAAAGATTTTCCCAGATATTCAAAATCATCGATGGAATTTTTACTTCGAACTTTCCCGCCCAAAGACTATCTGGATTTGATATTTGATGTAAGTTTATGAGTGAAATATTCCCAATATTTTATAATCAAAGAAGAATGAAAGAATGCCCATTATAAAATTTCAAGATAATGTCGGATGGTTTATTTAAATTGAGATATGAAACTATCTGAAGCAATACGCTTGGTAGGGAAAATGTTTGAAATGAAAAGTAAAGATATTCAATTCGAAAATATACCCGTGCCTACTTTCGTCTGCCAAAATATGAAGCTCAGAATCATATTTGAAATGTTTAAAAATATGTTTATTGCAAATTCAGACTTCATGGTATCACTATTTCTTTTGTCCGAAACATGTTTTCCTCTTCGTGACAGATAGCTCTTTGATAAACAAAAAATTGAGTCTTCTGATATTTCTCTAGTTTTGTAAACGCTTTATTTCGTAACCAATCTGTGTTAAAAATACCATTCTTTCGCTAAAGTTTATGTGACTGTAGAGGATCTGTACCCATAAGATTCAGTGCGTCAGAAAAGTCTCTCCGCACGAAGTTGAATAACGGATGCCTTTTAAAAATTGCATTGATGTTGATAGCAACCAGATCACTGGAAAACGAGTGAAGAGCACTACACTTCCAGCACCTGTTATGATTGGGGTGAGTACGCAATGTATGTTTTCTTTTGTTACAAGCTACAGCTCGTCTTACCAACATATCTGTTGCTATCATTCTCATCAATAAGGTACCACTGCAGAGGGACTTTTCTCGCGCACTGTGTTAACTTTCTATTTCAGACATTAGATACGAATTTTGGAAGATATTTCAATGGCTCTGTTTACATGCAGTATGATGGGGGTCTGCAAACTATGGGCCGGGGGCTGGGTACGGCGAAGTTTGTCAGTCCGCGTTACGTCCAGGCTATTGGCGTTTTCTTTGGATGTGCAAATTGTGTGCCAACGCCAAAGGAAATAAGGAAAATGATTTTCTCCTTTGAGTTCATTGAGTTTTTTCATTTTCCATTCATTCGATCTTCCGTACGTACATGCAATCGTCTTATCTGCGTCCGTGCAATGCAACACAGGCGATGTGCGAGCGCAGCTCAGGCCGTTGGCGAATGTCTCGGGACGTATCGGGTGACGGCAGTGCATGCGCCACCCCCACCCAAATCTCCTCATCCAAGAACAAAGCCTGCTAAGGCATTGGATCTCGATTCAACATCGTGCTATAGTGAGAAAGCGTCCGTGACTGATATATTCTCCATTGTGCGTTGCAGCTTTTAGTGATTGTCATATTCATGACATTATTTTGATACGGATAGCGAAAAAGTAGTCCAAAAGTCTTTAAATAATTTTTTTCTTCACTTTCGTATGAAGAAAGAAAATATGCAATTGGTAAAGGGTGACCATATCCTAATTTACTAATATTTCGGAATTTAATTTTTAAATTCCGACAACCGAAGAATAGGAAAAAATCAAAACGAAAGTTTATTTTCTAATCTTTCCAGAACCGCTTCAACTTTTCGTATTCGGCCGTGAACAGCGCTGAAGGAAGTTTGCCTGAAGTGTGGATTCATATGAGTGAAATGGGGATTTGCTACACCTACAACTCTGAAGTGGCCATGTACAACGATCCTGAGTATGTGTACCCAAGAAGAGATGGATACTAAATATAGTTTTCTTCTCAAATACCGGTATTTTTATTTCTCATATCGGTAAATACATACCGAAATGTTTTGATGTTGTCAAACATAACTTAAACATTTTCCTGTTTGTAACTTCATTTATCATAAGTCAGGTTTGTAATAAATTTATTTGAAGATCAGATCATCATAATAACATTAAAAAAATAATTCATCAGTTCCAATACTGAATAACCATCTTGGAGACGTTTTGACTAATTAAAATGGTTGAGGCCAATTTTGTAGAAAGAGTTGCCTAATCCGTATGCAAGACCGCTCACACTCGATTTCCTGGTGTCTGATTCTCAACCCATTGTAAACCTACATGTCAGGGCTGTCAAAATTTCTGGAGATAATTTAAGAGCCATTTGCAAAACATATTTAATGAGTTAAAATCAATTCTATTTAATTACAATTTATTTACTTTGTAAAACGTTTCATCGATAACATGAAAAACAGTGGATGTGAGACACCAAGTTCCAACTCTGTCTAAATTCTCCTCCGTGAAGTTTCAATTCGGAGTTTCAAGTGTTGGAGATGTAATGACAGCATCGACATTTTACTGCGAAATAAAACATTTCTTTCTTTACCGTATGAAGCAGTATTGAGGTAAAGCTAGTTTATTGAAATACCGATAAATTTTTTTGGTCTTCCACTCAAATTACGAAATACGTCTCTCTAGTTAAGTTTTGACCATTCTTCCTCCATCCTTCCTCCTTTTCATCTACCTAATCCCAGCTAAACATTTGTCCTGGTAACAGATGTCAAGCATCAGAAATAGCTTTTCGCTGGATGAAATGTATCAATATCAGGATATCAAAACTCTTTATCATCTTCCACTGATAAAAGTATTAATTACTCCTCACTTCTTAATTGAACCAATTCGATGAGGAAATAAAACGTGATTGAGATTTTGCTGTTGAGTATCACAGATTTGCTTGAATTTGGAAATCGTAGTTAAAAATCGATTTCACAGAATGCAAAATGCAGTTAATGAATGCAGAATGGAATTCATTTTATACAATTTATAATTAAAGCACAATAGAAATTATGAAAAACACTATGTTTTCCTAAACTATATTTCTACTTAACTAAATCTTCACTTAACGAAATTTCAATTGTAAAACACCAAGACGGAGATCCATAGCAACTCGATTGAGATTACTCTGTCCTCCTGCTAAGGTAAAGTTAAAAGAAGTGATGTAATATTACCGTATCATTATCAATATTATTTGCCTAACATTTTTTCTTCAATTTTATGATGTTGCATGAACATGTGATCTTGTATATCGGATCCGCGTCTGACGATACCTATATTTCTTTTCAGCTATTGGTCAGGCGAGAAATTTCCACAAGAACCCTTCTTAATACTCACTGGAAATGAAATGGATGGCGATTTGTTTTCTCAAATGATGGATATGAACTCTCCATCAGTGGTAAGTCACCTTTTATTGCGTGCTGAATATGCTATTTCACAGAATTACAGTTCGTTTAATTTGAAGTGATGAGAAAAGGCCCGAAACGGTTCAAAAATACAATTGGTGATCGGTTGACGAAGATAATATGTTCAAAGACTGTTCGCTTGAATTCGAAATGTTTGATATGTATTCATAAATTTATTATTTGTATCCATGAACATTAATATACTGCTGAGTCACATAACGTTTGCACTTCCGGTAACTTTTGAAGGTTGAAGTTATTGCCATGCAGTTTTCAAGGAAGTGCATTAATGCATGGGGCTAATTGATACATGTATTCATTTTTATTTTATCTCTCGTATTTTACGAGACATTTGGGGTAACTTTTTTTTCAAATGTAACAATACATATTGTTTCAGTCTATCATGACGAGCATAAAAAGACAAATATACTGCGATTTCTCTAACTGCGTCCCTCAAGGCCACTCAAATCCCATCTTCGCGATGGAATATGTCACGGCATTTCACGTCTTTCTCAGTCGTTCCGCTAGATTTCGCACGATCGCGACCGTATGAAGCAGTGCTTGCGATCAAGCGACTTCTACCGGCAAGACCAAGATAAGACGCGAAATGCCGTGACATATTCCATCGCGAAGATAGGATTTGAGTGGCCTTGAGGGACGCAGAGAAATCGCAGTATACAATGATATACATATTGTTATGTATTAGATACGCATTTTTTAGTAATTTTAATTCTTTTGCAACTAGTGTTTAATGGATATTTTGAATGTAACAGTCTGCCACACGAGGTCACGCAGCTCTCCACCAGTGAAAGCCCACTCGGGGAAGGGAAGGGAGCTTAGTATTTGAAGATACGAAACAGATTCCAAATATTCACAAAACTGTTGCAGTTTTTCCTGAACTTTGTTTTCCATCCTTTCGTATTTTCAGATTTTTTGTTCTTCTTTGATTGAAGGAATTGAAGGATTGAAAATTAGGATTTGTTATAAGAATATATTGTAATAAAATTGTTTATTACTACAACTTCATTTAACGGGGTTTTATATCACAGGAAATTATTGAGATCTTGAAACAAAGCATAATTAGAATAAATAATTAAAACTGTGCAAAGAATATTGCATATTTTGAATACTCAATTTCAATGTTAATAAGCATATAATAATTACTTAAAGATAGACACAATCTTATTTAAATACATACTAATTATGACAAATACGTATTTTGAACCCTTAAGAAATATAAAAAAATTGAAAATGCGGGAGGATGGGAAGCAGAGTTCGGACCCAAAAACGTGTATTCCTATTACTATTGCTACATCATCATCATCCTCCTCGGGTGAATATTTTTATTACGAATTGTAAAAATTTAATAATAATAATGATGATGATGCCAGCCTTGATAACCGAGGTAGCTAAGACAGAAGAGCCGTTGCTACCTCGTGCCTGAATGGTCGTCGGGTAGTTGAAAAGCGACCTTAAATAAGTAAAATAATAACTTCCACGACTATTCTTGTCTTGTTGATGATGCAGACAATAACAGTGAACATAGCCTGGGGGCGCGGCGGGGCGTGCGCAGGTGTACATCCACGGGCCGGAGGAGATCCCGGACTGCGCGTCGCGCAGCCTGGTGCTGCCCGACCTCACGTACAAGACGCTGGACGAGAGCGCGCTGGCGCTGTACACGACGGAGGAGGCGCGCGGGCTGTCGGTGCGCCAGCGCCGCTGCCGCCTGCGCCACGAGTCCGACCTCGAGCTCGGCCCCGTCTACTCCTACAACCTGTGCCGCATGGAGTGCCGCCTCAAGCAGTCGCTCCGCCTCTGCAATTGCGTGCCCTTCTTCTATCGCAACCGCGGTGAGCACTCTCCGCCCCGCTCCGGACCCCCGCTCCGGACCCCGTTCCAGCCCCCGCTCCAGCCCCCGCACCGGCCCCCCGCCCCAGCCCCCGCACCGGTCCCGCTCCGGCCCCCGCACCGACTCCCCGCCCCAGCTCCCGCACCGGCCCCCCGCCCCCGCCCCATCCCCCACCCCGGCCCCCCGCTCCGGCCCCCGCTCCGGCCCCCCGCCCCAGCCCCCACCCCGGTCCCCGCTCCGGCCCCCCGCTCCGGCCCCCGCTCCAGCCCTCGCTACGAAGTAAACTGTTAATTGTATTTTGAAACCTCTACCACATTTTAGTTAAAAATACTCACAAACAGATTCAGTGCTCCCTGAATCTTTGTCTAATCTTTGTCTAACCCCTAATTACGTTTCCCAGCCTTCTCATTGTGTTGAGAAAACTAATATAAATTCTGAGTGCGAATTTCCATTTTAAATATTCCCTGATATTGAAATTATCATTTGAACTTAAATCGGATCCAGATCAACGCATAAACCTTTTTGTAATTTATTATAGTTTCGAAAGAATGAAAGTTGTTCAATAATTCTGTATACAAGGTAATTCAATGCACGGGAGTGGACTAGGACTTTAATCTGTTGCTTAGATTTTAAAGACGAATATTTTTTTAGCCACATATATTTTATCCGCCGTTTGTTCCTTTCTAGACCTTTTTATATCTAAATGTTCCAACTATTATTCATTTTGCATTATTTTCTTTCTAGGGAAATATCCGATTTGTGACCTGGATGGAATGATGTGTTTGGCAGTTCATAACCGTAGGTCACTGAAATGAGTACTATTTGAGTTTTTTGCACACATGAAATACTAATTGTCCTCTTTACTCAGATTCTTTAATCCGACTGACTGACATGTATTTGGGAGGAAAAGTGGATTGTAAATGTCTCCCTACATGCGATACAATTAATTTTGTCATAGAAATGCAAAGTGATATGCCCTGGTAAGTAATTCTCTTTAATATCAAACCACTTTAAATATATTAAATCGATATTTATGCCGTTTGCACATAGCCTACCTAAAATTATCTTTTATGATTTATGGATTTGTACATTTTTATTTATGTATGGTTCTAACTAATTGCATTGTATCTCCTTCATTATTGGGTTATTGTATTACTTGTAACGAGAGAAATAAGAGCTCAGAATATTTGTAGAATTTCCATTCAACAGGTTTCTCGGGACCAATTTGAAATGGAGCGTTTCACGATATCCGCAGATGAGGCTGAAGAGAGACGTGCTCTTTGGATTCACTGATGTTCTGGGTAATTATCTTAGTCTAAATCATTATTTACCAATCAGTATGTGTAGGAGTTTTTAGCGATTCAGTGCTCTGGTTGCGCAAACAAATCAATACTGTAATCGCAATGACGACTTTCAAACGCAATAAATATTAATAAAAATTGCGGGAAATTGAATTTATAGATGATAGAATGTCTGTGATTCACGATATTGCTCTCTTCTCATACTGTTTTTTTTGCTGCTATGTTGCAAGCATCCGAAGATGTCTGTCGCTATATTTCATTGTAATCATCCCAACCCGACATTGGTATTCGCGCCTGCAAGGCAGTGAGTTTCACGTGAGTCGCCGGACTTTTAGTTCTCGTACATACGGAGCAACTCCACAGGCTCTCTGTGGCGTCCAATGCAAAAGCGGCTGATCTATTCTAGTTTCATAGAGATTGGATTGTGATAGCAGAGCGCATTAGTACCACATTAAAAACCTCGTCTTGTCTCGCAACGACGTCGAGTACTCGCATGCCGATAATGTGAATAACTATAAAAAAATAAATAAAAAAAAGGACGAGGAAAAAGTGACGCTTCGTTTTTTGTGTTTATGGGTCGTTAGTGTTGTGTATGGTTTATCTAGAGAGGTAGACGTGTTCCTCCCCATTGAACCGTGAGATCCAGAGCTGACGTACATGACGGCTTGCGGGGTTACCTCCTCACGTATCTCCATCAGCGGGTCACCGCTCCAGTCAGGATAAACTTTAAGCCAGTGCTTGCCCACTCAATGTTCTGTGACGTCACCGAACTCTATTCTCCTGCTCCGAACCGAACCGCGGAGCAAAGGAAGTGCTTGACACGTCGGTGGGTGCACAGTGTTCCAATGATGGTACGGAAGTAAGTGGAAAAATCGATTCGAAAATAGATAATTACGTCTTTTAAGTGACTTTATTATCGATAATTACGTCTTTATTATTTAGAATGTTTAAGATCCAATAACATTATGACAAATTAAATAATATAACGTAGGTTGTTACATAACTCAAAGAAATATCGAACTACTTTTATCATAAAAAGTATTATAATTTCTCTTCCATCCTTCAAATCCTTTTAGGGAATACAGTTTTAACGTTTTAGGACAAAATTGTATACAATGTAATACAATAAAACGAATTTAGTTCATTCTGAAACAATAATTAATGTTAACAAATAGATACCCGGGAGGGGAATTTGTAGGGGAATTTGGATTCCAGGCTTGTTTATTTCATGTACAGTTTTCTTTGAGAATGTTGTAAATCCTCATGATTTTTTAGTACCTCTTCCGTAATCTCCCTCTGCAATATCCTTTACTGATCACATGATTGCAGACTATCAATTCCAAGAAATTCTTTTCATTTCGCGGGTTTCTCTGGGCCGCAAAGCTGCGTGATGCTTCTGTAGGTTGAACTTTTTAACATACTTCAGTTCTTTGGAACACACTAAACCCTTCACCATTGTTCCAGTATCCACCAAAAGAAACATTTCTTCCCAAATCAAAAGAAATTCAATGGGCGTAGTTGTCTCATATTTATGTTGCCTGAAACTCCGGCTAAGGCCCACTGCCAATCTTTCCCCAGCGGCGACCGTAGTCTGCCGACGCCTCCCTTCCCCTTTGCTCACACCGCTTCTCCGAGCGCATTACCTCAGAGGGGAAGGCAGCTCCGACGTCATTTCTCGTTCAGATGGCAAACAAAGCTTCAGCTAATTTTTATTTAAGTCCAATAATTTTCAGGCAGACTCAACAGTAATATATTTTTTATTTTACAATCCTTCCAACGTTTCGAATATATTTTCGTTTTATATTACTGTTGAGTCTGCCTGAAAATTATTGGACTTACATAAAAATTATCATCATTAAAAAGGCAGTCTTTCACTAAACAAATTTATATTACTCTCTACAAAGAAGAAACAAAGCTTTAGCTCCCTTCTGGCCTCCTGATGCGCGTGGTACTGAAATTCACGAAAGTGTACGCGCGCGCGCGCACGGTAAGTGTCCGCGTTGTGTAAGCGGAGAGAAAAGGACAAATATAAAGAGAAGAACGTCGCCATCCGTGCCGTTTGTTAGGGTATTACGGCATTCATCTGGTATTCATCCTGCAAAGTTCAATAAATTGCACAAACGTATAAACGTTTAATAAAACAATTTTACAGAAAACATTGCCATGTACAACAGGCATTGCATATGTAGTAACAGGAATCCCATCATGCCTTACGCATCCACGTTGAATCGAAGGCTTGCCGAAAGATTGCTATTCTAAAGGCATGATGAAAAGCAGGCATGAAGATTGCTATTCTAAAGGCACCAGTTTGCGTCACAATATTAGCGGGAATTTTAAATGCAGCCAGTTACCAAAATTATCACTTTGTTACAAGTCATTGAAACAGAGATATGAATCATTTAAGTTATTGAATACTTTATTTCAATTACACCATCGTGTTCTTTCTGGTTGGTCACGGTAGAAAATTGCTACTTAATGTCTCTATCAAAATGTTTCTCAACCCTTCTCTCTTGCCATGCAGCGTGGCAGCCAGCATCTGGCCTGGCGTTTCAAACGTGGATCGTGACGTATCCGATGCTGTGCAGAACGAGCAAAAATCGATGAGCTGGAATAGCTCACCCATGTCTTTTCATCATAGCTAAAGGTGGTCCTACACTGTATCACCTAGGTGGTTATAATATAATGGTTCATGGGTGTACGATTTACTAGTGAATTAGATGTTCTGGTTTTCCATTTGACAAAATTACATTTATTACAAACGACCAGCCAACATGATCGATCAGTTTCACATGGAAAAAGGAAAAACATGACTTGTTGGTCAACAAAAAAAGGACGTTGCATTTATTCGTTTGAGAGAAGAATTTCACAATCTGTGAGGAATGAAAATACTTCTCCTGTTAGTTCGTGAGGTTATCGAGAATTTTATTAAAAACAGTCACATAGCAATTGGGGGAGTGGGGCTAGCGACAGGTACCAGCGTTGTTTGTTTGCTCTATCTTCGTTTAGGTAAGGAGTTACTGTTTTATCCTTTAGGAGTTTTTTAATAGAACCCATCTTATCGCTGAGTATTAATTTCGTCTTTTCTATCATATGTTACGAAACCGTTGCCATGCGTTATCCTTCGTGGAATCTCCGTCTTTCTCTTACTGCCAAGTCTGCTCATCAACACGTTTTCATATTCTGGTTCTGTTCTATTCTGTACGTAAAATCTAAATTTTTTAGTATAACCCTTGGTGGTGTAGATATCTTTTTTTAATAATGAATGAAAGACGGGTGTTGTCTGGCGTCAAAGATGCATTGTAAGACTGAAGATCTTTTCGATAGTATGACTATCATCCTCAGAGCTACCTGAAAATTACATAAAACAAGTATGAAAAGAAGATTGTATAAATTGTTTACAAAATAGTTTTTTGTACAAAATTATTGATGCCAGATGCGTAAGCAAACTGGATCGCGCTATTTACGCATCTGGCATCAACACTTTTGTACAAAAAACTATTTTGTAAATAATTTACACAATCTTCTTTTAATACTTGTTTTATGTAATTTTCAGGTAGCTCTGAGGATGATAGCCACACAATCGAAAAGATCTTGTCTTACAATACATATTTGAGACCAGACAACACCCGTCTTTCATTAATTCTAAAGTTTTTGTAGTAGTGATGCGGTGTTTATGACAATACGCTAATTACAAATGGCAATATCGGGCATTATTTCATCTTAGTATTTTAATTTTTCATGAAGCATTTTCGGCCGCGTTGCGGCCATTTTTGATGCAATTCTGTGGTGGTTGCAGATCCGGTCAAAACAAAACAGCTGATATTTCCTTTTCTAATATTTTCGTTCACGTTATATAAAACGTGAATTTTATACAATTGTTTCTTGTTAATTGATGTAAGAAAAAATATCAGAATAGAGGTATGTAGCATGTTGTAAAAGAGCGTTCTTGTACGTACTATTACCATCTAATTATTTGTCTATTTTGTTTACAGTCTCCATAGGTGGAACCGCAGGTTTGTTCTTGGGGTGTAGCATCCTTAGTTTCATCGAGATAATTTATTTCTTTACACTGCGACTTATCTGGTACATTGTTGAGCTGAAACGGGGTAAGTCCTAATACGTGTATGTGGTTTATGAAACTGAGAATGCTTAATGTTGTAAACAAAGATTGCTTGCTTTTAAGCAAAGATTTTTCTAATTTTCATCACACAATTAAAGTTGAAAGAAATTGTGACTTAATTGAGCTAATTATTGCATTCCTTCTCTGCACCAGGAAGTTTTGAAAATTATTGTACTTGTAATAATGTATTGACTGTACTCGGAACAATAACAAGGTCTTGGACACAGAAGTAAAAATATATCATATACTTTTTGTCTTCTGTTCTTCTAAGAAGACTGGATTGACAGATTCCTACCTCATTACGGATTAATGAGGCTCTTCATTCCAAGTAGCCGGCATATTATAAAAAGTAATACAATTGTAATGCTTTTGACGACTATTTCTTACAAATGAATCGTATGTTTCATAGAAAGATCACATTCTAACTTTATCTGTAAATGTAATTTGATTCAAGGGGAGATGTTAACAAAATATATTTTACACCTATTTTACTATTACTAGTTTTCTATACTGCGATTTCTCTAACTTTGCCCCTCAAGGCCCATCTTCGCGAGGGAATATTACACGTCATTTCGCGTCTTTCTCGGTCTTGTCCGTAGAAGTCGCATGATCGCAAGCAGTGCTTGATACGGTCGCGATCATGGGAAATCTAGCGGAACGACTGAGAAAGATGCGAAATACCGTGACATATTCCATCGCAAAGATGGGATTTGAGTGGCCTTGAGGAGCAAAGTTAGAAAAATTGCAGTATAGCAGATTTCTTTTCAGTGTTATTTACTTCAATATTTTTTGCTACATACTTCATTTGCTTAGATGAATGTTACACAATAGCATGATAGCCTGTCACATATAATAAGAGACCAGACACTTACATTTCAAAAATATAAACAAGAAAGCGGGTCCCATTCTTGTAATGCTCCCAAGTTTCTGTTTTTTTAGTTAAGAATACATGAATTTCCTTTCCACTTTATTTACAAATCAATGACTATTTTCAAAGCTGAGTCATTAGGGGAAAATTTTCATGCAGTACGGTCTTATTATAATATACGACGAAAGAATCACCTTCATCAGCTTCGATAACAACAGACCCAAACAACCAATCACATACTTTTACGTCATTTTATCCCGCAATATTATGAATGTGTGTGTGTGTGTAGCAGAACTGTTCTTGAGAAGTTTGGTGACTTTTGTAAAAATTCTGTCCGACTCAAATACAAGAAAACGAACTTTTTTCTCCAATATATGCAAATTATGAGACCCCATAGTTCTTCTAGGTCCCAAAGTCTGCAAAGCGAAGTTAATAATGCAGAAAATGTAGGCTGAGAGCAAAGATGGGACAACACACCTTCGCGCAACTGATTGGAATAACTTTTAATCGGCTTACACATTTGAAGCATTTAAATATTCTGCGATGTAATTCTAAGATAGAATCTATTGCTAATAGAGAAATACAATGCTTTGTCGACGCTTCTACTTAAACGAATGGTGCTTGTAGCAAGCTATATGATCACTCATTATGCCAACGGCTCGATTAATCATTTGATGATGGCCAAAAATAAGGTAGTCCCATTGAAAATTCCAGTCTCGATTACTTGATTTAGAATTGTGTGCGTCATCTTTGGCATTTAAACTATATTTTGTATCCTCAGCGTTAGATAACTTCAAAATTGAAATACATTATTAGTCCGACTCTCAAACCTTTTTAGCCTGGTTAGCCAATCCGCATGACAAACTCATTACCTTCGTTCGCGATTTCGTTGAAGTTTTCTGCGATATACAAATATCATTCAGTGGAAGTATGTGAAATCTCCGTACAACCGTACAGATTTACTGACATGTGGCACCACTGTCAAAAATCTTGTACAATCCACGTTGTGATGGGAAGGCCCACCATGATTAACCCTGCCTTGACAACAATGACCACATGTATCTCAATCTAAATTAATTTTTGAAATGGGCAACTTACTTCGGTTCTAGTAAAATATTCAGGTGCCTAGTTTTCAAAAAAATCTATTTCAAAGAATTTCGTTCAACTGACTTCTAAAAGCCATTTGTTACTTCAAAAGATTTCTTCACTGGATCGTGTCTACAACTCAACATTGCCATTCGTTTTCATTTTCACCTCAAGAGTATCGCGAAGCTCGCAATTGTTTCAAAGTAAGCTTTTGCAAAATAACTAAGTTTGCTTGTCTCGAAGACAATTAGTTCCATAGTCCTGCTAAACAATTCTTCCAAAAAATCATTTGGTGATTAGAAAGCTCACAGAATATGAACACCAACGGTATTTTCATGCAGACTCTTAAATGTTAATTGAAATTCTAAGACAATATGTTTGGATTCAAAAAAATGGGGAAGCTGTAAGATCTGTGATTACTAAATGCATACTATGTTTTAGAACGAATATCACCCAAGACTCACAACTTATGGGCAACGTACAGGCAGAGAGAATATCAGCAAATCATCCACTCACTTTTACCGGTATAGATGTTTCCGGACTTCTCTTCATAAAGTACTTACATAAAACACTTACTTTTAAATATCGCGCCAGTTTCTCCGAACGCAGTGCCTGCGACCTCTAGTAAGCTATTCGTAGTTACCTTGCCCACGACCTTGACATGCCTGTTTTAAGCCGTCCAGCCTTCCAGGTGCATTTTGTTTACGTCTGTCATGCATTGAAATCCGCATTCAAGAATACGTGTTACAGTTAAACACATTGATAAGGTTAGGTAAAACGTCGATCTATATTATTGATAATATAATCTATTACTTTCATTTACTTTTGTATTAATATTCGTATACCTAACCTGTTTATATGATTTGTAAGGGAAACGTATGGAATATTGTATGCTATGAGCGCAATCTGGAATTTGAGAACGTTAACAGTGAGGGAAATGAATAGACTAGTAATTTTTAATCTACAAACACTAACAAGTTTAGATTAAGGAAACATTTACAGAATTTATAATTAGCAATATTGTTACATCAACTAATAATCAATAAAATGTGATCTAGAAATGTAGAATTTCACGCTTTGAGAAAAATATGTACACTTTTTTGAAAATGGATCATTTGAAAAACAAAAAACAACATGAGTTCCATTGTGGCAGCCGACCGAGACACATCGTGCTCCGATCGCGTCCAGTTAAACGCTGTTTTTATAATATTGTCTTTCAGTCAGTGAATTAAATGGTATTTACTTAGTGGCAATATTCTTGTTCCACGAGTTGTGTGTGCCTGAAATCAAGTGTATGGTCAGCCGGTGCAGCGGCTACCCTGCGCAAGGATGGAGCCCTCGGACATCGGGGCTCCCTTAACCTCAACCCCGCAACCTCAGGTATCTACTCCACCAAATATGAAAACCTACGCAAATGTTATGTCAACTGAAGTGTTTCCCACCAAGGACCAGGCCATAATCATTGACTCACAAGAAGGCCTCACCATTAAAGATTACGTAAACAGTTTATCCGATATTATTGACCCAAGTGAAATAAGGTTCATATCCAGAATAGCAAACAATAGAGTGTGCATCTTTCTAAGCTCCCAAACTATAGCTGATAACCTCACGAATAACCACAAAATCATAAAAATCAAAAACCATGAATTGAAATTGAGACCACTCTTAACAAAGGCCAAAAGAATAATTATTTCAAACGTCTGTCCCATCATCCCACACTCAGTAATAGAGAATGTATTCACCACCAACAATATCAAACTGGCATCCAAAATTTCATTTGTTAAAGCTGGTATTCCTGGACAGGGGTTCTCTCACATTATGAGTTTCCGCAGACAAGTATATGTTTCCCCTGAAGATACAGATCGACTAACTGAATCCACTACTGTGTATTATGATGGCGCAACATACAGGATATTTTTCACAACAGATGAAATGTCATGCTTTAATTGTCACCAAACAGGACACTTAGCTGGACAATGCCCTACACCTAATACTTCTAATCAACAAAAGACTACCAATTCAATAAGTACTCCCATGGAATCTGAACACATTAGGGAAAAATCTTGTGACTTGCCAGATCCAACAACCAATGGAACAAACACTGAAGTAACAGATATACAAAGTAACCATGATCTCACTACAAGAATGCCCACAACTGATTTTTCACCACTTCCTAAATCTCTACTCTCTACTAGTGAAGCTAAAAACAATGAAGAAATTCCAACTAATGACAACATAGTCTCCCTTAATACCAATAAAAGATGCCTCCAGACTGACTCCTCCTCACCCCCCATGTCAGTAAGCAACACAACTGAAACAAATAATATGGAAAAACTCTCAAAACAGCCAAAAAGAAAAAAAGAAGAAAGAGAAAAATATGGAAGAGCTGATAACCCCTATCAAACACATCATTGAAGACTCTCAAAATAACTTCCCCCTTACTTACATACAATTTAAATCCTTTCTAGAGAACTCTTTCAGTGCTAATGATCCTATACTTGTAGCCAGTAACTACTCACAAGACATATCATCCATCACCAAAATGATGCATAGTTTATATCCGCATCTCACCAACAAAACCATAAAAGGCAGATTCACCAGGATTATCAGGAAAATCAACTCAGTACTTCATACTGCAGATGAATCAAGTACTGAAACAGACTCCAGTATAGAAATCAACACCAGTCAATGAAAATTCTTCAATGGAATGTAAATGGCTTTTACCTCAGACTAGAAAGTATACAGTACCTATGTAACTTAACACACCCTGATATCCTGTGTATCCAAGAGACCAACTTCAAAGACTCCAAGCATGGTAATATCAAAGGGTATAATTGCTCCTTCAAAAACAGATGTAACACCAATCATGCCAGTGGTGGTGTAGCTATATACATTAAAGACCATATTCCATATCAAGAAGTGATTATTCAATCAAACATTGAAGTTAGTGCTATAAGGATCCTGTCACCTGTTCAAATTAATATATGTAATATCTACTTACCAAATAGCTACAAGTTTGCTGAACAAGAAATAATATGATATTATTAACAAGATGCAAAAACCATTTCTCATTATGGGAGATTTCAACAGCCACAATCGAATTTGGGGCTCTAATAAAACTGACAGTAGAGGAATTATGCTTGAGGAAATTTTTGATAAACTAGATACAATTGTTCTTAATACTGGAGAACCTACTCACATCAATACCAGTAACAACAGTTACAGTGCCATCGATATCTCCATCTCCTCCACCCAATATTCCTATAAATGTTCATGGAACATCTTAGATTACCCATATGATAGTGACCATTTCCCCATTTTTATAAACATAAACAACACTCCCAATACTCATAACCAAGACGGAATTACAACAAAGCAAACTGGAACCTTTATAATAATTTGATAAAAAAGTACCTACCTAAAATTAACGACCTTCTAGAAACAGAAAATATCGATACTATTATCAATTCATTTAACGATGTCATAACTAAAGCTGCAAACGGATCAACTGAAACAATCAATTTAGCAAAGAAACCCAAACTAGTGCATTGGTGGAATGAGAAATGTAAATTGGCACTTAAAAATTCCAAACATGCCTTCAACAAATATAAAAAACATAATACAGAAGAAAATAAAATACAATACAAAAAGATGAGAGCTATTACAAGAAGAACCATAAAAGAAAGTAAAGCAAACACCTGGCGCAATTATGTCTCAAGTCTATCAATACACAATAATATAAATGAGTCATGGGCAAAAATAAAAGCTATCGAAGGAACAAAGAAAGGTAAACAAATACATTTTTTACTGTCAAATAACCAAATCATTACAGACCATAATGAAATAGCAAATTCAATTGCATGTAGCTTTGCCAAAAACTATAGTTCAAAAAACTATAGAGAAGCCTTCTTACAGCACAAAAAAGAGCAAGAGAACCTTACAGAACCTACAAATAATCAAGACTTGGCTACTTATTACCATATTAATGACCCTATTGGAATTCAAGAACTTAATTCTGCTATCAACAGAACTAGGAACTCTTCACCTGGATCAGACAATATTCCATATATTCTTTTAAAAATCTACCCCTGGAAGGAAAAGAAATTCTACTAAGAATATATAACATAATATGGAATAAAAATGTATTTCCTGAATTATGGAGATCAGCTATTGTTATACCTATAGCAAAGCCTGGGAAAGACCCCACTAAAACGGAAAATTACAGACCCATTTCCTTAATATGCAATATGTGCAAAATCCTGGAAAAAATAATTAACAAAAGACTAGATGGTTTCTAGACTTTAAAAACATCATATCCAACAATCAATTTGGTTTCAGAGCTGGACACTCAACTACCTCTCACCTAGTAAGTATTGATAATTACATCCAAGAAGCCCTTGCTAACAAACAACATGTTTTAGCAGTGAGTCTAGACATCGAAAAAGCTTATGACATGGTGTGGACCCATATAATCATGACAAAATTACAGGAATATGGACTTAAAGGCAACATATTTCAATTCATCAAGAATTTTACCAAAGAAAGAACCTTTAATGTGAGAGTTAATGGTAGCCTATCATCAGTACAACACTTGGAGAATGGACTACCACAAGGTGCTGTACTTAGTGTTACTCTATTCCTGTTGGCCATCAATGATGCAGGCTCTGAAATCAATCATCCGGTAATCACAAGGAAATATGCTGATGACATTACCATTCTCTGCAGAGGATCATCTATTACAACCAGTCAAGAAATTATACAATCTGCCCTAAACAATCTACTTGAGTCTCTCAAATCAGGCTTTAAATTTTCAGCTTCCAAAACCCAATGTATAGTGTTCTCCAGACAAAATATGGAGAGTCAGCCTACATTAAAAATGGGCCTACATAACCTAAAATTTTATCAAAACATTAAAATATTAGGCGTGCATTTTGACTCAAAAATGAACTGGAAAAGGCATATACAAATCTTATCTGAGGAATGTAAAAAAGACTCAACATACTCAAGTGCATATCCCATAATAACTGGGGAGCAGATAAACATCTCCAGCTGATGACCTACAAAGCAATAATTCGATCCAAAATCGACTATGGATCCATATTATATGATTCAGCTAGCAAAAAAGACCTACAAAAACTTGATGTTATACACAACAAAGCTCTACGAATAAGCACTGGTTGCTTTCAAACCAGCCCCATTGGTAGCATCCTAATAGAAGCCAAAGAACCAACCCTAGCTCACCGTAGACAAATGCTAACTCTCAAATATGCCATCAAATCAGCAGAATCAAATAGCCCTATAATCTACCACGATATATACCCAAAACTTCAAAATTACTACAAAGAACAAAAATGCTTTTCACCAGTATATACCAAAGTCAAAAACCTTCTGAGACAGTTAAACCTTCAGGAACATATACTAATGGAAAAAAGAAACAATAGTATACCACCGTGGACAATTCCTGAAATAGTAACAGATATAACACTAGACACTATTCAAATAAACAAAATGGCTAAAAACGATAGGAAAAATAAACTTAATGAAATAGAAAATAAATACCTAGACTCCTATAAAATCTATACTAAAGTTACCAATAAGAGAGATGGAAAATATGCAACTACAATTACCAAAGATGTTAAAATTATAAACAGACTGCATTCCTACTCTAGTACTACTACAGCTGAAATATGCTCTATAACGACAGCCTTCAAATTGTCACAGAAACTCAGAAATAACAAGTTTGTCATATTCTCTACTTCTCTTGAAGCAATAAACAACATTCTCAATAACTACCCTGGCCTACCAATGATAAACAATATTCATGAAATATATCATGACATTATACAATCTAAAAGAAGTCTCATAATTGCCTGGATACCAGATTACAAAACAACCCCTGAACATATTACAATGAGTCTTGAAGAAGAAAATGTAAGCCCTGAAACAGGAAGTATTTTAACAATATCACACACTTGCAAGGACTTATGGACCCACATCAAGAAAGCAATGGATGAAAAGTGGAGCAACCTCTGGAAAAACATGAAATCCAGCCCTTTACACAAACACGTTAACAATTTTTACTCCCTGAAAACCTCCAAAAAATTTTCAAGAAAAGATCAGGTGACAATAACAAGAATAAGAACCGGTCATTGCAAGTTCAGTCATCAACACTTGTTAACTGGAAATCCCCCACCTACCTGCCAGCACTGTGATACCATTCTTAACTTTGAACACATTTTAACTCAATGTCCTATGTTTCAGTACAGCAGACACACGTACCTAGAAGATGAGCAAAACCTTGAACTGATGCTATCATCCATCGACTACCAAAATAAAATATTAAAATTCTGTAAAGACAGCAACATTCTTAAAGAAATCTAATTGTAATAAGTGTATTGGTATGGATACTAGAAACTAATTCTGTAACATCAAAATACCTGTAATGTCTGTTTCTACATATTCACATATATTGTAATTTGTAAATTTTCATATCTATTGTAATGTTGCCGTGTTAATATTGTAAAGTTGTACTTAAAGTAGTCGCTAATGACCTCAGTAGTCGATGCGACTTTAATAATAAATTAAAAAAAACAACAACAACATATTCGACTTTAAACACCCGTAACTTTTGAAATTTCTAGTTTCACACGCGAATTCTTTTTTATGTTAAAATTTAGAGTTTGCATAATATATTGGCGCAACAAACTCGAAAATCGAAGATTACATATTTTGGGAACTCAGGTTTGAAAGAAACCCTGCACTTTTGAATTCGGGAGTAAAAACTTTGGTATGAAATCCAAATGATATGAGCCCCAATACAAAAAAGCTTTCCTTTGAACTATTTACTATTACGAGAAACACTTCTTAAAATGCTCAGAGATTTTACTAATTTTGGATATAATTAAAAACAAGGTCAAAGATCAAACACACGCACTAAATGTGACGCTTCTAACTCTTTTACATCAGATTAAACTAGTCAAAAAATATGTAGACCAATCGGAAGGGGTCATGTCTTTTTCGGCCGATTTCACATTGAGTTACCCATATCCAACAGCTTGAGTTGTTCATCTGAACAGGTTTTAATCAATATTTTACGTTATTTCTCTTTGATTTTAGGGCATTTTAAGAGCACTTTATTGATCATTTTGGCGATGATTTAAGTCATCAAAATCCGCCCCTTAATACTAAGTTGTTCATTGATCCATACGAGTGTTTAGTGGGGTGAATTCAGACATACCACTTAAAAGGCTTTCCTAATCTGCTTCAGTGGTAATTTCCACACCACTCCGTCGCGGCAAGCGATTCTCGAATACTTGGAGTCCCTAGCGGAAGGTGTTCAGTTTTTATGTCTCAATGGATGCGGCATGTGTACTCCGTGGGTACGTCACCCGTGGAGTCACATTTTAAGAAGTGTTTACTTTTCACCCATTAACGCCCAACTTAATTTTTTGTTTTCAAATCTATTTTTTTGTACAACTCGTCTTCTGTTGTCACTAAAAACCCTGAATATGATTATTATTTTTTGCAATAGTTCTCCTCTGCACAGTGATCTAAAAATAGACCGCTGAACAGTTACTGATTCTTCCGACGTCGTATGGAGTTCATAAAATAATGAAGGAAATGTTTCGTTTCTATTCTAATGTGATAAATTGTTGGGATAATTTGAACTAACGAAAGGACACATTAGTAAATCCGTGGGGACGAAAAAGAATTCGTAAAATAATTATGACCAATCAGAAAAATCGATAGTCTTCAAGTAATCGAATGACATGCGTCTGAAGCAAGAAAAAACACGTTTTGGTACCAGTTCGCGCAGGACGGGCATTTTGACGTTCTGTTCTCTCTTACTGTTCCAATAACCTTTATCCCCAATTCTTGTAGATAAACTAGAAGGTCCCGGCTAATAAAAAAGTTATCAAAGTACACAGCATGCTTTAAAAGTCGGTTTAAAAGTGTGAGAACAACTCCAGAACTAATATTCAAGTCTTGTCTTCTGAAAGATTAATTTATTTATTTGCCACAATATACTAAGTTGTAGAATAGCAATAGCCATCGCTAAGTCGTAGTACAGGAACAGCAACTATAGTTTATGACAAAACCGAATTGGCTTACCTTTTATAAATGGATTAAGTCTATTATGGCCAAAATACGTCAGAATTATTTCGTCAATGGATAAATTTTCCGAAAAAATTCCGAATTGCTGAAATGACGAATTTTGCATAATCATGAGCATCATACTTTGAATCCTCTACCATTTTTACTTTTTCTACCTTACTATTGTTATTGAATTGTAAAAAGCATTTAATGTAGGTTTATTCTTTCTTTTGCTTGCTGTTTATGTCCCTGGTTATCAATAAACAAGTGTTCTATAAAAACTGTTTCTCTTGTGCCTCCCATCGTTTCTGCCAAATTTACTTTACCTCTCCGCTACACTATTGGAAATGATGATACCTTGAAAAAGTACTCTTGAATGTTCCACCTCGACTTACAGCAACTTTGGTGTTTCCGTCGAAGCGATTACCAGGGAAATTATGAGAAAAACAACTTCGACACATGCAAAATATGTACTTCAATTAATTTTCTTTAATTTCAAAATTAAAATATCTTTATATTTAGAAAGGTAGTTGTAAGGGGGAAGTGAAAGAAAAAGTTTAGATATTTTTGAAAATTCCTGACAATCGGACCTGGACCATTATTATTGTAGCAAATTTTAGCAAAACATTAAAAGAAAAAATGAAGCAGTTTGTGGTGGAAATATCGAAAATGCGCAGAGACGTTCTGTAAAATATACCTCCTAAATAGAATGTTTCAAATTCGAGGGACCGCTATATCAGATAGATAAGGGAAAAATTAGTGAAATCCCATGTAAGATTTAGCTAGTGTTATTCACAGAAAGATAGACAAACGGACAGGGGAAGGACATGCACACATGTATAAAACTGACATACAAAAGGACAAATGAACAGACATACTGTGAAACAGATGTGTAGAGAAAAATACCTTTTTCGCTATCAGGATCCCACAAAACTGTATTTTTGATTATACTGCATGCAGGAGAATGTAATTTATTATGTATCTAAGCAAGAATTCTTTGGAATCAGACACCCACGAAAAGGTTTTCTTCAGTCGAAAAATCGGCACTTTTTTGAGCAGCATAACATAACTTTACCTCACCACGTAGCAGATATGGAAAAGTAAAACAGCATAGAGCCATTGCTGAAAAATTCAAAATGTAAAATAATCTTCAGTTTAAGTTCCTCCAAAAAAAAGTTAAATTTGCCGTGTCTGAAAATGAGCCAGACCGACGGTGGATTATTCATTTTGGGAAAAAATTAACCACTGTTTTGGAGGTGATTACGAACAGAGACCAGACGTTATGTGTACACACATATGTACAAACTATTTTCTTTAGTTTCAGTTTGATTATATGTGATATGTCTTAACATTTTCATACATACATATATACGTTCGCTGTTGTTTAATTTTGTTTGTGCAAGTTTTAGAATGTGAGAATTATTAATTTAGGTGCATGTATTTGTTGATGCGATGCAGACGTGGAAGATTGTACCTACATTATACATTCTGAAAAGTCACAATTGGCTATTTTTCTAAAAAAGCGTGTCCGTAAAACATTACCTTGGGACGTTGCGTGGATCACTTGGAATGTAAACACACAAACGTAATGCGTGAAGTGAACATGATGCTATATAATGTTTACATGGACGAATGACGATATCATGTATTTGGAGTTGAAGATGAGATCATTTTCGTCTTTTTTCTTTTTCCTTTTTATTCTTCCTGATGTGTTTTTCTTCTTTTTCTTTGCGTCTACGTTTTCTTCTTCTCCTCGTCCTCCCACACTTTCTTCACTCATTCTGATAAACATTCTCACCCTTTTTTCTTGCCAAATGCTAGTTATTCTTTTACTTTGTTTTCCTACAATCCCTTAAAATAATTCCTCTTCTTTCTAATATTCCGTCAATTCGAAATCTCTTCTGTGTTGTTTCTAGTCTTTCGTATCTTTTCTTGTTTCTTCTATCCATTTTGTGATAGACTATTTTAGTGATGTTATAATATTTTATTGTTATACACTACCTCAGTCTATGAAAGTTGCAATAATTTTTGGCCTTTTTCTGCATGGAGCGCCTGCAATAATTTTCGACTGCATAAACTTAAGTTGAGAAATTTTGATGAAAGGCGAAAAGTTACCCCAGACTTACGAGATTAGGAAATTAACTAGTACAAGAGTCTTTGCCATTATGTTGGCCCACTATTTATTTTCTATAACATCTTCTCTGAAATAAAGATTTTAAGAAAAGAGTTTCTTCCGCTTTACATTCGCATTCCGAGAATTCCGAGAATTATCACTAGTTTACCATTTGAAAGCGTTGTTTCATATGTAAACAAGCAATTAACTTGCCGTGTCATACTCCTTTAATAAGGTGCTCTTGGGAAAACGAAAACACCACTTGACAACGTTTCATGAGATCTCTGCGATTTGATGAAATATTAATGAACTAGTCGCGTGTGCACTCGTCCAGCACGGATGAGCATGCGTTATTTCAAGACCTTTGCCCTGGGGAGTACAATTTAGAGCACTACTCCTTGTGTAACAGTCGAATTGCGAAAACAAAGTTTTTCAGAGGCATTCGTATTAACCGGAATCCAAGCACGATCGAATTTAAAAAATCCAGAAGTTTCACATAATTGGAATAGAGAATATGGAATAATCCAATACAATGGAAACGATTCGTTGAAATAATCTTGTTGCATCATTTACGTGTTGGTTTCTTTTAACAACTCAAAATTACTCATTATTTCTTATCACCCGAACAGGTAAGTAGATTTGACAGATATTATAAACGTATTAACTGGAATACATGTTTCAACGTTCAGGACCGCAATTAAAAAGATAAATAATGGTTTGATTCGCCACTAGACATTAAATGAAAATATTTTTGTGATTAACATGTATCTAAAAATGTATATCCAATTAAAATTTTAGAATCCTTTCATTTCCGCTACACAAGAAAATTTTTGAGGCTTACGTTTAGCCGCGAAGCATTCCTGTCCAGAAATGTGATATTTATTGTTTGATTTCACATTTATAGCTCATTTGTGCATAAAGACATGAAAAGCGGATTAACCCACATAATTACCACGATAACTACTTGGAAGATCACACTTCCTCTGAGATTCCTGCACTGTGCCAATCTGGAAGCGAAACACAAAATTCTTTGCGGAAAGTTTGATGTTATAATATGTGGACATTATATGAAATGCATGTTGTCTCACTTCCATATTAAGACAGAAGATAAACAAAGTATAATATTCCTCATTGAACCAGTCACAAGTTATTAAAACGTTTGTATTCACGAACTAATTTCATAGTCTGTATAGAAGCCAAGTGTAACTGAACGATGCAGGGCATCTCTTGGGAAGAGCTTCTCAAACAAAGATTGAAATAACTGAGAACACTCCACGTAATATTGCTTGAAATTTTTTTATAAATACGTCAGATATTTCTTTCTTCAACAAGATTTGAAAAACATTAAAATGATTTATTTACGAAATTATTTTATCTGTAAGTGTAAATTTGTATATTTACATTCGTCATTGCGGAACGAAATACTGATTGCAGAACAATTTTGACATTTCTGGAGGTGCTTTCGCATACAAACTCTGATTAGTTCTTTAAACGATATTTCACTTACGAGCAGCAGCACAAGGAACCACAAGACGCAGATTTGTTGAAGACCTTTCATCAGATATCTCGTAACAGAAAACATTTCAGACGACGACAACAAAGCTGAGAAATACGTGCAAAGCTCCAGTCGAGTGCCAAAGTTTATTTACGACAGAGAAAGCTACAGTAAGTCATAAACGTACCTTTAATAGTTTAAAAGTTATATGAAAAATGTTACACAGCTATCGCTTGAGAGTAATTTTTTTCAACAGGTTGTTTGGTACAAAATACCTCCCGATGAAGGCAGCGGCAACTGCGACAATAGCTGTCGCCACGGGCCCCCTGCTCTATTTGCGTGAGATAGGGGCGGGGCAGGTGCCCCCGCGCGGCAGCGGGTCCGGGGCCGGGCGGGTGCCGGCGGGGGCGGCGGCGGGGGTGGGGTTGGTGCAGCGCAGGCGACGGGTGAGCGCCGAGCCGCCGCTGCCGCCGAGCGCCGCCGAGCGTCCCCAGGTCGAGGGCGTCCCTCGGCCGCCGTGGTGCGGCAGCGACCGCGCTTTCTGCGCCTGGAACTTCTGCTGGCTGTTCATGGAGACCTCCACCATCCACGGCTTCAACCACATCACCACGCGCCAACGCACCGCCTTGGAATAGTAAGTGCACGCGGGCTGGGCCGGGCCGGGCGAACGGGACGACCAAGCCGTGAGCGTATTGTGGCGTCATGGCAACGTTTCCAAGCGGGCGGCATGCCTAAGCCGGAAGCTGTAGAGCACCTGAGCTAAAAATAGAGAAACGCCAGAATGTGGCTGGTCCAGGAAACACCCCAAGCAAGCAAACTGTTGAGAAAGGTTAGTGGCGAGTCTGAAACGATTGTGCGAGACCCCTGGAATTAGCTAACCTTCGAGCCTGGGCAGCATGACGCCGGGTGGGGGAGATGGGGGTGTATAGAAGTCGGGCGCTTCCTGCGCTCGCGGAGATTCAGAGAGATTCGTAGAGCTTGTTGTTAGCCGAAAGGCTGGGTGGGATCTCCGGTGCATTCAAGTACGTGGTTTTCGGGGCGGAGACTGGTTTGGCGCCAGGCCATGTGGGTACGTTGGTTACTTGGGACTTAACGTCGCATTACGCGTTGTTACCTGCATTCGAGCAGTGGCACTGGGCTGTAGGCCTAGGGACGGTCGCGGGGTTTTCGCGGCTAAGGAGAAGGAAAAGGTTGCAGGGGGGGGTAATCAGTATTTGTAAATTCCTTGTAAATTTTTAAGTCTCTTTGTAAATAAATGAGAATATTGTTATCTTCAACGTAACGGCTGTGGCATTTTCTTCAGTACGTCACAGTTTTCTTCGGTTTCTATAACTTGGCGCATCAGAGCTTGTCTTCACGATGGAATACCTCGTGGCGTTTCGCGACTTTCTCGGTCGTGCAGTTAGATGCAGCTGGTCACAACGCATGGCTTGATATGGTCGCGATCATGGGAGATCTAGCTTCAAAATCGAGAAAGACGCGAAATGACGTGAGATATTCCATTGTGAAGGCAGGCTCTCTGGTGCCAAGTTATCAAATCCGAAGTATATCGGCGCTATCACCACGAAGGGATGCGACCTACAATCCCACATGTCCAAAGAAGTTTACATATGACCAGAATACCACTTACATTCTTCTGGTGTTTCCAACATACCATTCATTAAGTTTCCAACTTTGATCTACCTCTGTGGTGTAATAGTTTGGGATGTAAGCCATGTCCGAGATCTTTATCAAACTCGCAACCCATGTCTGGAAACACCACTTGTTTGGGCAAATTGGCAACGCTTGAAATACCTTCGGCATCCCTTTCACTTTTTGCGACACCGGCTGCTTGTCCTCAGATTTCGGGCTGAGAGAATGTGTCTAATTTTAGTTGGAAGAAAGAGAAAGCACTAGTTTTGTCCTAGTTACTCTTCAACGTTCTCCAGCCACTACACTGAAAAGAGTTAACACCTATCTTTTGGTAAGGGTGGTCATTTTGATCATTTACTTGAAGGTCAGTGTTTTTGTCATTTTAAGGAAATTATATTTTATTATTTTTATTATTTTCAATAATAATTATTAATTAATACTTATTTATATTTTATTAGTATTTTTAATAATTTTATTAGGAATTTCTTATTTGCTTAATATTCATATTCCATAATAATAATAATAATAATAATAATAAGAACAACAATGCATTATTATTGTTATAAATAATGAAGAGCTTGGCGGTAATGTTTCGCGAGATATCTTTCTGTTTTATCTCTGAGCTGTCTCTCATTAAATAATAATTGTTGTTTTGTTGCTGTTAATAAATCGATAAATCAGTCATAAATTCCTTCCACATTTTCAACATTACAGCTTTGTTTCTTAAGCATACTGGACAGAATCGCTTAAAGAGACGATTCGTTTCCCTGCTTATGCCGCGCCCATCCCACCAACTCTGTGCACCGCGAAAAGATTCCGGCGTGTGAGTCGCGTACCTACACCCCTTAGCTCTTGAATGGGAAACACACAGAAACAGGAAAGGTGATGTTGCTTAGAACTTGACGGTCTCCTCCTCCTCTGCTGTCTCGACGTGCCAGGCATGGCTCTCTTTAAAGGTAACAAAGAGATGCTGTTGCCAAATTACCGAAACAAGAACACATGCTCTCAGACATGGGTTGCCGGTTAAACTAAAGAAACTGTATATGTTACACATGACCAGCGCCATTCCCATGTATCTGTTGCCGATAACAGTGTGGAGTTGGCGACGACAGATTCCCATGGTTGACAATGAGCTGCCTAGGTGAGAGTCATGTTTTCTCTAATTGGTAATGCCGGACTTGGTTAGGGCCCACGGGATACGCTAGTGCATATTGGCAAAGAACCCAACAATTATACGGACCCATGGAGCGTATCGGCGATAGGCTGATGGAAATTGTCATGGTGGCCGCACCTCTAGGTCTAGTCGCAGATACAACCCTAGTTGGTTCCTCGAAGCTTTGAAATGGGTAAGATGTGAAATGGTGTTATTAAAAGTGCTTTAAATTGTTTATGATAAAGTTGTTCGAATTATCGACAATTTTGTCTGAAAGCTAGCTCAATTTTTTGTAATTTTAGAAACGTTTAAACGTCATTTTCTCGGCACCAAATTTTTCAATGAAAATTTAAATATGGGACCAGAATTTACTCTTCTGTAATATTCTTAAAGTTGAATTTCAGTTCTTTTATTAGGAACCGTAAAACTCCAGAACATGTGAAACTAGTGGTGCTTCCAACGCACATAATTTCTCGCTCTGCTTCTATTTGGTCCTTAATGCTATTCCACTACTTCATAAACCAGCAGAAGTGTATTCTACCAGCAAACGTTTTCCGTACCGAGACCCGAAGTCCGATACTCAAAATTAACGAACCTGCACTTATACCACTACGCCACACTATCACCGCATGGGTCGAACAGAGCCATTCAAGAATCGAACCGAACTATAAAATGGTAAATGCATGACAAAGGAACAATTGATACGGTGGTATATACGCTTTACAAATCCAAGAAGAGACGTAAGAAAATTGTTAAAAGCTAAATATTTGAACAAATATATACAGACACTTCCAGTATAGTTATCGTAATTAAAAATATTTGTTATTCAAATGGTTTCACATTAATGGTTTGGAACTAAGTTTACAGAATTCTCTGTTATTTCCTATGACAACAAAGAATTTTGACAAATAATATTCCGTGACCAGGGCACGAACCGCCGAAGCTTCCCTCGGAAGAGCTGATGACCAATCCTCGCTCATTAACATCTGCGACCACAATGGATAGACATGAAATACACTTAAAAATAGTAATAGAGTATGGTGGTTTAAGTTTTCTCGCATTAGAAAACGGAAAGTATCCTGAGTATGCAAAAAAATCTCCTTTACGCGCTCGGAGAAGGTATCTGGGAACATCAATAATAACAGAAAAACAAAATCAATTAGTAGATTAGAAAACCAAGATCTCCGATAAATTCTCTGACATTCTATAGCACCAGTATTTTTTTTAAACTTTTGCAACAGATTTTGTTCACTTTTAAGTTAGCAGAACCATGCTATAAGAGTTTTTTTCTGGCGAAATTTCCCCGATTTCCGGCGCACGATTACATAACGTTCTCTTCTTACGAAGTATTCGTAAGGCGAATTTTGTTTCAATATTTCATTATAATTTTACTTAAATTGGTTCATACATATATATACTAGACAGCGGTTGATTTGACATGTCTTACGCTTCAGAAATCGAATAACAGTTGAAAAATTGTTTAAAAGATGCAGTTAGGGAAAACAGACTAGTCTTGTCTATTTATCTGCATTGATTCTATTTGTGAGTAGAAGTATCTACACTCTTCAATGTTTTTCCCTGCAACATCACATTCATCAAATTAAAATCCCCATCTGGGGATCGAACTCGGCATCTTCCTTACTGAAGATCTCAACCTCAAGGCGCTTTAACCAACCGCGCCACGGGACTGACATGCGGGCCATCTACATATATTTTAGTCAAAACGTAATTGTATCAGTTCTATCATTAGGAAGCCGGTAATTGTCAACATGCGAAAAACATGTCTTTCAAACATGACCAAGAAAGGCAGCGGTGAACGGTTTACTCCAAATAATTTATCCGATGATCGGCATTTGAAAAATAATTACTGCGAGAAAGTATGTCCCATTCTATAGCACCACTAGTTTATTTATATATTTACCGTCCCTTATTACATACGTGCAGAAAATTTAAAGACAAAATTTGGAGCGATTTTTGAGAAATTTTTTGTAAATTTGAATCGCAATTTACGCAAAAACTACTCGTTTACCCAAAAAATGGTACATGACCTTATTTAAAGTGCTAATTTTGTACAACCGACTTTTTCTGAGGCAAAAATCCCTATCTTCAATTTTGCAGTTTTTAAACTGTTTTTTGCAATTTTCGAAAAATTGGGCTTATCAACGAAAATGATACCTACGTCATTCCCTTCAACGTTCTTCGAACAACAAAATATAATCAAAAAATTTGGAGCCATTTTCTCTTAACTTAGAAAATATGAAAATGGGCTTCATGTAAAGTACCCTCAAATACTAAAATATCTGTTTCAAATTCCAGAGGCCTTGAGACGAGTGAAAACGACCGGGGAATATCAATTTTGAAGAAAATCGACCGAACGGTTTGGGCGCTAGCGTTGACCACAGACGGACAGACGGACGTTTTGCTGTCAATCGATTTTGCAGTATCAAGAAGCAACAAATCATGGATTTTGACTATACCACGAGATAGAGGATTTTTTTTCTAAATTTAGCAACAGGTTTTATCCGCTTTTCCGTTACCAGACCCCTGCTATAAGAGTTTTTCTGGCGAAAATTCCCCGTTTTTCGACGCACGATTACATAACTTTCTCTTCTTACGAAGTATTCGTAAGGCGAGAAAGTAAAAATATCTTATAAATAACAATTGGGAGAGGGTGGGGGAAAAGCGTAACTCTGAAAATTTAGAGATTTTGAAATTAGCTAGTGTGCGTTTTTGTGCTATTCTCTAGAACCATTAGTTATTTACTACAAAAATCTTCTCTGATTTTTATATTTATATATAGAAGGGAGCTCCGAGCTTGCCCCGGCTGGGGCATTCCCCCGCTGGTGGGAGCTACCTGCTGGTGGGAGTTACCTGGATTCGGTGGTGTCACGGTGCGGATTAAAACCCAATCGAAGCCGTGGATTTTTAAGGGCGAAAAGAACGCCTTCCTTCGGAGGGGAAGTAAAGCCGGCTGTTCCATGTAGTAGATTTACTGCATGTAAAAGATCCTCAAGCCTAAAAGAAGCCTCTGAGCTAAATTCAAATCGCCTGTTTCGTCGCCCGAGATAATACCTTCTTTCTCCGCTAGATGGGGAAAGGAGCGTAGCGAAATTTGTGTGGTCAGACGGATGGCCCGAGTCTCACCACATAAAATAAGACATTAACTAACTACCTGGTTGAGGAAAATCCCGCAAGTCGACGTGTAGGCTGGCGCCAGATATCGCCATCCAGCCATCCCCCTCTTGCGTTAAAACATGCTCTGTACTTACGGAACCAATGACCTTAGCAGTTGACACTCACGGAAACACTAATCAATCAATCGTAGTTACTTCCCAATATACTCTGCGTCTTACGACGCCACAGCTACTACTGTTATAATAATTTCATAATTATATAATTTTCATAATAATATTATAATAATAAATTGTATTATTAAGTAGGTATGCTATTATATAATTTTTAATATGTAATATAATAATATTATAAAATATTGCACAATAATGTGTTTTCCCTCTCTTCTATTTTGTAGCGCTTTTTGGATTGTGGTGATGATCCTGGCGATAGTGGGGGCGATGGCTATCGCCATGACCACCTGGAGGCGCTTCCAGGAGAATCCCACTGTGCTGGCTATGGATCGCGACTCACACAGCTTCAGCACGCCCGCAGCCTCGGCGACGTTTTGCCCTTCTAAGAAGGTTGAAGAAGACATCTGGGATCAAATGTGAGACTCTACACTACTACATTATGTGTTGAGGGCGGTGGCACTACAAAACCCAACATTCTTTTGTAATTTTACACAATTTATTTAACCCTTTGCGGTCCTCTGTCCCGTGTGGCGGGACACAGCGTTTTCCTCGTTGCAGACCCTTTAAATCCCCAGGTAGCTGGTTGCACCGGTCTGGCTTGCCGCGGCGTAAGAAACTGAACTCGGGTTTCAAATTATTTTTCGTATTATTACAAACAAAACATTTTAATTTATTTGCCTAATTCATAATACATACTTTTGTAACTTAATGTTTGGTGCAGAGAGCTTCACTTCATTACCAATAATGCCTGTTTATTGCATTGTATGAACGAAGTCCGAGTTATCATTACTGTCATTTTCTTCACACTTCTCGGAATATCTCGGGAAAATGTTTTCAAATTCTTACTTTCCTGAAGATTGTTAACTCTCAGAATTGTTTACCAAATCACACAATTCAAGCTTCGACAATCTCGAACACTTACTTCTCGATGTCACCATCAGTTCAACTGCAACCTCGTAAGCAAACTAGTTTTAAACAACATAAAATGGGCAAAGTCTGGCTACAATGAAGGAAAATACTGCCTAATCTCTTCTGAAGATAATTAGTTGTACATACAGGAAACCGGTGCCATTTACCTGAGTGAAATAATACCGAGTTAAATATAGGTCCCGCCCCACGGGACAAAGGACCAGAAGCAGGAAAAAGGAAAGTCCCGTGACGCGGGACATCGGACCGCCAGACGATGCAGACGGAAACGTGAAAGGACCGCAAAGGGTTAATAGAATAGCCAAATGATGATTGACTCAAATTACGGTGGAGAATTACCATTAAACCGGAGCCGCAGGTATTTCAACGCGAAATTCGCATTCTGAACTATTGGGAAACTTTTGAGCCTATTCTAAGGTCCTACATTCCTCTACCTTCACCCTTTATTGATAACCAAATTGATTACCAATGCTTGTAGTTATTAATTCTGTTGCATTTAAGATGACAAACGTCAAGCTTATTTTTAAGAAACTATAATCTAGGGTCGATGGTTTTTAAGAGAATAATACAATTGAAGTATTGTTCAGAAATATTCAAATCAAGTGTGACTTGAGGAAATCTTTATTAATGTTTGTTTCAGAACTTATAAAAAAGAGGAAGATTTCAAAAATTTCATGAAAGCTATATTTGGTGCAACTTACACTACATTTAAAGCCTTCAATGAAACTAAAAACTATTATGAAGATTACATTAAACCGGAAAACTATCAAGATTTTGTGTATAAGGTACGATGATCTAAGAGACGATAAAGCAATTAAAGAAGTATTTTTAAATAATGAAGAAGGTGATCGATTTTCGATTCCAGAACAAACATCACTTCGAATACACTATCCTCAACTCTAATGACAATATGGGGCCGGAAAAACCTCAAGTATGGGCCTCATTCACTGAAATGGGAGTCTGTTACTCGTACAATACAGCAATATCTCCTTATCTCAATCCTGAGTAAGTGCATTTTTTGCTACTTCCATAGTGAATAAAAATTGTGAAATGTCAGGGAATTAATTCATTATGGCTTGATGGTGTAATTAATTATTGCTCACTTGATGCCTTCCGATTTGGTCATTGTGTCTATAAAATTTTGTTACGTAATAGTTATACAAATATTGATTAGTTAATTGTAGTTTTATGTGTTAGATAGCTGTAAAGAAAATTATTATATATAAATGTGACATTTATGAAGGATTTTCTTATCAAATTTGATCTACTACTTGAAGAAAAACACATTAATCGTTCCGGAATATTATAATTTGCCTTTACAACTACAACTATCACCCTTTATTGCATCTCAAAATGCTATGAATAATTATACTGTGACCAGTAATAATTATAATGTGACGTACTCTCACTTTGATATATAATAAATAATACCAATAATTCTTTTTTACTGATTTTTGAACTATTATAAAAGAATGAATGTCTCTACTTTTATTGTTATTATTTATTTTATTTGCCCTGCTATGCCTATAAATGTTTTCAGTATTAAAACGTTATTATCTTAATTCTACTTCTATTTTTGCTCATGCAACATTTCAACGTGCAACATGTTACTTTTTTCCTGTCGTAAATAGACGTACAATTCTGTACCATAAGTACGAGTTCTGGAAGTTCTGTTGATTGAATTATTATTATTTGAATTGATGTCAATTAACTACAAATTATCTTTTGCTTTTTCAAAATAATAACTTAACAATTATTATAACATTGTTTATCACTTTATAATGAGCTCATCAACGATATTATCTGAATTTTTCTATATACAACATTTATAGTCCCGTACGATTCCGATTTAAAGTTCATGGGCTTACAGTGATCTTCGCGCGCAATGATGAGTTCTCGGATAAATTCCAAATCTTCTGGCTTGATGCCGTCCATGAGATGTACGTGTTGGTGTACCTACTATCGTAATATTGCCTAACTTCAAAATTGATTTGCAAATGTTCCAGGAGTATTATAAATTCTTTGGACGTTTCATAGAAAATGGAAGTTTTCATAGAAAACAATAACTGCGAATAAATTATTCCTCTTGCGCGACTTTCCCTGGCTGCGCTTTAGATGAACACCTTCTCTCGACTGCCTATATTGTAATACGGTCCCCTCCCTATCGCAATGTCATGCGTGTGCATGCGCGCGCAAGTTACAGAACGTAACTTTGCACCGGCTAGCTTACTTATTTATTCACCAATCATCTCATCAACACAACACATGAACGTACGGTTGTCCAACTTTCTATTCCGGTACACCCACACACACACACACACACACACACATAACGTATTTACTTTACTCTCGTAAATTTGTGTCCGATTTTCTCAAAAAATACTTGCATTTATAGAAATTTGTTTCCAAGGTGAGTCGTGACCGGATTCGTACGGATTAGACCATAAACTGTGGCTCAAATTAGCAGTGAAACCAGGTTCCTAACTACTGAAATAATAACACATTCGTGTGAGAGAGCAAAACTCGGTCGGCAGTTTCGCCTTCCGACACTTAATTCATTAACTGAAAAAAATCTTTTCTTTCGAATCCACTTATTTGGATCTACGTCCAAACCAGCCCATCACTTAATACACAGTACACATAAATAATACATATAATAGATCCTGAAATACATACACATAACACTGACAAAATAGAAAACATCCACCAACCATCAAATATATACGACAACAATAATCATTTCTCTTGGAATTCCTTTCTCTTTGTTTCGCACGTGCTTTCTTTTTAAAATTGAATTAACACTTCAATAATCCTCCGTCTTTCTCTGTCCGTCTTTCTCTGTCCGTCTTTCACTGTCCGTCTTTCTCTCTCCGTCTTTCACTGTCCGTCTTTCTCTCTCCGTCTTTCTCCATCTTTCTCTCTCCGTGTATATCTCTCCGTCTCTGCCTCCGTTTCGCCCTCTCCGTCTCACCCTCCCTCTCTCCATCTTTCCCTCTCTCTACATCTTGCCCTCTCCCCGTTTTATCCTCTCTCCCTCTCCGTCTCCCTCTCCGTCTCCCTCTCCGTCTTTCCCTCTCCGTGACTCCCTCTCCGTGTCTCCCTCTCTCTCCCTCTCTTCCCCCTCTCTCATTCACATTTAGTTGCAGATTTTCTTTGCAGGTGGGGTACCAGTGCCGGACCCAGCAAACATGCAATAGAATGTTCAAGAAATTTCTCTTTCTCCTTCCCTCTCCCTTTCTCTCCCCGTCTCTCCCTCTCGCTCTGTTTCTCCCTCCCCCTCGCTGTTTCTCCCTCCCACTGTCTCTCTGTCTCCGTCTGTCTGACTGTCTCTATTTGTGTCTCTTTCTCTGCCTGTCTCTTCTCTGTCACATTTACTTGCTGATTGTGTACGTCTCTGAGCAGGCGGGCTAATATCGAGAAGCGTCGGACTAGCAAAAATGTAATAGAATGTCCAAGAAGATCTCATCTTGTAGATTACGATATGAAGTTTCTTTGGGGCCTTAGACCTCACATTTTTAGTTTTTAATGCCCTAGAACGCTTCGTTTAGAAGTTATTTAACGATTTGGATTCAAAATTCTTACCGTGTGTAGCGGGTTGCATGTACATGAAAAGTTAGCTTTTTATTCCGTAGTGTCATCTAGCCCCATTTTTTCGATATTTTATTAGTTATTCTGCTATTCGCGGCGGAGATGAATCCAACAAAACAGAGATAATTAAAATTGGTCCTGACGTTCTTGAGTTATATATGGTGTAAGTAACACAACTTTGTTTTATACAGGATGAGTCACGTAACTTTAGCACCTTCTGTAACTTTTGAACGGTTGAAGTTATTGCAATGCAGTTTTCACGGAATTGCATCAGGGAAAGGGGCTAATTTATTTGTGAATTAATTTCTATTTTATCACTTGCATTTTACGAGATTTTTGAGGTAACTTTGTTTTTTTAAATGGAACTATACATATTTTTCATATTTTTCCAGTCCACCATGACGAGCGTAAAAAGACAAATCCAATGATATACATATTGTCATATGTTCGACAAGCATTTTTTTTGAGTAATTTTGATTTTTGCGAGTGAGGTTTAACGGACATTTTGAATAGTCCACCACACAAGGTCACGCAGTGCTCCACCAGCAACGCGCGCCCGGGCAAGGGAAGGGAGATTTGAAGATACGAAACATATTCCAAATAATCGCAAAACCATTACAGTTTTTTCCTGAACTGTACTTTCCATCCTTCCGCATTTTCAGATTTTTGTCTTTCTTTGATTGAAGGATGGAAAATAAGGATTTGACACATGTATTGTAATAAAATTGGTTATAACTTCAACTTCATTTAATGGGGATACGTATTAATTTAACGATGGGGATACGTTTTCATTTAATAAGATACGTATTAATGGGATCTTGAAACAAAGCACAATAAGAATAAATAATTAAGACTGTACAAAAATATTGCATATTTTGAGCAAAGAATTTCAATGTTAATAAGCATATAATAATAACTTAGGGATAGAAACAATCTTATTTCAATACACAGTACTTATGAGAAATCCATATTTTCAATTCCTAGGAAACACAAAATATTTGAAAACGGAGCAGGATGGAAAGCAGAGTTCAGGAAAAAATGCAACAGTGTTGGGAATATGTTTCGTATCCTCAAGTACTAAAATCCCTTTCCTTCCTCGAGCCCGCGTTTGCTGGGGGAGCGCTGCATGACCTTGTGAGGCAGACAGTTACAATGAAAATATCCGTTAAATACTAATCGCAAAAAATCAAAATTATTCAAAAAAATGCTTATCGAACATATGACAATATTTATACCTTTGGATTCGTCTTTTTACGCTTGTCATGATAGATTGAAAAAATTTGTATAGTCCCATTTGAAAAAACAAAGCTACCTCAAATATCTCGTAAAATATAAGTGATAGAACAGAAATCAATACACATTTCTATTAGCCTCATTCCCTCATTTACTTCCGTGAAAACTGCATTGCAATATCTTCAACCGTTCAAAAGTTTCAGGAGGTGCTAAAGTTACGTGACTCATCCTGTATATAGAGATTAAACAGAAACTAAATATTTTAAATAGTTATTTAGAAAGAAACTGCCTGGAATCGAACATTCATATGAATAGAAAAATTGTATCACATTGCCTATATTACAGAATACGCATTAAACTTAAAAAGGACTAAGAAAGTTTATTTAATGAAATCATAGTATAATAATTAGCTACAATAAAATTCCTAACAGTATTATTTTCTTTATTGAACTTGTGTACAAAATATTATTAAAATAATTTTAGTTTTAGAAATATATTTAAATTTTAAAAATCCAAATAATAATTTTATTTAAAAAATATTTTTAATTTTTAAATCGTTGTTTTCCTCCTAATATTTCGGAAATAATATTCTGCTTTTCTTAGGTATTGGTCGGGCAACATGACTCCTCCCAAGAAATTCGTGCTAATTTCCGGCCAAGAACAAAGTGGTGACATGTTTTCACAGCTTATGGACATGAATTCCCCGTCTACAGTACGTATGGAAACATTTTATTCGATTCCACGATAAGTGGAGAAAAGTACTGGAGAGGTGGAATGTTTTAGCATATGTTCATGAACGAACTATTACACCTGAGACTATGTCCAAGTCTTTGATTCTACAACCCCTTCTGAAGCTTTATTCAATATAAACTGAAGAGCAAAAAAAACTGGTACAGCAGCCCAATATCATGTAGGGCTCGCGCGAGCACGCAGAAGTGCCGTAACACATGGCATGGACTGACTCAACTAATGACTGAAGTAGTGCTAGACGTAATTGACACCATGTATCCTTCAGGGCTGTCCATAAACTCGTTACAGTACGAGGGGAGTGGATATCTCTTCTGAACAGCACGTTGCAAGGCATCCCAGGTGTACTAAAACATCTTCATGTCTGAGAATTTTGGTGGCCAGTGAAAGAGTTTTTAAATTCAGAAAATATTCCTAGAGCCACTATGTAGCAATTTTGGACTTGTGGGCATTGTCCTGATGGAATTGCTCAAGTCCATCGGGATGCACAATGGACATAAGTGCAGGTGATCAGACAGGATGCTTACGTACGGGTCAGAATCGTATCTAGACGTATCGAGGATCCCATATACATTCAACTGCACACACTTCATACCATTACAGAGCCTCCACCAGCTTGAACAGTCCCCTGCTGACATGCAGGGTTCCTGGATTCATGAGATTGCCGCCATTCTCATACACGACCATTTGCTCGAAACAATGGAAAACGAGACTTGTCGGACAAAGCAACGTATTTCCAGTCATCAACAGTCCAATGTCGGTGTTGACGGGGCCTGGCGAGGCATAAGGCTTTGTGTCGTGCAGTCATCAAGGGTATAAACGAATGGACCTTCGGCTCCGAAACCTCATATTGATTACGTCTCATATGATTATGAATGGATGGCACGCTGACACTTGTTGATGGACCAGCATTGAAATCTGCAGCAATTTGTGGAAGGGTTGCACTTCCACGTGTAATGATTGTCTCTTCAGTGTTATCGGTCCCGTCCTTGCACGACCTTTTTGCGGCCGCAGAAATTCCGGACGTTTGATGTTTTACCGGATTCAAGACATTCACATTACACTCGTGAAGTGGTCATACGGGAAAATCCAAATTTGATAGCGACCTCGTAGATGCTGTGCCCCCATCTCTCTTGCGCCGACTATAACACGACATTCAAACTCACTTAAATCGTGATAACCTGCCACAGTAGCAGCAGTAACTGATCTAACAACTGTACCAGACTCTGGTTGTCTTATATCGTCGTTGCCGACCGAAGTGCCGTATTCTGATTGGTTCCAGATCTCTTTATTTCAATACGCATGGCAGTACCAGTTTTTTTGGCTGTTCAGTGTACATTGTGTTGCGAAACATTATCCAGGATACCACTGTATTCTACGCGCGATTTTTCGAACTGGTCTTTCCGAACTGCGCCCGATAACTTCCACTGATCTCTGGATTGAATTTATAATGGCTGTCACACGGATGCATGACATGTTGTTGTTTCCCTCTCGTTGCACCACTTTCAATAACAAAAGCAGCACGGGAGGATTCAAGTCCCAGTGATGGCGAATTTTACGAACTAAATAGCTAAATTGAATTCATTCGCTGTCAGGAGGATAATTATACCGACCGATTGCTCTGATCGGTAGTTTACTGTGGTTTCTTTGTTCAGCACCAAGAGAACGCCGGTGCACTACCCAAACGGGCCACGGACTGCGCGCGATCTTTCCTTCCTCTTCCTTGACGCGATCCTCTCTATCCTCACCCCTTACACACACACACATACAAGCACTACACTACTACTCGCCGGGAGACCATGCTGGGAGACCAGTCGGGAGCTTAGCGTGTCCCGGCTGGAGCGGTGCTCCGCTGGAAGAGGACACCTAGCAAGTCGATTTGGTCGACACCGGATCTCACGTACAGGGAGTAGGAACAAAGCCAACTCACTATATATACTATACTGACGAAACTATTGAACACAGCTGTTAATGCTTCCGGAAACACAAAATAATTAAAGGAACACTGAACCCATATGATACTGCCGTATTGTATGATAAAACTTATTTCCAGCGCGTCGCGTGTACGCTACGCTTCCGCGCTCCACACTCGATAACTGCTGTCAGGTCGGAGTAATGATACAATGGCTTATCGGTTTATTTCCGAAACCGCCATTCAAGATTCGTTGAGTGGAATCCCCCAGCTTCGCGAGTAAAGGATTTTTGACCCCACTTACTAGCTCCCGCGAGCGGGTTTGGGACATGGGTTCTTCATATAAAAGCGCTGGCGGGGAGTTGGGAGCACCCATATGGTGGCCAAATTTCGCGTCACCACTCGTTTCCAGATCGATAGAAGTGGAGGCAGAGAGGAGACAGTCCGAAGTTCCATGCTCTCCGGGTAACTCTAAAATAAAGAGGGCAGAAAAAATGAAGAAAGAAGATGGAAATGGCAGATTGAGAGAAAAGAACAGGGAGAAAAAAATAATCTGAAAAAACGTAGGGGGTAGAGATGACAGGAGAGAAGAGACGATTTGTGGAAAAAAACGATTGGTATTTCCGGGCACGACTACTGCTGCAATCATTAGTCCCGTTAAAGTCATTTAAGTCATTAGTCCCTACAGTCAGCCAGTGCAGTCAGTCAGCCAGTGCAGTCAGTCAGTCAGTGCAGTCAGTCAGTGCAGTCAGTCAGCCAGTGCAGTCAGGTAGTCAGTCAGTCAGTGCAGTCAGTGAGTCAGTCAGTGCAGTCAGTCAGTCAGTCACTGCAGTCAGTGCAGTCAGTCAGTCAGTGCTGTCAGTCAGTACTGTCAGTCATTAGTCCCGACTGTTTGATCCCGGGAAGAGGCGGGTACGTTCTTCATTAGATTAGAGGTGCGGCGCCGACCTAAACGTAAGTTTGCGTGGAAATCTACCCTCTCCAAGCATCTATACCCAGGGGGCTCCAACCCAGCCAGGTCACACTCTAAGCTTCCGACGTAAATGATGGTGTAGTGTATGTAAGTTGTAGTGTGAGTGTAGGGAAAGTATAAGAATCGGACGAGGAAGAGTAAGGAAATATCACGCGCGGTTCATGGCCTGTTTGTCAGAGTATTGCTTCGGATCATGATCAGAGAAATTACGAATAACTACCTATTATAGAAGACGGCCGTTAGAATTCTCTGTCAGACAGCTGCTGAATTCGTCCCAGTGGCTGAATTCTTCCTAGCTATTTAGCTAGTTCGAAAAATTCGCAATTGTCAGGACTCGAATATTAGGACCTTCTGGTCAGAGTCTGTTATCTGGATTCATTTCTCTTAAGAATATCACCATACGAGTTAACGTTCAGAGCTAGCAATTCTGCTGACACTGCAGGGATTTGGGTTCGAGTCCCCACTGTGGCGGATTTTCGACTAGCCAGAAAGCTGGACCAAGTTCATTCACTCCTTGGAGAAGAATTAGAGTGGCCGGCTGCTTTGGTCGGAAGTTTTCCGTACTTTCTCCGATCAATACCAGATCGAATGCCCGTGCAATACCCTTTCAAATAGCACAAGGACCGCACACAATCTTTCCTTCCTGATCCTTAACCGTTTCTTTCACCTTATGTACACTTACGTTCACTATAATTGGATTTATGCAGAGCTGCTTCTGACGTGAATCAGCTGTTACGGTGTCATCCAATCGGAAAGTTGAACGCAATCATAATGACGACACTGTAGTGACGTGTAAGGTCCCGATTGGATGGCATGACCTGTCAGAAGCAGCTGCGAATAAATCGCAATATACTTTGCTACACATGTCAGACCAGTCGAGTGTTTAGAATTGTCCCGACAGAGGCTGCGCCCCGCTGTCTGAGATCCGGAGGGAGAAACCTCGCAGGCCGATGTGCAGGGGACGGATATCTCGTTCAAGCGGGGGACACAGCCACTTCATGGATTGTTACACGCACAATACGAACGTGACTAATGACCATTAGGCCAGGCGCAAAATGAGAAGCAGTTCCGTGACGTGATGCAAGGTAACGCATGGTGAGTTTCTGATAACCACTGCTTATTGAACCCGCGCTCGTGCACAGGTCCAATAAGCAGTGGTTATCAGAAACTCATCACGAGTCACCCTGCGTCACATCACGGACCTGCGTCTCATTTTGCGACTGGCCTAAAGGTCGGTGTACATGGTACAGTTTCCGTGCAGAGTGTCATACCTGTCAGGCCATTTTTTGAACAGAAACTTCAAGATCTCAAACTAGAAGAATGAAAGCCAAAAGTCTCGCTTACGTGGTCTGTACGTTTTCTGTGTGAATTCTGTATGAATTCCCACAAGACACGGCAAGGGTGTCTACCGGAAAACAACTGAATTGCACCGTTAGAATACTTTCAGTGGTGGTATTTCTGTGCATGCATACTGGCTCTGGTCTTTATTAAGTATTAATTAACCATGAGAAGCGTAAAGAAGAAAAATAGGAAGGCGAGTTTAGGGAAAGAGATAGTTTATCATAATATAACTTCACACCTAACCACAAAACCAAAATGGGCATTACCGTCGCATTGGGTAAAGAAATACGTTAGTGATCGATTGTTAACTTGAGTCAAATTGTGAGCTTTCTACAAGAAAAATTACGAACATGCTCGAAAATATTCATGCAGATAGCATGCAGTCTGGACCACACGTTTTCTGAACATCTAATCTGCACGAAAATTGTACCGTGTATACCAACCTTAACAGTTGACGCCTCCTTAAACACCAATAGTCTCTTCCTGTGAATTATCTCTTCCCTACTCTCCTCCCATCTTCTCTCTTTTTCCGTCCTATTTTTCCTCAGCCTTCTTTTCTCTCAATTTTCCATCACCACCTTTTTTCTTCTCCAACGTTTCTTCTTTATATTCTCCTTTCTTGATCTTCTCTTTTTCCTTCACTTCCTTTACTCTCGACCTTTCTTTCCATCTCTTCTTCCATACTCCTCCCTCCGGGCGTAGAGGTACCCATCATTAGCTTGTGACAATCGCTTGGCCCTCAGGTGTTCATTACCGGACCGGAAGAAGTCCCTGACGTCGCCACCCGCAAGATTGAACTGCCTGACCTCACGTACCTGTCTCTGGACCTGCAGCCTCTCGCCATCGTCACCTCCAAGGAGGCGTACGACCTCAGCGTGAGCCAGCGCCGTTGCCGCTTCCCGCACGAGTCCAACCTGCGACTGTCTTCTGTTTATTCGTACGGCATTTGCCGCATGGAATGTCGCATGCAACTGGCCTACTCTCTCTGTAAATGCGTGCCTTATTTCTACAGAAAAACTGGTAATGTAATGACAATAATAACAAAAAACGGGACGCATTGTTTCTATAAGGTGCTTGGTAACTCACCGCGTATGTGGTGTCTTAGGTTTTGTCGTGAGCTCGTAGGTTCGTTTCCTTACACTTTTTATTTGTAATGTAGGTATTTATATAATCGTATTATTTACTTTCAATATTCTGTTCACTGTATCAAAACTGAGAGTAGGGGGTACTTAAGTAAACTGGTACACTTTTTTTAACTAGCTCTAAAATGATATTTGATACGTGAAATTTCGCATGATGTTTCAGAGAGGCTTTCTCCTTAAATTGTGAGAACAAACAACATCCTTGTACTTACAGTTATTGTCAAATACGGAATGTTTTATACATTTACAATAGGACCAGTTAACCTAACCGGTAAGGTTAAGTGGACCGGAAATTGAAATAAGCTGTGAAAATAAAATTGACGCTTAATAGACTCTTTTAATGAAAAAAATCATTATTCTACACATAGTCATAATATTTTTCTCATATAAATGAGGATCGCGCGCCGTTTCCGAAAACGTGGCATTTAAAATTAAAACTTGGAAATAACAGTGGTAATGAATTAAATTAATAAAATAGTGAATGGCAAACAAATTACATAACACCCCAGATTTAATAATTGCAAATCTACAAATTCAACTTCCGAAAAAAATAAAGAGGGTATCTGGAACGGTCCACATAACTTAACCCGATCCAGTTAACCCTACAGCACACATTGTCTTTATTTGCCCGAAAACACACAAGCCGTCACGCATTATTAAAAAAAACACACTATTATAGAGCAGAAATACTAACAATTAGTTTGGTGTGAATATTTTTCTTGTAGTTGTTATTCAATCGCAATAAAAATGCTAAGCAGATGAGTGGTAGAAAACACGTGTGACCTTGCAGAATAAAAATTCCTTACTGTACTGAACAAATCAAGGTTTGCAACTTATGATTGTGGCTTAGATTATCAGTCATGTCATCCTACGAATGCCATACAGTGGAAAAGACAGGAAACACTTCCCACCAACATTTAAAAGCATGGACCACTTAATCTAACCGGTCTAGTTAACCTAACTCTCCCCTACCATTGTATTATTAATTATTGTATTATTATAATAATATTGTACTACTATAATATTACATTTAGACTGTTGTTTTACGATTATTGCATTTGCAACTTACCGCCGGACAACAGTCCACTTGCTAGGAAATAAAATAATAATAATAATAATTATTATAATTATTATTATTGATTTGATACTCGCCACATCGTCCGCAAAATTTTCAATTACCTGTAACAGCACTTCAGCGTCAACGTTCAGTCAACGTGAAAGGTTATCTCCATCTTACTAATTCAATAAGAACAAGGAAAGTTAAGATTTCCAAGTAAAATCACTAACACTAATATAATAATGTAACAATGTAAGAATATAATAATTCAATTGTACAATAATATAATAATACAATAATATAATAATACAATTGTACAATAATATAATAATACAATAATATACTCCTATACGTGCACAGAATTCACTTCTCCCCATAGCTCGTCACACTTAGTTTTTAACTGTTTTTGACGTAAATAAATAAACTTCTGTACTCCCTGGCTGGCTGACTGGTGAAACAAATCCACCTGCAGTGGGTAGGGAGCTGTCCGCTAGGTGGCCTTAACAGAATCCTGCACGTCAATAGCCACGAAACGATTCGATGTAAAACACTTCAAAGAAAAAACTCTTGCCAAAGTTTAGATTATATCTTTTTTCTTTACTGTTTATAGTCTGAAGATGAAGAAAGATATAGTCCTCGAAACCTCGCTTTTTTGAATTTCCATTTTTGTACCTGGATATCGAAATAAAAATTTTCCTCTGTTATAAACAATTTGTGGTCAGATTTATTTAAGAAGTTAAGTATTCGATGTAAAAGTTTAACTTATAAAACTTACCATAAGTCGTAGAAAAAGTAACGTATGAAACTCGTTGTAATGGGTATTAATACACTCGTGTTAAGTTTACGATACTCGCTGGTTCCTCGCTCGTATCGTAATATCACACTCGTTTATTAATACCCATCATTACATCATCGTTTCATAATGAATTATTTTATTATCTTCTTGTGTTATGCATTTTATTTCGTGACTCTGATAAGTGATTTGTCTCCAGGTAACTACAAAGTATGCGACCCGAAAGGGATGATCTGTTTGTCGAAACATGAAGGTATGAATTGAAAACTAATCAAATTATGTGAAGATATGAGAAATGAGTCACAATGGTATTTTCACATTCTTCTGTTGCAGAGAATTTAGTGCGTCTTTTAGACTCAAATCGTAGGAAGATAAATTGTAAGTGTTTACAAGTATGTGATACGTCAAACTACACACCTGAGAAAAGTAATCAAATGCAATGGTACGTATTATTATCACAAAACCATGTTTCGTAGCTGATTTTTTCTACTCCCATTTTATAATTCTATCATTTGATGGCTACAACCCGTTGCATAATGACACTCATTACGATACAGATTTAATTATGATACAAGGTTCTTAGCCAATCACAGAAAACCAAGAATTGACACTTAATCATTGAAAATCGTTCTAGTAAATGTTTCGTTTGATTGTGTACATTAAAACTGCATTGAATATTACAATATGCTTGTCAGTTTTAATTTCTTTTATTATTAGTATTTTTTCGTGAAATAGTATTTAAAATAAATTGGATCGTAATTGCATTTGAAGCCTATTGGACCAGTGCAATGGTAGAAATTGGAGGTAACATTTGACTGACCTTATAAGATTAAGAATTCTTATAAGATCAGAACGCAAGTCATTTTGTGTTATATCGTATGTTGTTGCTGTGTGGTTCACCTTACAAACCGGCCAATTCTTTCATTTAAAATGCGTATTGAATCAGAGGTGGAGTTGAGACCTTCAAGAATAAGGAAAAAAGGAAAATAAGATTAAATAAATTATATTTACAACGTTCAATTTCTTTATTTACAGTTAGTTTCTTCTGAAGTCGCAGAAAAAGTACCGTATGAATCTCGATGTAATGGGTATTAATACACCGTGTGAAGTAAACAATACTAACTCATTCCTCACTCTTATCGTAATATTACACTTGTGTATTAATACCCATAATTACATCATCGTTTCATAATGTACTATTAAAGTTTCATGAGCAAATAACAGTTTATAACTATTTGGATAGCGAAAGTCAAAAGAATTCATCAAATTGCAAGCTTTTCCGTAATTAACTTTTCAAAGCCATTAACTCAGATACTAATTAATTTCGCAAATCTCTGACAAAAAATTTGGGAAAAGTGGCATAATATTGAAATTATCATACGAAATAAGTTGGAGGTTTTGTAAATCGCAATACGAATTATACTGGTATACACTTATGTCTTTTTATTTCAGGTTTCTTGGAACCAACCTCAAATACAGTATTATTAGGTACCCTCCTATGAGAATAAAGCGAGATGTTATTTTCAGTTTCACTGATGTACTTGGTAAGTTTTGTTTTAGAAACTGTTTTATTAATTGAACGCCAAAAACAATCAAAAGTGTCTAAATTTTAATAATTTGTTGTTTTAAATACATATGTTTTGAAATGATAATGTTATGTACATGAGTAATTGGAATAATTATTGATTATTCTTGTAACAGTGAACATTGGAGGAACCGTGGGACTGTTCCTGGGAAGCAGCATTCTTAGTTTCATTGAAATTATTTACTTCTTCACCTTAAGACTCTTTTGGCACATTGTGCATTCTATGAGAGGAAAGTGAAAATTAATTGTTAATTATCGTATCTTCATCATTCATTTTTAAACCCACGATATCCGGTTTTCCGCAATTTCCATATTTAATAGCAAATCTTAATTACAAATCTCAGGAATCTGAATTTAAAATACTGACAAGTCTGTCATTCATTTCTGTGCCTTCTCAGAGCAATTTTAGAACTCTATTCGAGAATGTTTATAGAGTAAGATAAGAAAATTCGTGTGTCTAATTTTGTTAGATAACTGATAATACTTGTCAATCTACAACAATAAGAAAAAATTATATTAAGACTCTTATTCTGACTTCCCGATAATAGTTTCTGTTACAATTACTTTTTTCTCTCCAATAATTTTGCCATATGCTTTCTAAAAAGGTGAGGTTATGAAGTTTTGTGTAGATTGTTGCAATATTTTATCAAGATATGTCTGTTAATGGCAGTATTCAATTAAATTTGTTCAGTATCTGCACCTTTCGAACTTTCGAAATTTGTTTTTCCGAGTGAAGAGATATTTATGTAAATGTTGTAATGGTCACCTTTTTTCGGTAAACGATGCAGGAATTGATCTGACTCACGCAGATAATCATTGCTCAGATCGCGAGAATGCAACCACCACAACCAATAGTTGCAAACGTAGTGGAGGACGTAAGAGGTTTTGCTGTGGGTGTTGATCTTCATGTAACGCTGCCCACACAGTCGCTTAATGTAAGCTGTACATCGCTTTCAAGATTACATTTATTTATCACTCTCAGTACATTGCAGTGGGACGACCTGTAATGCCTTCCACTGCTGGGACCAGGGTTCAAATCGCGATCACTTCTTGTGGATTTTGTGGCGGACGAAATTAGTTCGCGGTAAGTTTTCTTGTTCCCTCGTTTACCCTGACTCGAACTCCATTATTACTCCAACATCATTCCCAACTTCATTATTAATCCTCCATCAAATCATTCATCTATTTATTTATTTATTTATTTAAATTTTAAAAAGTAAAAACTCTGTCAGGTGCAATGAGGAGAAATGTGTTCTGTGAACGTTTTCTGAAATTGAGCACTGCCACCGTTGAGAACCACCGCTTAGAAGTTTGTGGAAACGAAACATGAAATAACCTGACACGATGCTTATCTCGTTGACTTAACATCCACAATTCCGAAGATTCTGCCATGTTCGCCTGTGTTCGAGGTTTTATTTCTGGCGTGGTGCGAGAAAGTCTATATGCTCTACTAATGAATGCAAACTTAACTAAATTTTTTACCTCTTGCGAAACATCGGATGAACGAAAAGGAATGGAGTTAGGCTTGGACTTCTCTCGTAAAGAAAAGTGAAAGGGAATTGCTGGCAAGCGAGGATGAGGGAAAACTGACTGTGGGATGCAGTCGGGCGAATTCCAAATACCCTAGGAAGCATCTGAGGAGCATATTGCAGGGAACATAACACTATACTTACAAGTAAACCTGGAAATGGGTGAATAGCTTTTAAACTGTGCAGTGACATGATGTTGGAATCATGATGGAATGAGATACAAAGGAGGCAGGAGAATCACGAGAAAACTTGCTACAAATGCGCTTTGTCCGCAAGAAGTTCCACTTCGATCGATCGGGATTTGAACCCCTAGCAAGGAAAGGCGAGCGGTCAGATTGCTACCCCGCGGGTCTCCACAACTTGGAGGACAGCGCGTGACTTTCAGACGGATGTACTTAGTCGTGAGCCAAAGTTGAACGGCATAGAACAGGGCTGTACAACAGGCGGCCCGCGGTGCCAATTGTTGTGACCCGCTAAAGTTTATTACTCAAAAGTGAAAGTTTTGCAGATGACACAGCAATCTTCTCCACAAAACGAGACAGAAACAGCAATAGAGGATCTGCAAAACCATCTCACTATATTTTCCGATTGGGCACAGAAATGGCACATTCTGATAAACGCAAGCAAAAGCCAAGGGAAAATATTCACTCTTCGAAGACCACTTGACCCACCCACACTCACCTATCAAAACCACAACATACCATGGATTCCTGCGAACACCACGGCAAAATACCTTGGAGTATTACTCGACAGACGACTCACATGGAGACCCAATATCATGCATAGAATAGCACTAGCCACCAAGCGAACACATCAATTATATCCCCTACTCAAAAAATCATCCCCACTCCAACTACACACATCCATTCATCTTTACCAAACAATGATACGACCTATATTAAGTTATGCATCTCCTTTCTGAGCCGCAGCATCCAAAACAAATATTCAGAAAATCCAAACTTTCCAAAATAAATTCCTAAGAATAATCACAAAAGCACCCTGGTTCATTCCAAACTCTCAAATCCATCAAGAACTCGGTATCACACCTATCACTGTACATTTTTCCCTTCTATCCCCAAAATTCTATAACAAAATTTCTCGAATACCTTCAGCTATCCATTTCAAACTTGGCAAACAGAACCCTCATCGTAAACGATTAAAAAGGAAATTACCCAGAGAATTTTTTGACCCTCCTTAAGCACACTGGAAGCGATTAGCCTTTCCGTGCAATATAAAGTGCTTCTGAAAATGTAATAATCACGATAAAAGAAAATTTCTTGCAAACTTGCTGTATAAAATAAAATCAACTACTGTACCAGTCGTTCACGGCTGCTGAGGGCCTCAGGCCAAGCAAGAATTAAAAAAAAAAAAAAAAAAGTGAAAGTGCATTGCATTCATGTCGGGCGAGAACATTGTGCACCTAACGCACGCGCTCTGCCGGGGTCAACGCCCCGTTTAAGTAAAAATATTAGGTTGTTTAGATTAAAAGATTTTTTCTAGTTAATTCAGAAACTCAAAGTCATCCCAATGTATTTCGCTGCGTTATGCATGATACGGCCTGATATCATGAATTTTTCCTCCTTTCTCCCCAACCCCACCCGTTTTAAAGCTGCCGAACAAACTGTCGAGATCAACAGTGCGGGGAAGTCAGGAGTGGATCGCCCGAGTAATGAAGATATGGCCCGCAACCGTATTAAAAGTTTAGTTGTGGTCCTTGAGGTCTTGCAAGTTGGCATAGAAGGTACTCCACACTGTCGTCGATATACGATTTATATCTAATCACGATTGCGACTTTCAGATGCCGTGTGTTTTCTTGCAAAGTTGTGAAACTGTTGTAAAAGAGGATTGTTTGTTATACTTTTAGTTGGACTGAAGTGGAAGCAAAAGTTATATGTTAAGAAACAACATGTTGTACAAAATGTATCCATTCTAGCTGGCAGTGTTCGTATGAATAAAAGTAATTACTTTGAATATAGTATGTAACACTTGATTATCCCTATTCCATCCTGAGAATTATTGGGTTGAGGAATCCTCTTAATTCCTTCCGCATTTCAAAAATGTTTTCAACCTCACAATCGTGCATGGTCAACGAGTGTACGATGAGAATTTGGAACACAAGGGCGTATTCTTGGATTTTATTTAATTATTATTTCTTAATTTTATAGTCTCTAATAATCTTGTTATTCATGCAACTTTAACAATTCGCCTTCCGACGGAGCTAACTTCGTTAGCTCAACACATTCTTTATAATTTACAATTTTCTAATTCGTTTATAATTTCGTTATATTACGTAGTTGTTTCTCATTTAACTTCCTGAAATATATTATTGGATAAATGAGTTTTTTGACATGTATTAAGACTTTCATTTTTACTTCGGGATTCTTCCTTAATTCTATTGATTTAGGATGTTCCTGCTTTTGTGACGTGATTGAAGATAGCAGAAGCTCGTGAGTACTGTATAACTGAATACTGTAGTAACTGAGAGTATGCTAAAAGGTTTTGTTTATTTCTTCTTAATGAAAAATCATTGTTTTAAAATATAAACCTGCGATTAATGTTCAATTTTCTTGAGACTGTTTTGTAGTTTACAGATATTTTGATCGCAAATAAAATGTTAAAATAGTCTAAAATTGTACTAAAACTAATATTAATTAAGGTTTAATCTGATTACTCAAATTATCAATACTGGACCAAATCTGATTACCCAAATTATCAATATTAAACCAAATCTGATTACCAATATTAGAGCTTCCACGGCAAAATATTTAAACTATATTAGTCGCTCGGATTGCTCGGGGAATCAACTGATGGCACTGCTTTGCCTCTGACCCGAGGTGCTAGGGTTCGAGTCTCGACAATGGCGTAATTTCGACAATAGCTAGAGGGCTAGGTGGATATCAGTGGCCGTCTGGAGGACAATTCTAGTTGTCTGGTCTGATCGGTAGTTTTATATGATTTCTACGATCAATACCAGGCGAATGCCAGAGTGGTACCCTAACAAACAGGCCACGGACCGTGCGCAATCTTGCCTTTCTCTTCCTTGTCCTATTGTCACCTTACTTACAGACTTACACTACACTTATAACACAAACTACATATGTACTACACTTCCACACATGGAGACTAGTTGAGAGTATAGAGCTTGTCCCGGCTGGGGCGGTGCTTCGCTGGTGGGAAGTATCAAATTGGGAAACCCTCCCAAGCTGACGTGTTTGTCGGCGCAGGATGTCGCCATCCAGCAGAGGAAGTACACTACCACTTATGGGATAAAACACTTACGGATGTAATGACCATAGCTGTTGACGCGCCTGGAAACATGAAATAATCAATCAATCAATGAATCGAGACTATATTGAATTTTCCAAGTGGAATCTTCGTTATTCTTCTTGGTATTCGAAGGGAGCCAAAAATCCTCGGTAGCTGAAGAGTCAAATAAAGAATAAAAAAAGATTCCCCGTTTGTTGGAATTCAATCAGCTATGTATACTGTCACTAACTCATGCCAAGGTGAGAAACCAATAAATTAGGAAAGGTATTTGCAATCTGAAATACAAATTATTACCGCAACCTATCAACTACTGTTACAGACGATTCTGTAAAAGAAGAATACACTGATAATGATGACAACGCCAATGTGTAAGAGCTCTGAGAATTTAAATAAATAGAGAATAATGTCGTTTACCAAGGTTCAGAAAATTAACTATGTGGTCTAATTCCTTGTTTTCTTGTTTATTGTATTGCTTAGTAATATTTACATCGTTATTTTCTACAACAGGGGCGTTATTTCAGTTGCTGAGAATACAAAATACAAGTATAACTATCTTCAAGTGCGTTCTGCTCTGATAAAAAGGAGATACTGATGAGGAATCAATTTTTCTCGATGTAAAATATCGGAAGGCTTCTAGGATATTTTCAGCATAATCGAACTACATAGTCTCTTTCTTCACAGAGCATTTTTTCTTAAATAAACTTTTTCTTAAAAAAATAATCCAGTCTTATCTTTGACAGTAGTTGTGAAAAGAAGTGTTGAATGTACTTCTTCAGCATGTGTTGGTTTCCATAACACCTTAAGAAATGTCATGACCAATTTCATGTTGTTTTATAATTTGTAACACAATCATGCAAATAATTCTATTTCTTCCTGTAAATTCAAGATTTTGGACTACTGGATGTTTTTTCTTCTCACATGGATAATTTTGAAAACACTTTATTATGAATGGATTACATAGAATTAAAATGTGTGTTATAGATAAAGAGTTTTAAATTCTGCATACGTAACATTAATATGTTTCACGAGTATTCTGAGTATTGCATTTAAAAAAAAATTGTGATCATTCTAAAAGAATTTCATTTACACGGGGAAATTAATAAACCTAGATATTAAATTATTGATGTAATCGACGCCATGTACATGAGATAAAGAATGGGAATATACTCCGTCTCCTTCCAAATATTTCTCTTGCAAGTACAATTTTTTTATAGATCTCTTGAGACTGGCTTCTTTGATTGTCTGTACTGACATTTTTTATTAGAGATACGAAAAATTAAGCATCAGAAGTGTCAGAAAATCGTTATTTCACGCTTATGTGGCCTCGGTATATCAGGGCCATTGTAGTAAGCTAATAAAACCTTACACCCATCATTAAATTGAAAAAAAGCTAATTATATGCTGAACAAAAACCACTTTATTTTAATTCCATAACCACGTTTTTCTAATCGAATCACTTTCAAAGTTTGAATAATAAATAGAAATAATTTTACATTTCTTAAGAATCCGCCCCATTGTTATCACTGCAGCAACCTCGCAGGCAAGATCTTAGGCGATAATTGACATAACATGAAAGATTTCTAAGTAAATAGTTTTACATATTCATTAATCATTAATATTGCATATTATTTTAGACGAAAGTAATTGTATTAGAAACAATTGTTACACCGGCTTGATTTAAAAAGTTACTAATTTCCTAGATCAAACTCATTCTCGTAACAACTAACACATACTATCGCAATATTTCACGGTATATTTTGCCGTGCATGAGTGGTTGTCACTGAGATCTGCTGACAAGCGAATAGCGCACGGCAGCTTGCCGGGGTCATGAATAATTGAAAGAAGCCTCGACATAACATGGCCATAGCTCCGGATTGTTGCGTGTCGAAAAAGAATATTCCTCTCGAAAGACGGGTGTCCCTTGCTTAATACTTGACAGCAACTTGGTAAATTCAACATGCATCAATTGACGAATATATTGGCCGAACTTAGGAATTTTTTTTAATCCTTAACATGTTAAACCGAAGAGGAATTATCTCTGAACACAATAGAAACTTATTAGATTACAATATTCAATGTGTTTTCGGAAGCTTTTTTCCCCAGTGCATCAAAGTCGTATGGATTAAAAACGGAGGGCATTTTAGAAGCTCACGAGTTGAATAACTGGAACAACTTGAAGCTAGTGTTGCTACAATATACCACACTTTCTCGTATTACTTGTTAAATCAGTAATGATTATTTTTAACTGTTCCAGTCAGTAGCGGTTCGAGGCTTCATTGTAGATAGATTCACTAGCAAATATCTCAAATTCGTCAACTAAATGCAACAATTATCTTCCGCTAAGCTTTCGCATCTCCCTTTACTTTCTGGACATACTGGATAAATAGAAGAAATCGTGCGGCGGAAATCGACTATTTTTCGACAGAAAAACTTACATTGTCGGGCTCTGGTAACGAAAAAGGAGATAAATCTTGTTCGTGTACGTAGAAAATCTCTTCTTCAAACAATTATAGACAGAAACCATGTTTTATTGGACCTTAATACCGAAAAATCGATTGACGGTCAAAAGTCTGTCTATTAGTTCGCCCGTCTGTCTGACACGCGAACGGGCGGGTTTCCAAGAAACACTTTTTGATATCAGGAAATCCAAAGACGTGTATTTCCGTCAAAATCTCGAATTCAAAATTTAGCAGCATTTCATAACTTTGTGCAGTTCATATTTACACAGTGTTTTCAGATCAAACATATGAGGATGTTGTTTTGTCGGCGCGAAGATGGTGATCTCTACAATAAAAAAATGCATTGAATTTTTTCTACAAATATTTTAGGTCTTTCTGTAAATTTTCTAGCTCTTTTTACGTCTGATTATCTTGAAATATAGAAAGTGATAGATTTAACGTTCGTCTTAACCCAAAACTGGCCGTAATTAAAAAAGTGTTCGGAATTTGGTAAAATTTTAATACATAGCATTAATTAGGTAGCATTTATTGGAAAAAATGTTATTTTCAGTTTTTATTAAAATTTGATGGTTTTTGAGAAGGTGTGAAATTTCATACCATGGCCATACGGGGGTCAAAAATTGATAATTAGAAGTTTATATTCTAGAAAATTATTTATTGATAGGAAGACGTTAATGTTACAAAGTATCTTAAAAAACATTAAATATGGATAAACATTACCCTGAAACGATTTTCTAATATAAAATTTTAAGCAATCAATTCTGGCTATGGTATTGCACAAAGCAAGATTTTGGGTGAAGACCTACATTACATTTCACACACTGAAATGTAGTGCACTTTTTGCACTGTGCACATTTTCTTTGCTTTTCTGCTGCATCTACCAAATGCCCAATATTGTCTAATCGTATTTCTCTTAGCACTTGTTTGTTGGTTTTGGGTTTTACCCCTCTTGGTTTTTCAATTGCAGGTGTTGAAAGAATAGCAAGCACAATTCTTCGAGTGAATTCTAGAAGAGGCACGTCTTTATTTGCTTGTTTGTACAACAGCCATGAATTCACAACGGCTCCGTTGAGACAGAAACGAAATATTGGAAAGTACCATTTTTTATTGCGTATTCGGATACGGTATAATCCTCGCAATCGATCGAAAAGATCGACTCCGCCCATACATTTATTGTATTCCTTCACTAAGGTGGGCATTGGGACTGATGTTCTTTCCCGTTTTTCCCGGCTCCATCTCTTACACGTTGTCACGCCTTGTACAGCGTCATAATCAAGATTAGTTGCCAATGTAACTTGACTATTGTCATTCCAGCGAATCAAAGTAATAGATGACTGAGCATCCCTAAGAACATGGTGCGATCCCCGTGCTTGCTTCTTTAAATCTAGCAATGGAGCTTTCTCGACTCTGTCAGAGCGGATAGTGCCGATTACATATAGATTATATTTCTTCAGGGTCTCAAGTAAACCTATGCTGTTAAAAAAATTGTCCATAAATATTATGCTGTTGGGAGGGAGGTATCCATGGCAAAGTTTGTGGACAACACTTGAACCAAGTGTTTGACCAGGTTCCCTGGATTCTTTTGCTCCTACATATGGGTCGAATTTTATCAGGTAACCGCTTGGAGTAGACATACACCAAAATTTGAAGCCATATCTGATAAGTTTCCCACGTATGAATTGTTTCATAAAATGATGCCCGTAATAAGGCTCCATTGCTTCATCGACACAAAACTTCCCTCCCAATGGTTTTATTAAATTCTGAAATTTTTCATTTAGTGCGTTGATCACAGGTCTCACCTTGTAAACTCTGTCTGTATTATTATTTTCATTATTATCATTGAGATGAAAGTACCTGTGCATTTCACGAAAGGGACCTCTCTTCATTGCATTGCTTACTAGTGAACTGTGAGTATCAGGTGTCTGCTGCCAGTACATGTCTCTATGAGGCAAAGAGTGATATCCTGAGAAAAGCAAGATAGCAATGTATTTATATACACATTCATGCGAAACTTGAATTTGGGCCCCTCTCTGCATGGCATATATGGCAGTTTCACGACAAATCCTATCAATTAGATCTTCATCAAAAATTATCCTAAAAACATCGATAGGGGCTAAATTCTTATCTCTAATTTCCTTAACAAAAAATGGCTCTGACTGAATGCAGTTATCAGTTCCGATCGTAGGTGTTAAATTTACCTCTTCCCATTTTCTTGACCTTTTCACAATACAGGATTTTGACTTCATTGCATGTTGTTCACTCGTAACTTCATGAAATTCGTCCATTCCATTGTCTTGACCAAATACAGTTACACCGTTTTCAATAAAGTCCATCCGCGTCTTTCCGTTTTTTGTGCTAGAAATTATTCTTCGAATTTCAGCAGGCCGCGCGAGAAGGCCTCTACCAAGATCACGAATGTTCGCACGATCCCCTTCTAAATCACTACCAGCATCATCTTGGTCGCTCGCAGCTCCATCAACAGCAGGTTGCAAGACAATTTCGAGTTCATCTACGTCTTTTATCAGTTCTGCCTCAGTATCAGTTTCCGCAAGTTCTTCTAATACATTCAGTATTGCCTCAGTGTCGTCTGCTATATTTATTCTGAAAATAAATAAATATTACTTCTAGATTACCTAAGTAATATTCTAACTTACTATACTTTTGAAACGTGTGGCGTAAGATGTATATAATATAGTATGGTATGGGCATCAAAAGATTGTACTCTCAAGTGGCCATGGTATGAAATTTCATACCCTAACTTATATATGATAATATATCTCAGAATATTTGGTTTTTGTAAATTTGTGTATATCACATTAAAAGTTCATGTCTCTCTCAAAACATATTGCAAAGGAAATATTATATTACATAAATAAATAAACCAGAAAATATAAATGAACATACCGGGACGTCATTGTCGACAGTGCCGCTACGGACGCACGAAATGATTGTTGTTCCAACCCAAAGAATGGAGAAGGAACTGATTCCTAATCAGTTGAAACAATGTTGCCAAACTTCTTTACAGAATGCAACCCCTTTCAAACGTTAAATTTAATATTTACCCACAGCAGAAATATTTAAGTTCACAAGCGTGCGTGGTATGAAATTTCATACCATGGCCAGTTATGGGTTAATTCTATGCATCGATATTAATTATTTTAGTTTTTTAAATGAAGTTTAATTATTAATTATAAATGGTTTTAAAACATTAGTTATTTTTATATTACTTAAAATATTGATTAGTCATTTTCTGTTTCCGGACGCGTAACTTGTTACTAGTCAAAGTATTATTGAATATTAGTCCCGTAAGCGTAGTGCTTTTTGTATCCCGGAAGGTGGTGTTGTTGCTCTACTGTAGGAATGCCTGTTCAACCGGTCGCTAGAATTCACCTCCAGACTGCGCATGAATTCGTTCTAGGTTTGTAGCCAGTGTCGAAAGTCCGCCGGGACTCGAACCCCAGGGCCTCCCGGGCAGAGACACTGCAATGACAACAGTTGACGCCCTGAGCCACCTAAACCGGTCGCGTTTTTCGGAGATTTCTTTTGTCAACTGCACGATGAAGTTTTAGGGGATCATTCCATCGCTCGGTCCGAGGATGGGAATGAGAACGAGAAGGTGAAGGTGGTGTCACAGACGGCGTCTGTGGTACGTTGAGTGGAGCACTACTCATCCACTGATCCGAATAAACCGTGGAAACGCCCTATCGGTCTCCTAGAATCCTCACGCAGACATTGGTGGGCTTCCGCTCATTTAGCATTTAGACGAAAATGCTGCCACTAACGTGGCTAGAACCAAGATTTTTCTCTATGATCTAAGCTTTAGACTCGGGCTCGCAACTATATACGCCAACCCAATCGGTAAATGCAGTCACACGCAATCAATACGAAATCATATCCTAAACAAATATGTCGCACAAATAAATGAATGTTATCTTTATTCCCGCATCTCAAATTACCAATCAATTTCCACATGCTGACATTCTGACATTCACACTTTTGCTATTTATCGTCGTTTCAGAATATTTACATTATTAAACAATTTTGCGACAATTTTTGATGTCGAGTGAATCAATATTTAGTAATTTCATGTTCAAATAAATTGCTCTTGATTGCCTTTCAAGCTATTGAAATTTTCGCTAGAGTTCAAATCCGGATATTTAATGTGGAATTTATGATGAACAAAGCCTGTTCGTCGATCCGGTGGCCGATTCGCTAAAGCAGTAGTGCCATAGCGATCTCGGACCAAAGATTCACGGGTTTGAGTCCCGTCTCGGGCATGGTTGTATTTGTTCGTCGTTTCGGGCTTGTCCAGTTAGGACAAGCTCTAGGTTACCGTCTGGTCTCCTGACATAGTGGAAGTATAGTGAATATAGTGACTGTGAGTATACGTATGGAATGAGGTTAGTAAAAGGAAGACGAAAGAAAAACCGCCTCTCGTCCGTGGCTTGGTTGTTAGGGTACTGCTCCGGTGTATTCACCTGATGTTGAACGAAAAAAAGGAAATCTTCCGCTTAGAACAACCGGCCGCTAGAAGTCACCTCCAGACAGCTGAAGATGAAACTGACTGTAAAGATGAAATGATATCATAATCATATCACTTCATCTTCACAGTTACCGTATTCACAGTTAAATCCAATAGTGGTAGCTAATGACCTATATGTTGATGCGACCTTAAATAATAAAAAAAAGGCCTGTTCGTTGCAAATTTTCTCGGGATACTTTCGGTTTTCATTACTTTTTCATTCCAACAATGCTCCGTTTTATCATATGAACTTCCATCCATCCATCATATCCATCCATATTAGGTATAATACCTGGTTCGGTTCTGAAATAATAATAATAATAATAATAATAATAATAATAATAAGTGAAAGTGACTTAAACCCCCCAAGTGCGTCTGCCATGAACTATTGGTCTCAGATTTGGTCCACCCCAAAGCAACATTTTGATGAAGCATACTGGATACGACAGGAAGAAGAAGCTTGTCACAATATCCCGAAAATGAGTGGAGTTGTGATTTCAACAGAGGATGTAAAAAGATCTATACGAAGAACCCACAATTGGAAAGCTCCAATAGATGGAACACACAATTTTTTGGTGGAAATATCTGACTTGCACTCATGGTATATTGGCGAGTCAATTTCAAAACATTTCGAATGGCTGTAGGCCAGAATTGTGTACCTTGTACCTGTGCTGCCAGAATTTTGGACCTAGAGCGTGACATTTATGTTACCGAAAGGTGAAAATGCGTCTTGTCCCGAGAATTATAGACCCATTGCATGTCTACCTACAATTTATAAAGTTCTCACCTCCATTATTGCCACCATACTCGACGAGCATTTGAAAGAAAATGATCTGCTTTTGCAAGAACAGGGTGGTTGTAGGATGCAAAGAATTATTGATAATAGATAATATTATATCCAGGCTTGTAAAAAAGAAAATGCATACTTTGTCTGTAGGCTGGATTGATTTCCGAAAGGCATTTGATTCCATTCCTCATTCTTGGCTTCTGCGAACTCTTCAACTCTACAAGGTTCACCCCTCTATCATTAAATTTCTTACAACGTGTATGAACAGCTGGCGAACAACACTGCATGTTAGGAGAGGGGAAACTGAGTTACCAGACTAATCCTTTGCGAATTTGTAGAGGCATTTTTCAGGGAGATAGCTTATGCCTGCTCTGGTTTTGCTTATCATTGAACCCTTTGAGCAGAATGCTGAATGCCTCCGGCTATGGATATGCTTTAAAGAACCCCAAGAAGATAATTTCCCACCATTTATACATGGATGATCTCAAGCTCTATGCTAAAGGACCAGAACAACTTCGCAGCATGCTGACACTTGTTGAAAGCTTCAGCAGCTCTGTTTGTATGGATCTTGGTTTGGAGAAGTGTGCTGTTGTTCACGTGAAGAAAGGTCGCGTCCAGAATAGAGAAAATGAACCTCATTTGATGGAAGACTTGAGAATTCAAGAACTCATCAATGGAGATGAATATAAGTATCTCGGCCTCCAGCAGCTCTTAGGAACTGCAGATGAAAAAATTAGAAAACAAATGGAAAGGAAGGTTCTCTCTCGTGTTGCAAAAATCTGCAAGTCCTCTATTAATTCGAGAAACAAATTTACAGGAATTAACACATAGGCTCTTTCTGCAGCATCGCATACATTTGGAGTTGTTAAATGGTCTGAGACATCTTTACAAGCTTTCGATAGAAAAGTCAGAACACATCAAAATATCAGATGCATCATCCTCGAAGTTTCACCGAAAGGCTATATCTTTCAAGACATTATGGAGGCCGTGGACTGTTAAGTCTTGAAGTTATGTGCCGCCAGCAAGAAAAACAGCTCAGACATTATTTCATCAACAACAAATCCATGACGGCCATCTGTGCACAAGATCACGGTTATACATCTCTGAAGCTGCTCCAAGACAACCACAATCCAAGTTTTCCTAAATGTGAGGATCGAATTGAGCAGTGGAAATCAAAGGAACTCCATGGCAGGTTTGCTACAGCGCTTCGAAGTAACGCCATTGATATGAAAAGATCAACTGAATGGTTTGAGAACCGCTGGGCTTTTTGGCGAGACGGAAGGATTTGTGCTGGCCATTCAAGATAAGGTAGTAACCACTAATAACTACAGGCGATATATCATGAAAGAGAATATCAGTGACATGTGTCGCCTTTGCAAGAAGGCCACCGAATCTATTCAACACATCTGTAGTGGATGCTCTCAGTTGGCACAAACAGATTATTTACAACGCCACAATAATGTAGCCAAAATCATTCACCAAGCTCTTGCCAAAAGATCAGACTTGATAAAGGAAAGTCTTCCTTATTACAAATATCTACCGGAGCAAGTTTTGTTTCATGAGTGAACAAAAATCTTATGGGATAATGCCATTGTTACAGATAAAACAATGGAAGCAAATAAGCCTGATATTGTCGTGTTCGACAAAACTACTTGCAGGGCAATAATAATTGATATTGCAGTCCCATTAGATCATAATTTGCTGCCAACAACTGCAGAAAAGAAAAGAAAATACCAGCCACTCTCAGATGAACTGAAAAACCTCTACAAACTAAAAGAGGTAGATATTGTGCCCGAAATTATTTCATCTAATAGGCTTGTTGCTGAAGATTGGAGGATTCTGAACGAGAAACTCCATCTAAATGAGTGGCACTTCAGAACCATGCAGAAGGCCGTGCTGCTGGCAACCACCAATATTGTGCATAAGGTTCTCTCTCTTAGTCATTGAGGCGGAAGCTGAGTGCACTGGAGCAAGAAATTCTCACCATCTGTCTCGCTATTTGTGTTGACGTTCGATCCTTGAGTTATATTTGAAAACTCCGGACGAGCGTAAAAATTTGAATAATGAAAATAATAATGATAATAATAATAATAATAATAATAATAATAATCTTTCCATGCTTTCTTTGTGCATAATCCAGTTTACGAATTCCCTAATATTAAAATAGTTGATTCTTTTGAGTGTAAACAAAATGTCTCCCTATTCCACAAATTTTGTTAGAATCTGGCATGACTCGTGTAAATCGTAAAAATCTCGGCAATGTAAGTTGTTATCTGCGTTGCAATGAATGGGCTCGCTGTCCCAGTCACGACAATGTCACTCATATAAAATGAGATTGCTGAGGAGCATTGAATTATACAATAACCTCATGAACTGTTTCTGCTAATCAAAGATTACCGTCACATGAACTTGCACGAAACCTTTAATTTTCGTTGCATGAAAAGGCAGGTGTTCGTAGCTTGTGTTTAAAACAGTTCTTGCAGTGGAGCAGCTACGTAGGACTTCGGAGTCCAGGTGTTAGAATAGAAAAGAGTGTAACAGTAGAAGATACTCGTCTAAGGAAATGGAATTGAACTACAGCTGAACGAGTGAGATGTTTTAGATTTCTTTACAACACTGTAACTGGAGATTTATTTATTGACTTGCCTTAGAGCAAAATAAGGTGTAAAATAATTATTTATTTCGAGCGGTGAGTTATCATTCTTGCATTTGTATATTTGAACCTTAGGCATTTAATGAAAAGTGCAAATATAGCATCAGACCATAGTGGTGCAAACCTTGTTGGTAAATTCCTTCAATAAATGCAAATTTTCATGTCATGAATGCAAGAAAATTAAAGTTCATGCGATTGTCTTTACAAGATTAATGAAGGACCACGAAATCTGAAGAACAGTATGTTCATAACGTTCTAGACATATTTCGTTAGACATATTACCATTTTTCCGGAACTCGTAATTCTCCAGTGGGCGTAGTGATAATTTGAAAAGGAAACTCTAATACCTTATCTTTCGCAATAGTGTCCCCGTTATTTTTTTAAAACACTAACTTTAGACAGCCCATATCCCTCCCACGTTAAATATAGAAAGTTTGGTTTTCCAACATCATAATCCTTTGAATTATTCAAACTTTGGGAAGAAACTCACAATCCTACTCTTTTTTGAATTCGTCAATGACTATCTGCAACAAAGATCGTCAGAAGTACCAGCCATACGTTACTTTCCGTGATAAAGAAGAGAACTTGAATCATTGCCCTGCTTTCCTACGCACGACCCAACGAAACCTCCTCACTTCAATAAAGTGTCAAACACTTAACGCGAGTCCTCAAAACAGAACAAATTCCGTGTGTTTGTGTCCACCGGAGAGAGGAGAGCAGCGATGATCAAACCGGGCAGTCGGAAAGCGGACTTGTTGGCACCGAATCCGTACCAACACGAGCTCCGCGTGGAACCTCTATCGCTGGGGCTTCGGGGGTTGCTGAAGCGAAAGCGCTGTGCCGGGGGGGTGCCGGGGTTGGGGGCGGGGGCGGGAATGGGGATGGGGGCGAGGGCGGGCTCCGCATCGGCCGCCTCCGCGCCCCAGCCCGAAGACGACTCTGCGAGAGCCCCGCGTCACAGGAACTGCAACGACAAGCTGTACGCCGTGTGGAACTACTTCTGGCTGTTCATGGAGATCTCGTCCATCCACGGCTTCAACCATCTCACCACGCGCCATCGCTCTCTGTGGGAGTAGTAAGACTTCCTTTTCTTCCTTTCGTGTCACTTATTATTACACTTATTTCATTGTTACTTATTACACAGGATGATTCAAACATATTCGTACTTTTATTCGAGTTTGTCTGGAAAGTAGCTCATTATTGTACTGTTTTACGGCAAGAAATTTGTTCATTACAGAGCGATTCTGCTGAAACCGTCCTATAATGAGTTTTTCCTGTTTCCTATGTCATCATATTTTCGCCATGTAACTGTTGCTTACGGGGAACCAAGGAGAATTGCATTATATTAAACGTTCGTGATTTAGTGTTGGTTAATCCTTAAGTGGACGCGCCGCGTACTGAGTATGCCATGCTGCATTTCTCAGCTTTTCTTTCCTAGAATTTCCAAAAGCCGGAAATGCTGATACCTAATACCCTACCGCCAGTTCTTGCTCTACCGATTGTGAGTCAGTACGTATTTTTATTTGTAGCAGGTAAGCTGTGTACTAACTCTTTTTCTTTGCCCGTGCATCTTGGCGTACTCAGTATGCCGCGCGCGTAGTTATGTAAGTAATGTTAACTTATTCATTTTTACCATTTTACGCGTAGCATTAGTTGCGATCTTCTAGATACAAAGTTTGGGATGGAATAACATTTGAAATTGGTCAAAACATCGTGTAACATTTTGTAATTTCACCTAGGTCTCATGAAAAATTAAATGAAGCAGACAGAAAATATACATATGTCCGATCACGATAGTAATTTTGAAGACATTCGCACATCACGATACAGTAGTGATATTTATAGCAATAGCGATGAGTTTTCTGAAAACAGTAGAGAATGCTTTTCTAAAATCATTTTCAAACACAATAGATCGTTTGTCAAGAAACAATTACAAGAAATTAAAACGTGGGAAATGACGCCCTTGAAAAGTAAACTTTCTAGAACCCCCAAAAAAATTTTTGAAGAAAATTCTTCCCGCCGTAAAAACAAAAGTGGCTAATAACATGAAAGATGAACTCTCTGCACCCATCACTTTCATAGATATTTCAGATGAATTGATTGATTTTTGGATGATGGTTGATTGATTGGTGATTCCGGAAACGTCAATTGCTAAGGGCATTATTCTCGTAAGTGTACTGCATAATTTTGCTGAGGACATGGGGTGATCTTCCCCAATTGGATGATGAGATCCGGCGCCGACCCACCGTCGGATATCAGGGTTTTTCCAACCAGGTACTCCCACCAGTGGGCACAGAGCGTAATTAATAAAGCATCTAAATAAAATAGTTCTGTACACCAATAAGCACATCATGCAAAATAGACATATTGTTAGTCTGGAATCTTGTAAATTTGTCAATAATTTTGCGTACTTTTTGTTTATTTTGTTGAAAACACTTCTGAGTAATGCAAACATTTTCGAATAAATTATTTTAGTGTAATAAACTCGTTATTTAAAGTATTTGGTTACATTTTAGTTGCTGGACATCAAGCAAAAGAAATGGCGTACTCAGTACGCCGCGTGCCCGTTTACGTGACTATTGCTCGCGCCCCTACTTGAGGGTTAACTTGTTATAGATCTCATTTGTCAACACATACAGCGCTTTTACTTGTAGCACAAGATACGTCTTTCATCAAGCTAAGAAACAAACTATAATCAGCAAGCCACGTAGCAAAGGTTCCATGCCAAAATATATTGAGTTAGCTTCCACTACAATCAAACAGGTACTTATCAATTGATATTTTATTTTCAACTATTTACATTAATTTTCAATATAAAGTACAGGATCTTTCTTTGGATCTTTCTTTCAATCTCTTTGTATACAAGTGAAGCGTCGCAATCGTCAACGCCGCCAAGTTAGATGAGCTCCGTCGCAATCGTCAGCGACACCAAGTTAGTCGTGCACCAGCCGACTCTTATGGAATAATTGCTTCTTATCAAAAACAACAATTTGATTTATTATTATCAAAATCTGCAAACTTCTAACACCATTTGCACTGATAGAAATATTTCAAGAACTTCCTTGTAGACACGAGAATCTTTTCAGGTCATTTCACTTCGACCTCTCAAAGTCTCTCACTTCTCAATATTTATCATTTTTTTTAGCAACAACTCCTGTTGCTAGGCAGAACATCATAACCCTTGCAACCCATCATAACTACTACGTTACACAAGTTTATTAAATGCCATGTGTTGATTTTCTTAAGCTTTAATAAGATCTTAAGTTGTCTATAAAGAGAAACAACCTATGGAATTATTAATTGTAATTGAAGAATTTATTAAAGAGCTGTTTGACGGTACTTTCCACTCATTTCGGAAAATAATGGGAGAAACACGTTTTCTAAGACACTTCTTGTCCATCCCGCATCCCGCCACTTACAAAATTCCTTGTATTATTTTACATATAATATTTTGATATTAATGGAAACATTTCAAAAGTTGCAGCTGTAGCATTTTCTAATATTTCGGGAGGAGTTTCCATTATTTCCAAATTATCTTTCAATCAAATTTCAAGATCAATTATATCGACAAAGCCAGACCTCGTCGCAAGTAAAGGAAACACAAGAACTACGATCAACAAGCTATGCTAACACAAGCGCTACCAAGGTCATATTAACAGAACAAATGATCGACTGATAACTGTGATAAACTACATTGCATGTCAGTGATATTATTTAATGAAAGGAAAACATGCATAAAAAGGGTCTCGAATAAAATATTGTACATTACACGGCAAAAGATCCTTTTCACGATTCGTCAAGGTTCCTTACACAAAATGAAACCAGTTCTTATGAATGCGTGTCCCACCAACCTTAATTTTTTGGTTATTCATTTTTTTAATGAATATTTACGCTAACATCCTTCCAAATACAACCTCACTTCATCTATGCACTCACACATATATTTTTTTCGACACAATTCGGGAATATTTAAAAGGATGTGACAGTCCTAGATTCGACGAGTATATGTGTGTCTAGAAACGAAAGGAGGACATTTCTAGCACTTGTTATGAGTTTTATGTGCTTAAGAGTTGTTACGACTATTCTTTAATAAATTAATAATGAGAAAACAAAGGATTGTGAGACACATGGTCATATGAACTGTTTGTCTTCTGTTTGTGTAAGAAAGTTTGTAAAAGTATATTTGAATCACCCTGTATAATGATAATTTCATTTTTAAAATGCACAAACATTTAGATGTTATATGCGAATTCATACTCAAAAATGTCCTTGTTCAAAAATGTCACACCTCTCCCAAACACGAGATACTATTAGTTGTATATGCCGTGAAATATTATTATTGTTATTATTATTATTATTATTAACATCGTTTCATCCTTTCTTTGAATCTTTCTTAGTGGTCGAGCAAGATGTACACAATAAGATCTCCTAAGGACTGTCTTTTATGAATATTTTGGGAACTGCATCCAGTTTTTTCTTTATTTCGTTTTTTCTTTCATTTTCTTTCATGAGCACACACAGTCCATCCATGGCTTCATATTCCTCACTATACATCATGGGTATATAAATAGTAATATATTCTTCTCATCTTTGGATACGATAAAATCTATTGTAATTTTTGTACATTCTAATATTCGTTCTTCCAAACGTCCATACATTTAGTTGTTATTATTGAAATGATAAAAAGTTCATGCTTTCTCTTCTGTCCCTAACGAGAGACGCTAATTAGTAGCTTGTACAGGTAAAGAATTATTTTCATAATTTATTTTCTTATTTATTTATTTATTTATTTGTCCGAGGATGGGGATGTGGTACAGAGAGAGAGAGAGAGGCTAGTTGGCACTCACTAGCAGTTTTTAACTTTTTTGGCACTCGGCAGTTTTTTCCGCAACACCAGTTATTTCGACACGTTTGATTGCATCAATACAAATTAAATTTATCAATCTACCTTGAAATATTTTTTTATTCGTGAATGTTTGTCTATCCTACTTTTAGAGTCATAAAAAGTCATCAAGTCAAATAATGCAAAACAACTCCGCTTGTGGTATTGGTTTGCGCAGGCTTTGAGGTACGCTGGCCAAAGTGATCTCTTCTTAGAGTAACTCCTTTATAAAAGGTTCCATAGAATGGGAACCCTTTCCCCTGAGACGGTTAACACATCGAGCCACCACCCAGTCGACGACGTGCTGTTGCAGCTGCCACATGAAATAGGTAGTCGTCCTCATATGTACCTCCCGCTCGTGTCATCTACGGGTCACATATTGATTGGTCATTACCAAGTCTAGCATCTAAAAAGTACCAACATTTGGCACCATGTAAGTGGCCACTACTGGAAGAAAATCATGGTTTTAAAATTAATAGAAAATATAATAAATTTGGAATTTTTAGGAAAGGAATTTATTGAGAAAGAGGTATGCTATTTGTCCTTTGAGAGTTACAAAAGGACTAAAGTACTGTATACCAAAAATATTAATAAAACCACGAAATTATTTTTAATTGTGGCCACTACTGGTGCTTTTACAGTATGTATGAACCAGAAAAGTAGTATTACTCCGCAGAGATGGTGACTAGGTGGAGGGCGAAGCTGGTTGATATTGTGCCAATTATCCCAATTGAAAAGTGCCAACCAGCCGGGGACGGAATATTTTTATAGATTGCTGCAAAATTGACAAGGGAACTAAAAACTAAAAAAAAGTATGCATGAAAATTAAGAGATTGGTTGAAGGTTTCAGCTGAAAAAGAAATCTGATTACAGAAGAAAATAATTTTCGAAAATGTTGCTCTCTGAGCACTAAAACACACTTGAGAACACGGTTGCACCATCGTTGCACAGATCATATTGGGACTTCTGTGGGAAGTTCGTCAGGCCGCGACGGACAAAAAGATAGAGCTTATGGAAGTTATGTAACCGTTACAGGAACCTGAGTGCCATCTAGCCCCGATTTACTCTACACAATAATTTAGTATCTTCAGAACTACGTGTGGCTGTTCATGAATTTTTCGTTCATGTATGTTTGTCACACAGCGCCCATTTTTTTCATATTTCATTTTTATTTTTCTCTCATTAACTTCAACCATTCACAGAGTCGGCTACTTCATGACCCACCATCGCTGTTTGTATAAGTAAGATACTCTCTCTTTCCTTTTTGAATTCTGCCAATTATACGAAATTTTTACGTAAATATATTGAAAATGTACAAACATTCATTTGTTATGATAATGGAAACGATTAAAAAGTTTCTGGATGTAGGATGTGCATCTTGTTAGTGGGTTTCATCTGTGGGAGCTAATGCTGAAATATACCATTGCTTCTGAACCGTAAATTTAGCACTCCTCCAATTTATCATACCCCCAAACCTCAGATCCAGTTGGTTGTTTTTATTTGTAACGAAATGCGATTTCCGTGCTTTCATAAATCTCTTTGCCTCTTAACCGTTTCCTGATTTCTTTCTCCCTTCTTTAATGAAAGGGCATTCTATAAGCTTCCTGCAATAGCTTTTCACCATGTCTTCCATGGCAAATCAGAAGAATAAGCTGGGTGGAATATTATTCTGATCCGCCAGGATGTTCATGTTCTTTGTCATCAGTGTCTTCTGGATAGTCATGATGGTGCTATGTTTTGCCGGCTGTGTCGCAATTGCGAAATCAACGTGGACACGCTACAATGAGAATCCTACGGTTCTCTCTATGGACCGAGACCGTTATTCATTCCGGATTCAAGGACCTTCCATTACTGTGTGTCCTTTCAAAGCTTACAACGAAAAGTTGTTTAATGCTATGTGAGTTTTCTTTCAGAATATATCAAAACTGAATCCTTAGAAGTTATATACACCGGATGAGTCGTTTCAAGTGAAGAAAACATTGCCGTTCCCTCCTTAATTAAATGAAAATAATGTTTTATTTTTTGCTAAGAAACGCTTCGTTTTTGCCAAGCAGTTTCTTCCTCTATAACTCTCAGAACTATGCTTACAGTGAGTCAACGCTCTGAGGAGCAATTCTTGTAAGTAAATATTACCGATGAAAAATCTACTCCTTTCAGATACAAATGAAGAATTTTGTGCATTGTCGGAATTGGGGTGCAAATAAAGACAGTCCTTTATCGAGCGCGGCCTTGCAATTGGCCTCTGATTATAGGCTGTCAAGACTTTAGGCCGCCAGCCGGTTCTCACAATTACATGCACTGCTATTCACAAATAACGCTATGACCACCCAAGGATACAAAATTTTCATAAAGTTGCGATGATATATAGGCTGCGATGAAATCGAAAAATTACAAGAAAACACTTTCTGCAGAAAGCTACGCTGTCAGAAATGTCATTAAATGCAATGTCAATTAATGTTTTGTACATGAAACTTATGTACCTTTGTACAATAACAATAACTTAATATATTTATTCATAAACATTTAAGGCATAAGTTAAAATCAGTATAGATTTTTATGCCGAGGTTCTCCCATTTTCCCTACCTCTTATCATTTATTCCATGCATTTATAATCATCTACCAAGATTATTCATTGATTCTTTCTATATATGACCAGTAAGCTTTGACTCTTGCATTCTAATGTCCATGTGTACATTAAATTTAATGTGCGTTCATGAAAATTACTATAATGTAATTTACATTAAAGTAATGCGGACATTTCTGAGAGCATACACTTCTGAGACCAAAATGGTAAATAAATGATTGCCCAAATTGCGGTTCAAATGAGTGCTTTTCGACCTGAAATGACTCATCTTATACAATCTTATCAATAATAAAATTTTGGTACATACCAATTATTTTTAATAATACTGTATTTTTTAATCTAATAGTGATTTATCGACACCAATGTCAACTCGTTGCCTATATATTACAGATTACAGAAACAAGGGAATACTACGATGTTTAATACATTTCTCCAGACTATATTTAATGCGTCCTATAAAAATTTTGCACATTTGAAGGATATTTCCGAGTCCTTTGAAGATTTCATTAAGCCTGCGAACTATCAAGACATTATATACGAGGTAAGTTTTCAATTTAATATAAAATATATTTGGAATTCAAACAAGTATAAATAAAATGAACTTAGAGATCAAAATGAAAAATGTTTTTGTTAACTTGACTTAATATTAAAAGGCACTATTAACAGTCGCATCTCAATGTCATTGTGGAACACGGGGAACATTTTTTGGGGGGGTGGTCAACGCTAATCACGTCAATCAACGTCAAATTGTAATATAAATTGAAGGAGACATTTTTATACTTGAGAAGTAATAAGTAATGACACATCTATTTAGCAATATATTACAATCAAGTTTGTTTAAATTATTTTAAAATTTTGAGTACGGCAAAGGCATATTATTTTGAACCCTTTTTGTTTTCTCGCTACGGAGTAGAGAGAAAGTTATATATTGCTGCGCGATAAAACGGCGACTTTTCGGCAGAAAGACATTTGCCCATTTGCAAACATTTGCCAAAACGAAAACCCTGTGCCTTTTTTTGGGAGGGGACCATGCCCCCCTGAATCCGTCACTGGTAGCGTGGTGTTTTAGAGTTTCGTATGATGTAAATTTACTTAGTAGCTAAGTAATGAGGACAGAGCTGTTACTGAGAGCAAAAAAAAAAAATTTTGCAGAAGAGATTTTATTAAGGGAAAAAGTAAATTTGTTGATGATTTAATTTGCACTTGGTCGTGTTCAAGCTGTCAGCAGAAATGTGAGGCGAAACGTATCACGTCAACGATTGTTGCGTGCCAAAGGCGGGTGAAGTGATAAGCCATCACCGCCGTTACTTCATATTATAAATTTCACGTAATCATATTGACAATTGAAATACTTGTGGGACAGCTTCGATGATTATCATGCCACGTATGTTAATTCACTATATATACGAATAAAATGGCAGGAAGCAATTTTCATATTAACTTTTAGATAAAAAATCTAGAGGTGCACATTCTTTTTCGTCCTTACTTCCATGGACAATTACGCAAAAAGTACTCAAATTTTCGAAAAATTGTGCATGATCTTATTTCATAATCCATCTTAAAGGAATAGATTTCATTAAGAGAAAAATCTCTATCTTTAATATTTCTGTTGTAGGAAGACTGTCAAAAAAATTTGAACTTTAGCGGTTTTCGAAAAATCAGGGTTTTTAATGAGAGGTACCCCTCCACTATTTTCTTAAACTTCCTTTACACTATAAAAAACAAAACAAACGATGGATCCCTTTTTTCGAATATTTTGAAAATGTCCGAGGGATTTTATGTAATGTACCCTCCAAAATTAAAGTATCGGTTTCAAATTCAAGGGGACACGATATCAGTCCGATCGATTGGGGAATAACAAGTCTGGAGAAAATCAGATGAATGGTTTAACCGCTAGCGTTATTCACAGACGGACGGACGGACGGACATTTTGCCGTCATTCGATTTTTCGCTGTCAAGGACGCACAAAACATGGATTCTGGCAACACCACCACGTCTTAGAGGATTTCTTTTGTAAATTTAGCGACTGGATTATCCACTTTTTAGTTATCAGGGTCCTGTAATAAGAGTTGTTCTTCTGCCGAAACTTCGCCGTGTTTTGGCGCAGCATTCCATAACTCTCTCTACACCATAGCGAGAAAGTATAAAGGTTGTTTAGCCCATAGTTTTCTGAGAATACTATTATATTTCATAACTTTTATGAGTAATACGTGAAAGTAGGTGCTGTCGTAGCCCCAGTAGATCATTTGTATAATTATTTACCTCTGACCGACCATCAAAGATCCCAAGTTGGGCCAAGATCTACTTACATAAAATTGATTATTGGATAAGTTAAGCCCGATAGAAGAAGTTAGCTGTCACACATCGATAGTGTCAGCGTCTTATGTGTCTTTTGGGGTATGTTTTTCATGGCTTTTAGAACTCATCACAAAAAATGGATCAGTAGATGTGTTACACAATAGAAATCTTGGACAATGAAACCCTAAACAGTTTTACGACCTGTTTTACGATGGGAGAAATCCAAACTGCTCTAAGGCTTTCACGTTTTTAAGTAATTGTAAATTGGTACAAAACAACAACGTTATCATACAACACAACTTTTAATGTAATGTAGAGATAAGACGAAACTAATTTTCAAGCACCGAAATCGCGCCATTTTATTACAACGAAAACAAAGACTGATGATTAAATTTATTTCATGCAACTTGATTAATAATTTCAGTTAATAATGATTTATTCTTTTCAGTACAGGATAATTAATAAATTAAAATTTGTATCAAGTTACGACGACGTAATTAAAAGAGAGCGCCTTCCAAAACCGGCCCAAACACAAGTATTGACGGAAATGGGATTCTGCGATACCTACAACAATGAAATTGCATTTTATCTGGACCCTGCGTAAGTTCTTCTTGCATATGCACCAAAATCAAATGTGTGACAAAAAATAGCACGTGCAAACACATTCTATAACAAGGAAACAATTACAAAAGACATTACACTATAGTTTCTATAAGAATAACTGAGGCGCTCTGGTTTGGATAATGGTGAGCCATTTCACGTAACTTTCATTAGAAGTGAAATAATTACGTAAACCAACATAAAAATCATAGGAGAGACTGATGCTGAGACTTAGCATCGGTTGGGTTGGTGTATTTTGTTTTACTAAACTACATTTAAGTTTTCACTGGTTTATTTTTTTTCAATGGAAACTACATTTGTTAGGTTCTCTTATGATATATTTTTATTTGGAGAATATTTGACTGGCGAACTTTTACGGTCATTTAGTCACCAAATGAGTAGTGCCAACCAACCACATTTGTGGGTTTGATTGACACAGGCCTCGGAGTAGGCCGGCGCTAGTGCGGGTAGGTTTGCACACTACTTTCGTATGAATATGTAGTAAAAATATAAAATTTAGTGAATATGTAGTAAAAAAATATATCAGTCAAAATATATAATTTTTCAATTTTACAAATTTATTATTTACAAATTAATAGAAACAAATTTAGCACCGTTTGTGCATTAGCCTTACAATGCCAACGAAAACAGTGTTGTTAGTTTCAAAGTTAAGTATTTAAAAATGTTTTTTTGCCTCTCTAATAAAAAATGCTAAAGAAAACAATGTTGCGATAGACGAGCAAGGCATAAAAATAAAAGAATGATAGTTCTTAGAAAAATAAACCTCGCCGTTTTAAGATAGAGACCTTTCATGCCCGCTTAGGCCAAGTCGTCTTTTTCGTAAATGGAGCGACTTTTTCGTAAGAGAGTCGCTTGAGACGAATCCCGACTCCTTCACAGCTTCCACGGACGACGAGTGGCCACTAAACAAAATGTACAGTTAACTACTATATAATGTGCCGCCCATACGTATTATCTTTCGTGCCCACTCAGAGCCCACATGGTGAGCCCACTGCTGTGCAAGGGGCCGAAATAGGTCGTACCACAGCACCTAACTGGAAAAATCATGAAAAGATTGGTACTTTTTGAAAAGACATATTTCTGGTCATCAAAATATGTCAGGAATGCCACGAAAAGTTTTTTATCAAAATAGTAGGAAATGGGGTAACGACACCAGTAGTAGTCACTTTAAGCAAAATCTTAGTTTTGGCGTTGCGAAATGTAACGTAAATGGTACTTTTTTGAAATATATTTCATATTTTCAAATATTAAGATCCTTTCTACCTCTTTGCTGGTGGAGCGCTGCGTGACCTTGTGTGGCGGACTGTTTGCATTCAAAATATCCGTTAAGCTCTAATTGCAAAAAATAAAAATTACGTTAAAAATGCTTATCTATCACATGACAATATATACTATATTCTGCGTTCGAATAACGCGTCAGTTCCAAGAACCCCGACGAGGATGCGCTGTAGTGTCGGCTGAGATTCTGAGAAGTTCGGGGCGAGTTGAAGAGGCACTTACGCAATCATTCATCACGAGTGTAGCCGAATCTAACACTATCAATGAATGATTAAGCATCCAAATAAAATTGGCGTTATAAATTATACAAAACTAGGTTGCTATTACCTGACAAAAACGTGCATGTGGAAATATACAAATTATTATTAAGTACGTTTAGAGGCTCCGGCGTAGTTAAAAAGTAAATTTTTTATTCAATGCATTATATCAAATGATTTATATCAAAAAATTATTGATGGTGAATATGCGCATTTTGCGAAGTAAAAATTAGTACACTGTGCAAGAAGTCACATATGCTTAATAAAGGACTTGAAATTTTACTTTTTATTTTTGCTGTTTCGCAGAGTTTGGGCTGGAAATAGTACCCCACCGACTCAGAATACGCTGATTTACGCTTTTGAATCTTCGGGAATGCTGCTCTCTAAAGTAATGAATATTAAACAATTTTCAAAAGTAAGTATTACGTAATTACATAGTAAGAATAATGGCAATCAAAATATGAAGACCGTAACTGACATACTTGAAAATAACTGAAATTTGACGAATGAAGGATTTACTTAATTGTTCATATTTTGCTCTATCACACCTCTCATCTTCCGCATATCAGAAGAAAATTCGTCGTTTTCCGGCGCACCATTACAATACTTTCTCTTCTTACGTTACGAAGTGCGAGAAAGTAAAAAAAAAGGTTTCTTAATAAGTTGTGCTTTATAAGACACTTTTATTAAACTTGCGAAGTGTATGGTCAAACTTTGTATCCAAACTTTTTTATATTTTTAACTTGGAATTACGAGCCCAAGAAAACTTACACAGAAAGTCAACCACTGACCAGAAGCGAAGCAAGGTGTCATCTCCATTTTCTCAATAGACCTTATTGAGATTGTTGATGCCGTAAGCTTATTAACAAGAGAACCAGCCATCTTTAGACACAGGCAGACGAGGCTCGTGCCTCAGGGCCCCCATGATCAAAGGGCCCCCACAGATAATAAAATATATATAACATAACTGAACTAGCATGCGAAACTACGTAAATACCATTGACAAATGCTTAGTTTGTTTTTCACTTAGATCTTATTATGTAAATATTGCTTGTGTTGTTTTTTAATCATATTTTATTATGTTACTATTGTTAGAGTTATTAGTAAAATATTACTATAGAAAATAGAGAGATTAAAGATACTATTTAATTCCGTTGATCTATTTTTTTACAAATCCTTCCTTACCTTAAAAAGAGGAATAAAAATGCTTATTAACTGTGTAATATTCAATTTTTAATAACTTATGATCGCCAGAACGTAATTTGTTGAACTAAGAATTAGGGGCCCCGAAATCTCTGAGTGCCTCGGGTACTTTCAAACCCAAAGACGGCCCTGAAGAGAACCAGTAGTAAAAGTAGTTCTTCCAGAGTATGCGCAGCTTGCTTAAAGTTCAATTTTTAGCCCTTGTGTTAAAAGTAAGACTGCGTCATTGCCTGACCGCATCAGCTATTAGAAATCTTAATGATTAAGTGATATGTATGCTTAAATGAAAATAAAATAAATGTCAGTTAACTGACATTTATTTTATTTTATAAGACTGCCTAAAAATAGTGTGACGCACGTGATAAAAGTTACTTTATATTGCCCTTAGGATTGCATCACTCGGCCAGTCAGCCTCGTGTCGCAATTCCTATTAGCAAAATAAAATGTCACTTTTACCACTCGGATCCCAAATAACTATTTTGTGGCGCAGGGATATATTCATTCTGTGGAGGAGATGCCTGATGCAGGATCTCGCTATTCCATAATGATGGAGACCGAGAAGTACTTGGAGTACAACGTGGAGGCTTTAGCTATCACCACATCGAAGGAAGCGCGGACGCTGTCAGTGAAACAGCGGGGTTGTCGCTTCCTCCACGAGTCTAACCTCGAGATATCCCCAATCTACTCCTACACCTATTGTCGCATGCAATGTAGAATGCGCCTCGCCTTCGCAATCTGTCGTTGTGTACCCCACTTCTACAGGAACAACGGTACGTTTCCACAAAGAAAATTACTTTTTAGATAGTCATTAGTTTTTAGATAGTCATTAAAAACAGTTACTTTAGTGCTTTCACAGCGTGCTAATAGTCTCATTTTTACGTAGCACTAGTGCGAAAAGTCAGACTAAGCTCAAATGTTCAGATCAAATTGTGAATGCAACAAAGCAAACAAAATACTTTTATCTGACATCATTATCTACTATTGCTCTTAGTTTTTACCACAGTATACGTATGAATGCAGTAGCGTGGCTCTGTCCGTTTTTTGGCTAGTTAGGGATGCGCGCGCATACATGTAGCGATCCTGGTGAAGATCAAGTAAAACTACGGATAACTGCTACTGAAATCAACACCGCCTAGAATACAAGGCCTGCCGACGCCCTGAGAGTTTGTGCGTGACGTCACGACGAGAAGGCCATGATTCATTATTACATACTATAGTGCGGTAGTGTTGTTTCTGGGCCTGTGCTTAATGTTTTTTGTTATTTAATGGTAAAATATACTTAAACAGTGTGTGTGTGTGTAGGGATATAAGTGCAGAAAGTATGCCTAGTTGTGTGCCGGGGTGCTAGGCAAGTTATAAGAATGGATCTCGGTTGGGTATTTTTTCGTTTCCAAAGGACGTCGAGTTAAAATGAAAATCCATGAGAGCAATATGTATAAATGATTTTATACCCACACCATACACAAAGGTAAGCTACAATCTATCTTTAAAATATGTGTTTCTTACCTTCGATTATATTCATAGATTACTTAACTTGGTGATACATACTATATTTCTATACCTACCACCTTTCTGTCCAATTCTCTCTGGAACTGGATTCTTTAGTTTGTTGGCAATATCTTGTTTTCTATTTCATGTGTAGGTTTGTGAACTACATTTTAACGAACGTGATGTTGAAAGAAGTAGTTCAGCCTACGATGAGAAAACAGGGAAGCAAATTAATGCCCAATTGTCATACCCCAGGCTTGTTGATAGTGAGTTAAATAATATATTATTTGGGAACTATATATGACTTCAGAAGGAGAATAATGTAATTCAGAAAGAGACCTTAAACTTTATGCAATTATTCTTAACAGTAAAGTCCATACGTTAACTTTGTGCATTAAAGGGTTGATTATTGTAACGTTCTGAAGAGTTGAAAGGACAGCTGTTCTTCTTGCTTACAGTTTGTTTTGTGTAGTCATGATTTTTGTGGGGATGCATATTTAGTGATTTTAGGTGTCTGGCGTCTTCAGAATGTGCTTCACTTGAGACAATAGAATGATTTTTTAGGTTTTCAGAGAGTACTTGTACAAAAAGTATGTAAATGGTAATTTAACATTCTACAATGTAGGTTTGAGATAACAAAGTAAATTATTATTTCTAGGTGCTGAACCGTCTGTAATGCCTGGAATACCAAAGTATTTGTCACTGCCTTCAACATCTGCTCGAGAAAGCTCGGATATGCAACGTATGCAATTGGAGAACGAGTCTTTAAGAAATGTCATCGAGGAAAGCATCGTTTCCTTTGAGATACATAACGAGAAGAATTCGTTTCATTACTATGAATATACATAAATACACTGTATACATATATATACATACACTGAAATCCAAAGTGTGTGACATAAGTTTACCTGCAGATTGGACGGTATTGCTGAAAGAAAATTATGTAAATTTTGTTAGTGAAAGGAAACCGTCAGCCAAGAATGCTTTGTGCTACTAATGTTAGTGAAGTGATATTATCTGCTTTCAATGAAGATGCTGAAATACACTCGCTTCCATCTGGAAAACTACCAAGGAAGATCAATAAGATACATGACTTGGAGAATATTGTTAGTGAAATCAGTGGAGCTTTCTGCAATAATTGTCGCAATTTCTCCATTAAACATGTTATCGACTTGATCACACATTTTCTTGATCATTTGGAAGCAGTAATACCAGAGATTCACAGCCACATTGGATTTATGAAAGAACAAATATTATTACTTCCACTACCTAAAACTACTGCAAGATATTTATGACAATTACTTATATTCTGTAGTATTTTTCACTCGATATCACCTCATGGATATAAATATCTGAAATCATCTGGTAATTTGAGATTACCCAGCTCCTCTACTATTAGGCAAATTTGCAGCACGTTTTCCAGTAATCCCCATTTCGAGTGAGACCCTTCTAAAGCACAGTTTCATGTGTCTGGAGCACAGTGTCATGTGTCTGTTAGGCAAAATTTTTGAAAGTGAAAGCAAACTGCGAATTCAGAATGCCATGTCCCTGATGTTGCTCACAGTCTCAGTCAAGTTTCTGTGGATGTTTGTGAATTTGATGCGACTAATTTCATGTCTCAGGATGAAGACCTACACAACACAGTGGTTCCAAATATTTTGAAAAGTAATTGTGCTGTAGATGAGGACGATATTGATGACATTCCAGTATCAACCTGTTCCATTTTAACATATATTGGGGGATACAATGCTTACGCTGTAACAAAAAAATCAAATGTGGCTATTGTAAACAATATTTAATTGCAGAAAAGTCTGGTAGATATGATATGTTGATTAATTAGAATAACAGAGGTAGTCTGTTTTACCCTCATAAAGATGTTGTTTGTTGTACGTCTTATTTGTACATTTTTGTGCAAAAATTAATTTCAAAGGAAATAGAAAATGAATTTTTGATGGTATCAAATTACAAGAATGTAGTAGTTTCTTTAGGAGTAATGAATATTCGAAACAATCTCTTTCAAGGTCATAACATTGAACACCATAACGTTAAGGACATTATTAAAAAATATGTATGTAACTGCCAACCTACTTTTAAATAATTATTAAAAAAAAGACGCAAGCAAAAATAGTGTTGCAACATAAGACATGAGCTGTAATAAAGTGTATTAAAATCGATACATAAGTTTGTGACGTTAAATAAATAAATAAATGTATTTATTTTTTGACCTTGCAATTAGCCATAATCCTCAAGTTTAAATGAACTAAAAACAGAAAGAATTCTAAATACCCCGGGAAACTATGCAATATTTACAACGGCGCTATTGCCGAGCGGCCACCGCGGCCGGCGATTCTCGGCCTTCCTACGTGACGTCACGGAATACGTCGGCAGGCCTTGTATTCCAGGCGGTGTTGCTGAAATGTAGGGGTTTGTTTGTGGAATTTGTTTATTAAGAGCTGGTTAAAAGCTTAAAAAATAATTCGTATTATTTCTTGATCTTGTGGTTTTATATTCCCATGATTTCAAGGTCAATTCATTAAATAATACGTAAAATTACATCGGACCAACGTTTTAACCTTATATTTGACATATATCAGAATATATTTGATATGAACCAACTGAATTTTTATACGTTTCCAGTTAACACATTAATAACAATGTGTTTGTTGAAAGGAGCGTACTTTAATGCACGTTATGCAATTAAATGCAACAATAATGAAGGAAAGAATCCTGAATTATAATGTATTTTACTTTCCACTGAACCTAGAAGGGAAAGACGGAAATTTTTTATTTCCTCCTAACAGAAGTGTTATTACCTCCTAGATACCCTTGTTTACTCCTTAGTTTACTTATACATTTACAGATATTTTCATGAAGAACATAAAAATATTTGTTTTTCCTCATGATTATGAAGTCATGATCCTTACATTTTCTTCATTCCTCATTTACTTTCAGTGAACAACATTCATTAGATATAAATCATTTCTTTCCTTAAGAATTGTTCAGAACTTCTAATTTACTTGTTGTTTTAGTTACAAACATAAGGAAATTAAAATACATACACAAACATTTACGTTTTGGTTAGATTTAGCAGAACGATGCTATATTACGAACTGCAAGGCGGCGTAGTATTCGTCGAACGCCGCGCGGATCGCTAGAGTCGCTGACTACCACGACGTCATAGGGCATTTAACGCGGAGTTGCGCTACTGAATAAATGCGTATACTGTGATATGACACAGCTCCCAATTAAGTGATAGTCGTATATGTACATGAATTAAATGAAAGGAAAATGAGGAGAGTGTCTAAAAATAATACTGCACATAAAATGAAAGTGATTTTATTTTTCTCGTACGACTTGCCACATACTCTTGCCAGCTGCTTGTGCATATTACCTGTGTGAGAGATCTTTCAAAAAAAAGTATATTTGTGTAATTTTTGAAAAAACAAAAAAAATATCGCAAAATGAATTTGATGTCATATTAAAGAGTACAATTAGCACTATGCGTTCGAAAAGTTTGAAAAAATGGAGCTTTTCATGAGAAAATGGGAAAGTAAAATTTGAAACCGTTTTGAGAAAATTTTGAAAATGTTTGGGGGGCTACATCTCAAGTACCTCCAAAAATTAATGAATATTTTTCAAAATCTCAGAGCTTTGAGTCAGGCCAGACCGACAAGGGTTTATTCAGTTTGGAAAGAATCGTATGCATAGTTAGGCGCTAGTGTTGTTCACAAATTCCGGACAGACCCCAAAACGTGTATTTCCGTTGAAATCTCGCAATTGATTTTTCACAGCATTACATTACAGTACTTTCCCTATACTACATGTATTACCCCGTATATGCGTATGTATACGGGAAACTTATACGGTTCAAAAAGCACTCAATTCACACAATTCGACACTCAGCTAATTTTTCTTTCTGAACAAATGTATTCATTTCTTTTGTATTTATATGCTTCTGCAATGCAAACTTTTGCCTAGAAAGCATTTGTCAAACTTTTTAGTGCATATTACGGCTCAGAGATTCAGAATATCCAAGTAGTTTATTAGACAAAATATGCTTCAAATTGTTTCATGAGCTTACTTTCGAATTTTCGACGATTAACCCGGAGAACTTGTGTGTGTGTGTATGAATATATGGTGTTAACCATTATACTCAGTAATATGATAATTAATTTTAATAATACTTAATATAATTGTTATAAATATAATGTATTCTTTACAGGTCGATACAAAGTGTGTAGCATCAGAGGAATGAAATGCTTGGCAAAGCATTCAGGTACGTAATGCTCGAATCTCTGCCTGACATCCAGTAGCACATAATTCCAAATTATTATTGGATTTACGAAACACAGAACCACTAAACAATCTTTTATACGAAAAGAATGTAGTTCGTGTAGATATTTCACAAAATCAAGTGGAACGTTTGCTCACGAATTTTACAAAACACTTTTGAGCAAACGAGAAAATACAGTGGGGATACGAAATCCCAAAATTTTGCTACAAATTTGGTTACAGTTCAATCATTTTTTGAATGGGTACTGCGTTCCCAAGCGAGGTGAGGCGGCGCCGGACAGATAGTGGGGGCACGGGTAAAATAATACACCTGAATGGATAGGGCGTACGATGCAGATTAATAGATTATTGTGACTATTCTACTCATGGTTTAAGACCATGAGCGTTTCAGAACTTGTCAAACGTCAACCAGTCGGAACTGTCATTCACCTCGGAGTATGAGATAATCACTTTAGTCATTCGTCATTAATCTTTTGATTTATAACTTGATAGTTACAGGAATTTAATTGCAGTATTACAAAAAATATATATTTTTTCTTTCCTAACTGCAGCCGACACGCGAATGATTCAAATTGAGTTACCACTCAACGAAGCGCGATTAGTGACGAATACTACGCCGCCTTGCAGTTCGTAATATAGCATCGTTCTGCTAAATCTAGGCAAAATGTAAATGTTTGTATATTATTTTAATTTCCTTATGCCTTTAATTAAAGAGCCAGGGATGATTTCTTTCTGAAGCCATTTAAAAAAAAAACTATATAAATGAGGGTTATCATTCGGAAATATTAATTACACTTAATCATTGTCCTGAATCGGAATCCATTTCAACAGTTCAAACTCTTGATGAAGTTCTGTAAGTTACAATTTTCAAAATTATGAGTTTAATAACTTTGTGTTTAAGTAAATGTTTTAAAAACAAACTTGATTTTTTACGCACATTGTCATCTCTGGTTCCAAAGTCACTTGCGTGATCCCAGTATTACAGCACGCATGCAATATTTTTTGAACTGTTATGAGAAATAAAATATATAATAATTATTTTAATTTATTTAATTCCTGAAATGGTGTTAGTAAAAGCCACCCGCAAAATCGCTAGGCTACTCGTGATTTATATTTAGAGAATTTCCAAAGCGCTCTTCTCATTATCTATAATAAATAAATACCCTGACAATGCCGGGGAAACAGCTAGTGGATAACTAAAGCTAGCGATGCTGCAATATAACAGGGTCTTTCTAGTGATATTTGTAAAGATTATAATCATTATGATAACGTATTTAAATCTATTCATAGATCAAAACCTTCATCATAACCTAATATTTCATAGATTGCTTACCAAATTATTATCCAAAATCTTGAAATGTCCGATTTTTTTGTTCGGGCAAGAAATCAGAAAAGCGTCTAAAGTTATAAGTTTAACTTTTTCCACAGCACCCTAAAATAAACACCTGCGGAAAGAAAAGTTGAAGATCATTCAACTATGGAGAACTATTTATAGTTCTACAAAAACATTAAAATTTTGATAATTTAAGAAATAATAATCCCATTGAAATAAATATAATAGTTTGCATTAGTGTTGCTGATATTTGTAACTCATGTCGAAAGAGTAACATTTTACTTCTTGCAAATTTTATTTATTAATTAAGATTCTCTAACATTAAAGCTAGTGTTTTGTAAAAGAGAAGGAATGTCAAAGAAATTAATTACATTAATAAAATATGTTATATGTTCATTATCAAGAACAAAATAATAAAGAAAGGTGTATTTAACTTTCCAATTTCAATATTCACTTTATTGCGTTAAATCAGCTTTTGGCACAACGTTAAATGTTTAAATTCAATTGAAAACAAATAATAAATTGGTTTTTCATGTATTTTCATGTTGCGCTAGCTTATTTACAGGTACTTATATCAATACATTTTTATTGGCCTAGGGCGAAAATTTTCAAAATCGTCAGACATTAAAAGTCTCTAAAAATGTAGATGTAAGTACAATAATATTTTTTAATAACAGGGAACGGCAACACGATCATTTCTATGAAAACATTTCTTATCATGTTCTTGAATTACTTGCAAGTTTTGTTCCTTGTCATTCTTTAATATTCTATTATTACCGTGATATATTACCTCACTACTCAGTATTTTTACTGTGGGAAATGTCTCTATAAAATTTCTAAGAATAAATAAAAATTTATAAAGAATAATTTTGCGGACTTCTGTTATTTGAAGACTGAATACCATTTGTAACTTGTATTGTACATTACTTTAGTTTTGCCATTGGTTTGCAATCTACATTCTTTCTGTTGCAGAGGAGTTGATCAAGTTGAGAGATATGCACAATAATAGGATAGAGTGCGGTTGCATGCCGTTGTGCGATAGAACAAATTTCAAAATATGGTTGGCCGGGAGTATGAAATGGTAAGCATAAGTAACAATCTGAACAAAGGAAAATAAATGCCGATCTCCGGTGGACGAGATCGCTAAAACAGTGGTGGCATAGCGATCGAAAAGTAGCGGACCGAAGGGTCGCAGGTTCGAGTCCCGCCTCGGGCATGCTTGTATTTGTGTTCGTCCTTTCACCCCCTAACATCACCATATCATGCCATATTCACAGTTACCATAACGTTAGCCCCAATAGTGGTCGCTAATGACCTAGATGTTGATGCGACCTTAAATAACAAACAAAAGAAAGAAGGGAAAATCACGTGGCTCCTTCGGGCATTTAAGATGGTGCTTTCTCTGTTGAGCATTAGATTAGTTCAATACATTTCACTCTTAACTAACAATAAAAAGTTTTCGTACTTTTGATCACGAAATACTGGTTGAGATGGCTCACGGCATCAACTGATGTCACTGCAGTGCCTCTCATCGGGGTGGGGGAGCGTCCTAAGTTTCGAGTCCCGACGGTGGCAGATTTTCGACTCTAGCTAGATAGCTAAGGTCGAATTCAGTCGCTGTCTGGAGGAAAATTCTAGAGGCCGGCTGCTCTAATTGGTAGTTACCCGTGGTTCCCCCGATCTATACAAGGCAAATGCCAGAGCAGTACCCTAACAAACGGGCCACGAACCGCGTGCGATATTTCCTTCCTCTTCCTTGTCCTATCCTTTCCCCTACTTACACTCTTACATGCACTACACTACCAAACGTGTTGGAAGAACAGTAGGGAGCTTAAAGCGTGTCACTGCTGGATGGGAGATACCTGGACGAGGAAAATCCCGCAAGACGACCTATAGGTCGACGCCGGATTTCGCAATCAAGCTGGGAAGAGCCTTCTGTTATCACTTCATTTATCTACCGTCTATTTTTGTTCAGGAGCCACCGCTGGCTTACTGTTCTACATAGTTATAGAACAAAACCTCTGCACAATTTTCAAAAGAGCTTATCATGATTAAATTACCCAGAAAAATGTTTGAACACACATTTAATTTTTTAGTAGCCGCTTAACATTACTAAAAAATAGAGATCTGTGTTTGAGTAAGTCTGAAGCAATCGGTTCCCCATCAACATTTTTCGTTTTCGTGATAAAGGGATCCGGGCGCACAATTCGAATATTCTACGCCGAATCACGCGCTGCAACTGTGCAGATTTGAGTGGTTCAGGAGGAGGATGAGAATGGCAGCGATGAATGTAGATGCGGTGACGCGATTATGCTGTTTCGAGTCGCACAGTTTCACCACCTCCTCAAAAGTATCTTCGAGACCTACTGCTGGCCAACTTACCTCTCTTCACTTACCCTTACAGAAGAACAGACGAGAGCAGAGTGTTCGACCGGCTCAAGTTGCTCAGGGCATCGATTGACATCACTGCAGTGCTTCTGATCGGGGGATCCTAGCGTTCAAGCCCCGACGGTTGCAGGATTTTCGAGACTAGCTAGATTCCTAGGTCGAGTTTAGTCGCTGTCTGGGGGCCAATTCTAACGGCCAACTGCTCTGATAGCACTCCATAATTTCTCCGATTAACTCCAAGCAAATGCCTGAGCAGTACTCTAACAAACGAGCCACGGATCGCGCGCGACCCAGCCTACCTTTTTCTTGTCCCATCCTCACCCTTTTTATTTATTTATTTATTTACGTCAAAAACAGTTTAAAACTGTGTGTGACGAGCTAGGGGGAGAAGTGAAATTTGTGCACGTTTTCATAATTCTGTGATCTCTATCCTAAACCATATTCTAGTTGAATTTTGAATACAAAAAAAGAGCGTTTTTTTCAAGTGTTGTTGACAAAAATATTCGCTCCTATATAATAAAATATATTTTCAAAGGTAAATTAGGTATAAATTTGTGTCCTTAACCCTCATCATGTTCTTCATGAAAGAATAATACTTTTTGCCACGACAATATGGAAAACAATAATTTCAACAACTATATTTCCGACTAAAATTCAGAAGACCTGCACAAATAATGAAGTTACATTTATGTCCAGAAGCAAAACAAGGGACCATCTCAGCATTTGCTCAAATGGATCAGGGAAACTGGACGAAAAACCTGATCGAGATGGGGGGATTACCTTTAATCACACTCGCACACACACACACACGCACACAAACACACACATAGTGATCGAAAATTATTGTAACATAGAAACTTCCATGCATCAACAGAAGGTTTTTGATGTCGACGAAAACATCGATGTTTTTATACTCACACACCTTTGGGACAAATGAACTCGGCAGTTGACACTTCGGGAAACAAAATAATAATTTGCCGACCATGGAAGAAATGTATTTTCCAATAGTTTTGAGGGATTTCTCTTTAAGTACTGAATTATTATATCAATAATAATAAAATAAGAATGTGTGTAATTTAATGTATTCTCTGACATATTTTTTCCTCTAGAGATAATTAATATTTTATTCTTTCTTCTTCCAGGCATCTTGGCATGCAGGTACAATACGACATGAAACAATTTCCGACAATGAAAATTTCACGAGATGTATTGTTTGGATTCACAGACGTACTGGGTGAGAATTCATCTGAATTGTAATAGGTATTATTTTTTGTACACTCTCCTCTGAAGCTGAATTTTAATTGACTGTTGTTCATCTGTAAAAAAGACCTTTGTCTAGGCCTATAAAAAATTGTTTATCGACCGGTGCCTGTGAATACTCTCGTGCCGACGTAAACCTAATGCCTCTTAATGGAACAATTATTTAACTTCAGTGTTTTCATACCTTTATATACCCTGTGTATTACTAGTTTTACAATGCTTATGTGACTCGTAGGAGGCTTTGAAAGCAACTTTTAATTCCAAGAGTGTTAAAATATCTTCGTAAGTTGAAGTAAAATGAAAGGTGTGTTTCAAAATTAAACAGTAACTTTTGATTATAAAATGAACTGACTCTAAGTCTCATACAATATTACAGTATTGAATGCTTTGTAAGTTAACGTAGAAACAAGAAATTCGTCTCTACCTCGCAGGTCGTGGTACATTAGAATTCAGGAGGAAGCAACATTGCCGACTGTCGAAGTCAAAGACGTTTCTTCATTGTTACCTTATAACATTGTCAAAACCACAAAAATAAGCGAAAACATTGTACAGCATGTAACATAAGCAGATATTTACGCCCTTGAATAAATACCCATTTTCAATTCACTTCCTTCTGAATGCCATGTTTTGTACTATGCTAGTGGACTTCTTAGGAATTCATAATACAGTGCAGGCCTCTTCAGTAGAGCCGGATTCTAACTATGTAGTAAAGTTGTAGATTAACGAACATATTCTAATGCTGTTTTATACACTATAATATTACAGCCGTTGACGGAAGTCAATTTTTGTTTTGAAAACCAATTGCCAGTAGGCCCTGTATCTCTTTTAAATGTTTGGAAGAATTTTGTACTTTTTGAAATACACTACCTAAACATCAGCCATACTCCCTAGTATAAAATTACATTTGATTTCTGTGCAGATATAATAAATACAACCCCACGAGGTATGCTAAAATCTCAGTACGTCCGTCATCCTACAGTATTTTGGAAGGACAAAGCAATTTCAGATTGTTTCCTCAATAAAATATTTTTTTCAGAAAAATGCGAGTTGATCCATTTCATAAACAAGTGGAAAACTAAAAACTAAAACTAAAGCTCTTTCCTTAACTAGTGCAACTCACTACCCAAAATTCAAACGCATTTTGCGGGTGTTTCAAATTGAACACCAATACAGTGTTAAGAAATCAACAATAATACTGATAGTGATCCACAGATTGTCCTGTTTTTATTTTTTTGCTCAAGTATTTCTTTATCCGTTAGTGGTATCTTGAAGATGATCTATCTTATGGAAAATAAACAGTCCGTAAATTCAGTCACAGAGGCGAGTGTACCAATAAAATTATTTTAACGCCGTTTCTCTTCTGCGCAGTGAATATCGGAGGAACAGCTGGCCTCTTTCTAGGATTCAGTATCCTGAGTTTAGTAGAAACAGTTTACTTCGTTACGCTTAGATTATTTTGGCACATTGTAAAACTACATCGGCAGTCAAAGCGAATGAAAAATTAATGTTGTAAATAATACTATGTAAGTCATAAATAATAATAATAATAATATTAATAATAAAACATCAAATAGTATTTTCTTCCATTGAAATGTTTTCACTTAAAACGTTTTCTTTCTTTCAGATTTTGTATAGTCAATATTCATTGTAGTTTTCGTTTGATTTTATGTATAGATTTATTGTCATGTTGGTGACCTTTAATCAGCCCCACGTTGGAAATAGCCAATTGAATACCCGCCGGAAAAAACTTTGTAACTCTCAAAATGCAAATTTAGCGACACACGACTTTCCTCCACCATTATTGCAACGTTTATGCATCCGTGCGACTCGTGGCGAAATTTAAAAAAGAAGAAAAATGGCGCTTAATGTTAATGTTTGCCAACATAGTTTCTTACATGCCTTACTCAGGCCATAGACGTCCTTAATGCGAGGAAACCCAGCATTCCAGAAAAGAGAGGGTTACTTTTTTGCCAGCAGCTACTCAATTGTCACGTTGTCATTCTTTTTGTGTCGTCGGTTAGCTCTGGCTAGCTCTGGTTCCTGCTGGGTACCTTTGTAAAGAGTGGGATATTCAGTGGATGGAAGAGTGGGCGTTGTTGAGATTAATAATAAAAATATTTGATGAAACCAATGAACAAAAACGTTAATGGAAGTTATTCAGAAAGAGTTTACCCTTGACCATTTTACTGAGCTCATTGTCAAAATTAAAAAATAAAATTAAACTTATCAATAATTACAGAATTTGTTTGGGTGAAAGTGCGGCCACACCGTTAAAAACATGGATTTTGACTACACCACGACGTAGATGATTTTTTCCCTAAATTTAGCAACAGACTTTATCCACATTTTCCGCACCAGGCTCCAGGTATGAGTTTTTCAGGCGAAAATTAGCCGTTTTCTGGCGCACGATTACATAACTTTCTCTTCTTACAAAGTAAGTTCCTGGCGTAAACTTGACCGATAATTGACTGCCAGAGGCCGGCGACCCGTCAGGTGTTCCGACTGGCTCACACGGAGGTCCCAGGCAGAGCGCGGCCGTTTCAGCAGTTCCGGAGGCGGCGGTCGCTCGCCTCAGGTAGCGGGAGCAGACGTCTCTATAGATGGCCTTTACCCGCCACATGTCACACCAAAGTTTCTTTGTCACGTAAAAGAGATACGGAGGGAAAAAGAGACACAGAGGGAAAAAAGAGACACGGAAGGAAAAGAGACACGGAAGAAAAAGAGACACGGAGGTAAAGGGGGCACGGAGCGAAAAGAGACGCGGAGAGAAAAAGAGAGAGAGGAAAAAGTGAGAGGGAAAAGAGAGAAAGAGGGGAAAAGAGGGACAGAGAGAGACAGAAGGAAAGCGAGAGACAGAGGGAAAGTAAGAGACACAGGGAAAGCGAGAGACAGAGGGAAAAGTGACATAGAAGGAAAGAGAGACAGAGAGTAAAGAGACACATGGGAAAAAGACAGTGAAAAAAGACACAGCGGAAAAAAACACAGTGGAAAACGACACAGTGGAAAAAGACAGTGGAAAAAGACACAGAGGGAAAAAGACACAGACGGAAAAAATACACTGAGGGAAAAAAGACACAGAGGGAAACTAACCTCTATTAAATTGTTTACAATACATATTGATGAATATGAGACATATGGGGAAAAAGATAGACGGAAGGAAAGTGAGAGACGGAAGGAAAGCGAGAGACGGAGAGGAAGGTGGAGCAAAACCGAAAAGCTAGTCCAGACGCAAGAGATGAGGGAACTAATACGACTTGTTCCACTTCAGTGAACCAGTAGTTGCTTTCTCGCTGGCTGCATACGGAGTGTAGAGGAACTATTCTAATTCAGAGACACAAACTCTTATCGTACAGTACCCTGATACCAAAATAGTGGAAAAATAGTATTTCTATGTTGAAAATTACTTCTTCTATCTGGTAGTGTTGTCAGAATTCATGTTTTGTGGGTCCTATATACCTAACATTTAGTTTACAGCGGCAGCATTTTCGACACTAGCTTTTCAGCTAGGTCGAATTCAGTCGTTGTCCTGGAGGAGAATTCTAGCGGCCGGCTGCTCCGATCGGTAGTTTTCCATGGTTTCTCCGACCAACACCAGGCGAATGCCGGAGCAGTACCATAACAAACGGGCCACAGACCGCGATCTTTCCTTCCTCTTCCTTGTCCTATTCTCATCCCCTTACACTCACCCTCTTACACTCACCCACTTACACTAACATGCACTACACTACCACACATTCCGGGAGACCGGTCGGGAGATTAGGGCTTGACCTGGCTGGAGCGGTGCCCCGCTGGTGGGAGATACCTGGTTGTGGGAAAAATCCTCTTGTTGACGGTAGGTCTACGCCGGATCTCACCATCCAGCGGGAAAAGATCACCGCCACCTCCCGAGGAAAACATGCACTACACTTACGGGTCTAATGACCTAAGTAGTTGACGCGCCCGAAATCACGAACAATCAATGAATCATAGTTTACGGCCTTTCCGGCTTCTGTCTGTGATCAGTGCTAGTGGCTAAACCGTACACAGGATTTTCACCAAAACTGATATTCGCCGACCGATCTGACTGATGTTGAGAACCTTTGAATTTGAAACGGATATTTTGATTCTGGGAGTACTTTACATGAAGTCTTAATAACATTTTCAAAATTTTCTTAAAAATCGATCAAAATGTTGCTGTTAGTTTTTCTTGATTAGAGCAAAAGACGCTTAAAGAAATGGGGTCGCATTATTGTTGACCTCTCTGAATTTTCGGAAATTGCAAAAGGCTCTTTTTTCGGCGTTTTCTTACAACTAGAATATTTAAGATAGAGATTTCTGTTTTTTAAAATCTCTTCACAAAATGTAGATCTTTAAAATAATGTCATTGACAAATTTTCGAAAATTTTAGTAGTTTTTGCATTATTTTGCGTGGAATATAGGTACGTTTTTTAAACAATTTTTTCCTTGTTTTTGGAATAGCAAAATACAATTACTATATAAATGGTCCTGATGACATTTTCAGTGATTTCATTTTTCGAAAATAAAAAAACATCAAAAAACTAGAATATTAATGATAGAAACTTTTTACTTTTAATGAAATGTGTTCTTCAAAATTAAATCTAGTCATGTACATTTTTTGGAAATGTAAGTAATTTCGCGTAATTTTTGCTATTTTCGAAATTGCAAATTCGAATTTCCCGCACTTCTTTTGCTAGAATCTTTTGAGAGTTTTAAGGCTGCAATAATGGGAACGCCGCGACAAATCAGTATGAACCTCTCAGAATAACTTCTCATTGATGGACGATGTTTCTGGGGGTATGAATCGAAGTTTTGGATTGTCGGATGTGTCGATGCATTAGCTTTAAATAATTTAAATTTTCGCGCCTAATGCGCTACGCTTGGTAATGCGTTTTACAAGTGATGGCAGAAGTGTTAATATGAACAGAAATTGCGGTATCATAAAGTAAAATAGAGTGTGACAAAATAATTCTTTCAATTCTTTTTAGGTGTTTGAAGTCGTGCTTGGGTAACTGGGATTGATCCTTGTTACAAATTAAATCAAAATACTCAAAACAATTACCAATAAATGTTCCATCATCCTTCTTACGGGCATCTCCGACACTGATTTAACGATTAATATTACTTACAATACAAGTGTGGAACAAACAATTACTAATCGATCTTATAGTTTATTTTTTAACCAAAATCCCGGCTCTAAAAGGCTTTCATGCAATACGGAACGCTATTGTGCAGGCGATTTTATACGTTTTGGTGTATATATGGAATTTTATACATCTTATAATTATTATTTTCACTGAAAATAGTGTGATTCTCCAATAATCAAATTGCATTGATTTACGAGGAAGGGAAGAAACTGCTCACGATGAACCAGTAACCTACTCTTCTTCGCGGAGTCACCTAAGCGGGGTATCAATGAGTAAAGTTTCACTTGTGAATGAAAGTTGCAGGAAGATAGTCAAAAATTCTATGAACGAATAGAAGATTGCGGCATTCAAAGTAAAATGTTATAAAGAGTGAATTAATGAGTTTATAAATTTATGTTTCATAATAAAACCAACATATTTAACGAAAAAATTTGAAGCCGCTTTTGAGGAAAATTTTGAAAATGTCCGGGGCGCTTCATGTAAAATACACCCAAATTTTACGGAATTGTTTTCAAAATCTCAAAGCTTCGACTCGAGTCAGATCAACAGGGGTTTCTTCAATTTGAAAAAAATCGTACTTATGATTTGGGCGCTAGTAGTGTTCATAGACGGACGGACCTACGGACGTTTTGCTTTCAATTGTTTTTTCGGTATCAAGGACCCACAAAAGAGGGATTCTAACTACACCACCTGTTAGGGGATTTTTTTCTTAATTTAGCAACTGGTTTCATCCACTTTTTCTTTATCAAGGCGCGGCAATGAATTTTTTCCGACGAAAATTGGCCATTTTTTCGCACAGCATTACATAACTTTCCCTATACTACGTATATCACTCCGTGTATACGTACGTATACGGGAAAGTAAAAATTGACTTCTCCATTTATTTCTCATTTTCAATATCAAAACATCTGTTCTCATAACTTTTTATTCTCCCTTTAATACTTCATGGTGTGCTTTTTCAACCGCATCGCACGACAAGCGAACGGCGACCGTCCTGGAGCGTGAATAATGTAGTACACTGGCATCATTACGTGGCTGCAGCCCGCGACAGTTGCGTGACTAAAGGCAAACTCGCTTTGCAGCACAGATAGCATCGTAGGATGTGGGATAACATATCAACTCAATCTATAACGGTCTTTGTGGAAAATATTGTTTCCAAATACTACTGAAATGAATGTTGCAACTCGTTTAAAATTAATTAGTCTCGCTAATTATTGTAGACCACTCTTTATTGAATACTATTTTGTGGGCAAATTAATCCATCCGCATCAAAAATTAAACTCACCTATGTCCTTTATGGAGATAATATCAGTTGTACAGTCGTGTTGATGTTTTTAATGAAATTTCTTCATCTCTACCAAAAAGGCATTTCTGCTAAAGCAAGGTGCGGTTTTATTGATAAGTATTCTCTAAACACTTGACTTTACTATTACTTGAACAATTGGCGAGAAATATGAGAAAATAATTCACGAAGTAAAACGAAACGATAAATGAAAGTAAATTATAAAATAAGAAACTTCAGATATTCCTCATGCACAAATTCACTGATTTCTTTAAAATTTGGAATATTTTGTCAGAGATATTCATAAAACACTCCGATGTAATTTGTGTTCTTTTAATAACATAGTAGCTTTTCCACACATTAAAAACTACAAACCTATCAGGAATATTATGGAACTTACTAAAACTTTGCCCTCTAAGTGATTTAATATGGATAACTGAAGCAAAACCAAAATTTCGTCAACTTCAGCTAAAATATAAATTGCTTTAAGGCATATCCTTCGGAAAAGATATACACTGATAATAGTTTAAACAATATAATTTGACTCGTTTAATTATAAACGACGACTTCTGAAATTATTGGTAATATGAAAAGGAAAAGGAAGATTTTATTTTGTATGAACCAAAGCGTAATGACGGTCAATGGAGAATAAGTTACATTTATGATAGGCAAGCACAAACAAAACGGGCGTATGAGTAGTTCTGTCCCTTGCTTCTTTCGAGTCATAACCACATACGATGGGTAAAATTAACGAATGGAGAATATCGGGGCTTTGAAACTTTTTGTGCATATTGTATTTTTATCACATTTTTATCGCCAAATAAGATAAACTAGTGTTGCCAAAACAGCACGTACTTTCGCGCCTGCACTTTAATACAAAATAACCCGAAAATAACTCACATATTCAAAAAATAGTACATCATCTTATTTCAAAATCTATCATTAAGGAACACATTTCTTTAAAGTAAAAATGTCTATCTTCAATATTTTAGTTGTAGGAAGTGTGAAAAAATGTTAACTTTTGCTATTTTCGAAAAATTAGTTTTCGACGAACATGAGAATTGCACCTTTGTCTTAAACGTCCTTCACAATATCAAACGCAACATTATCACATTATCAAACACTCTTTACACACAAATTTAATACAAAACGATGGCGCCATTTTTTTTAAATTTTGAGAATGTCCCAGGAGCTTCTTGTAAGTACCTTCTAAATTTAAAATATCGGCTTCAAATTCAAGGCGCTGCGACATCAGCCAGATCGATTGGGGAATATCAGTTTTGGAGAAAATGGGCTGAACGGTAGTACACTCAAAGGTAGACCCTAGCGTTGTTCACAGACGGACGGACGAACGGACAGACAGACAAAGACAGACAGGCAGACAGATGTCTTGCCGTCATTCGATTTTTCGGTATCAAGACTCACAAAACATGAATTCTCGCTACACCACGTGTTAGAGGATTTATTTTTCTAAATTTATCAACTAGACTCATCCATTTTATTGTTACAAGGGACCTGTATTAAAAATTTTTCTGCACAAAATTCGCCGTTTTTTCACGCAGCTGTATATATAAGTTTCTTTCTACTGTGTGAGCGGTAGCTGGAAAGTAAAAATCAAACACGATATTTAATTTTAAAAAATTGTCAAGCCAGAAAATTAGTTCAATATATAGAAACTATTTTTCTGCGTATAGAAACGTTTTTAAACCAATGTTCAAGGGACAGGAAAATAATTCGATTTATAGAGAATTTTTATGTATAAAGAGGTTCGATATATGAAGGTTCCTCTGTAGAAATTATTATTACGATTTTTAGATCTCAGTTCAAAAGCGGCTGAGTATTTTAAGGGTGTAGCAGTGGCGACGTCAACAACCAACACCAATACCAACAACAACAATTATGAAACACCCCAAAAAATAATTGTGGTTCAAATATCTCTCTCTATCGCTCCCTCTCCCTCTCTCTCGCTCCCTCTCCCTCTCTCTCGCTCCCTCTCCCTCTCTCTCTCGCTCTCTTACTCACTCACATACATACATACCTATCTATCAATAGAAAGAGAGAAATTCTTACCATTTCTTAAATGGCCTATCCACAAATGAAACAGCGCTCAAAGAATGCACATTTTCAATCAACAAACATCAAATGAAAATGAACTCGCCAAACCGCTTAATTGCATATTCAATACTCCAAATTGCCTGAACTTGGATACCTTTAACAATGCACAAATTAGACACATTAAGACGCTTATGTACGTGATTCCTTTAGGGCAGTGTTGTCAAGGTGGATGCCACGACGGGAGTGCGTGACACGAGTGCCATAACGAAATCGCCCCTCCATGCAGTTCATCATCCCGCCACAAGAGACAACGCCATCACTATTGTAAAACGGTGGGGTTACTAATAGTTTTCTTTCTCGACGCTAGTTGCGCAGAGAAGCTCGTGGCATGCTACGGTGCCACGACGCGTGCCACTGCCACCATTAGAAGACCATGACACCACTGCTTTAGGGGTAGACAGAAAATTAGTATTCCCAGCAAGGCAGCAGCGATCTCGCCCCCAGTGTTCCTCCTCCTTGAAAGTTTGTGGCGCCACCTCCAGCGCTAGGCATGGGCAGACTGGACGATCGCCCGGAGCCCTGCAAGTCAAGGGCCCGATGATGGGACAGATGGGGAAAAATAGTAAACAATTGAAAAAGGGATTACTCGAGAAAATCGTTATCGTAATTTTATAAATCGCGGTACAGTAGTCTGATATTTCATTACATTTTCAATTAACTTTTCAATTAATTTTTACCTTAAATATGTTTACAGTTATTACAAGGTAGGACGTTAGGAAATGAATCAAATGACACTAACATTAAAACAGTTCTACTGAAACTCACATTTATTATTTCATGTATTTAACAAGTAATTTTATTAAACACTAACTAAACACAACACTTTTTTCAGCGTTTTAAAATCAACATGGAAATTGTATTATTTGAACACTAAATACTTTTCCTTAAAACTATTATTTAAAATATATTTCCAAAAGCCTTTTATAATTTAAAAGTTTTGTTATTTGTTGAAATAAAATAGCTCATTTAGTTTTGTTCGGGCCCACAGGAAAGCAGAAAATTATGCATACATTTATTGCATTGCGTTTTCGTTCCAGCACGGTGTATGATATATAGGTCTGTTCACTCCCAGTCTAAAACTGAAGCTTGTGTGAGGCCAGTTCTCACAGTTCTCGCGTATAAGCGCTGCGATCTTTGGGTCTCATTTGGGCAAGGTGGTCGCAAGGTGCATGTGGTTGAGAATAAAACGTGTTTGTGCAATCACTTGTACTTGTTTGAAGTTGAAAGGAGACCTGGAACCTCACATCCATATTGCTGCCCAACCTGAGTTATCAAAAGGGTAACAGACTGTCTAGCACAATCAATCAAATCATCATACAGTCCACTAATTATCCTGAGTGCGAGGCAGCTCTGTACAAGTTTCTTGATACAACTTTCACATTTTTATTTTTTAGGGGTGTCTCATTATTGTTCGGGGCGGGGGAATTCAGTACGTTTCAGTATTGCCCAGGGCCCAAAATTGTTTAGTTACGGGTACTATGTGGCGCTTTCTGTGTGTTGTTGCAGTACTAAATCCACAAGAAACTTCACTGCTCCAAGAAACTTCACATCGATACGAAATGTTAACGGTTAGGAAAGCCATTTATGCCCATTGCCCCAAAAATGAAGCAGTCAACTTCAATGAATTTTTTCGAATCCAAATGTCTCATTTTGTGAATTTTGTATCCCCGACAGACATGAACATACTAAACGAAACATACAGGCATGTTATGAAATTCAGAATTTAGTTATAGAATGACTATGGCAGTTTATAATAGATCTCATGAAAAAGGGTTCATGAGCCAATAGGATCTGAAATAAAAGTACGCCTCAATTGCGTCGGCAAACGAGCTACAGTTTTGATTTGATGATACTGTTGATAAAATTACTAAATTCTTCATTCTTAAATATCAAAGCAAAGACGCTATTCAGTTGTAAATGAAAGAAAACAAGAGAGAAAACCCAAGATTGAGATCGAAAGGGAAATGCGTTGTGAAGATTAGAGTTATCGAATTCCAAAGTTTGAGTTTCCAGCAATGGCAGGGCCCAACTATCCCGCCGATATATAAAGATGAAATTTATGATTTTTGAAATCACCACAGTATTGTTTTGTAACTCGTATGTTTCATAGAATATTCTAAGTTATTCAAACCTTCTGTAACAATGTTTAGGGAAAAATTCAGAAATACAGTTAGAAATATAAGATGCTTTGGAATTATGTTAGATTCAATTCACTTCTTCATGCTTTCGCTAATGCTTTCTGTATACCTGCATATTAAATTATTCAGCAGAATCATATTAAGATCGTTATCAGTCAGTACGAAAAAAGATAAAGGAAAGATTTATTACGCGTATCATTTCATATGGCAGTACATATTGTTTTTTAAGAGTCTTTCTGGTTTCGGAATAAACATATGTATCAGTTAATACGATTTCCTTCCCTCCGGTCATTAAGCTATAAATCATGTGTCTTCGAACTCACAAATGTTTCGAATGACTCCCCACAACAACTTTATATTGCCTGTAGTTTGGATACCTCACGCCTATTTTGACTGTAGAAGAGCCTGCTGATTTAGGTCGCAGGTAAGTTATTAAGATTATAAATAGTTAAGTGTCTAAATCGGGAGTATTTTTAATTACGGGGATATTTTTTCATATCAATAAAGACGTGTATCTGTATTTGCGTCATAATGTTAATTTTTCAAACAGAAAACCAATGTATTATGAATTATTGTTAAATTTTAAGATGTTGGGGCCGGGTTTAAAATACTAATGAGAGAAACTGAGGATACACTGGAATCTGTGATTAATTTCGCAGAGTGCTGCTAACCTCAAGGTTGTAAAGGCTTTCTGTGAAATGTCAAATATTAATTCTGAAAAGGAACCAATATTTTTAATATAAATGTCGGCTCTTCAAAATACTACCAGAGCTAAATTATTACTTCAGGGATCCTATTGGTTATATATTAATCCTCGACTTAATATTATACTAAAGACTTTCCACTACAAGTCTGTTGTTATTACATACTTCAATACCTCCAAGAATTGATCAATACCCCCAAGAAGAAAAAACCAAATCAATGATTATGGTTGTAGAAAATGTAAGAAAACACTTGCAAATAATGAGGAGTGAGGAAACAAAATGAGGAATAATGGAAATGGAAATGAGTCAATGATGTTGAGAACAATGTGTATTGAGTTCCCTCAAACTCTTCAGTCTATTTTTTTAAATGATCAATTAGAATTTATAGTAAGGCATAGTGTAATATATGCTATTCCAAAAAAAATAACTTTGTAATTCATTTTTGTGGCATACTATTTGGAAGAAAGAGCCTTGTTGCGTCGAAGCGATGATACCCTACTACAGACGAAATAATCTGAAACACATCAAGGTCAAAACAAGTCACTTTGGTTATAAAATTCGGAGTATTATTTTGGGATTAGATTGATTGTTACAGATTCCGGGCGCGTCAACGGCTAAGGTCAGTCCCGTAAGTGTAGAGCATGTTTTTTTCTTGGGATGTGGTCATCTTCCCCTATTGGATAGAGAAATCCGTTGCCGATCTAGAGGGGTTTTCTCAACCAGGTATCTTCCACCAGGGTACACAACCTCAGCCGAGACAAGCTCTGAACTCCCTACCGGTCTCCCGGCATGTGTGGTAGTATTAATGTAAGTGGATGTATGTTAGTATAAATGGATGTGTAAGGGGTAAGGGTAGGCAAGGAAAGGGAAGAAAAGATGGTGCGCGGTCCGTGATCCGTTTGTTAGGTAACTGCTTCGGCATTCTCCTCCAGACATCGAATGAATTTGATCTAGCTGACAAAAAGTGTCGAAAATACTGCCACCGACGGGACTCGAATCTAGGACTTCCCGGTCAGAGGCATTGTTAGTTAATTATAACTTAAATTTCATACTATTTAATAATATTTATTGCTTATTTCTAACGTCACAATAAAGGTTCTATTATATGCAAGTGGTAATTTGCGGCAGCAGTCACCTTATGAAATAAGAAGTGTAAAAGTGTGTGTTGCGTTTTCGCAACAGTAAATTTTTGACCAATAGAAATACCGGTGACTTGTATATTGTTTTCCTTTATTATCATTATAGTATCATGTTCTGTAAATATGAATATATTGACCACAAAAAACGTTCTGGGCATATATGGGTTAAGATGATGTAATATGCAACGGCGTTGAGAGCCAAGCGTCCAGCCATTGCAGAAGCAATACAGTAATTGTAATTAACACAATGTTACATTACCGTAACAAATACTATGGAGCGATTTTTATAAGAAAGGACCGTTTTGACAGCTAGAGCTGGTAACATAACTGAAGGTTTTGTGGTCGTTGTGTTCGTGAGCCTGTTAGACTCTCCTTTCTCCATTCGTTCGTTTGGAGTTGGCTAACTTGCGAATGGCTGTGACGCTTCCTTCTGTGATGTCCTAGTCAGACGAAAATGTAGTAGGCCACGAGAAATAATTGAAATTAGGAAGTACAATGCTATGTGCTCCTCTGTAAAATATCTTTTTCATAAACATGGCATTGAATTTACTTTTTCTGTGATAAGTATTATGTTTATTTTAAAACCGAGTCTTGAATGCGTACTGTTGCACGTGTTTCCTGCTCCTGTGCGGTAAGATGGCGAGCTATGATCGAGAGCTTTCCGTGGATCCGTGCTTTGTGTTTTATCAATTTTTTATGTAATTACACGGTTGTGAACCTTGAAAAGCCGTGATGTCTTAACGGGAGCCATAACAAACATAAACACTTTACGAAGAGGCGTGGCTGAACAGTTGTCGCGGCGGACGGATACTTCTCTGAATTACATGTGATGTTCACTTGTTTAGCGAACTGTCATTTTGACTCGTTCATAGGCCGATTCTTCTATACAAGGAAGACAGTGTTGCGCACGTCTCGTCTCGGTCTGTTTTCTTGACGGCAGGCGTAGACGGACAATCCGGTGACAGCAGCTCCAGATGGCAGCCTACGAAGCAGCATGGGCGCGGGAGGGCCTCGCCCCAGGGCCAGCAGCCGCCAGCAATCGCGCGCAGGTATGAACACTGTATTCTAGGTGTTAAGGTGTCGAAATGCCTCTTTTATATTAATGGGGTGGGAGAGCTCTAATCTTTTACTATGAAACTTTCTGAAAACCGAATTCCTCGTTCTTTCAACACAGAATTCTGAAATGAAAAAAAGAATCAGTACACTGTCAGCATACAACGGCATTAGAATCTTGATTTCCAACATTACGTATTTCAAGAAAATACAAAGGTCGGATAAAAAGTAATGAGAAATTTTAAAGGTCGGATAAAAACTAATGAGAAATGACTTTATTGACAGAGGTATTTACGTTTATACACCTTCAATATAATTGCCTCCGTTATTAATGGCCTTTTGCCAAATATTAGGAAGGCGTCGTGCACGACCTGCACGTCTGCTTCTGTTGATGTCCCATATTGACCGCCCTATAGCACGAACAATTTCTTCTCTGGTACCGGGTTCTTCGCAGTGGTTCGTTCATTTTGTTGAAGAGATCATAACCACAGGGACTCATATCGAGTGAGTAAAGTGGATGCTCCAGAATCTCCCATTGCGAGAAGCAAAGAGTCCTCCACGTGAGATCGTCCTGCACGGACGTGCTTTCCCCTCCACCACCAGGCCGGTTTGATAGTATGCTAAGGTGAAAGGCAGATGCGTATACCTGATAACTGTATGTATATTCAAAGAAAATGTTCATTGAATTTCACAGAATATTCATTCGCGAAGCGCGGAAGTATGCATCGAAATGCGCTTTGAGTTGTGTGGAGGGCTTCATTCTCTGCTGCTCCATAATGAAACGTGCTTTATGTTATTATTATGAATGTGTGAGAGTGTACGTGTGTGCGTCGATGAGTTGATGTGGAAACGAAAAGTATTTGGAACTGAGCTGTAATGAACTTATGTCGTGTATATAAATGTAGGTAAATCACAGAATTAGTAGTATATAAGCATGGAAATATATTGTGCGTTGCGCTCTTCGCGTTGCAGTTTATAAACGTAATTGTCATCTCTTGAAAAATGTACCACCTCATGCTTAACCTCAAGTGGATTGAATGTGTATTAACTAATTACAGTCGAAAACCTCCTTTGTTAGCAGTAACTTTATTACCACAAATATTGTTGTATTCAAAGGATTTGAAGAATTCGACAGCATTCGTGAATTCGATTTCGAGGAAATTCGGGATTCGCCCAACCTCTGTCTCTGTGTCCTCGCTAGTACTCAGAGATATACGTACCAGTGTATAATTTACTTTGCGAAAATGACAGGTTCTGCGAGACTGAGTAGTGTGAGTCCTTAAATTTTATTATTAACCGCCTAAATTGTTGTCGTATAGTATAGGGCGGTATTGTCAAGGTCAATGCCACGAGAGGGAGTCCGTGGCACGGATGCCATGACAAAATCGCTCCTCCACGCAGTTCATCACCCCGCCACCAGAGACAAACGCCATCCCTATTGTAAAACGGCGGGGTTACTACTACTCGTAATAGTTCCTTTTCCCGACGCTAGTTGCGCGTGTCACAGCCACCAGTAAAAGACCTTGACACCACTGGTACAGGGACTAAACCCAGCAGCATCCCACGGTCAACTATCTCTAAACCTTTACCTATCTCCCCAAAAAGGCATATCCCGACTTCATCCCTGATACCTTCTTGGTATCAGGATTGATTCCTATGTTTCCTGTGGTCTGCTTTGAATCACATTGATAGAATATTATTTATCCACTTGTATCCGTTTCAAGTAACATTTGCATGGCTTTTTAGAACATTAAAAACCATTGCTTACAAGTTTGTGGAAACAAAACATGAAATCACCTAACACGAACACCTTCTTACCCCGCTGACTTACCATCCACAGTTCTATAGATTGTGCCATGTTCACATGTGTTTGAGGTTTTCTCTGAAATCTAGTGAGAATGTCTACACGAAAATGTCTAACGCTACATATGCATGCAAACTTGATTATAATTTTTACTACTTCCGAAACACCGGCTAAACGAAACGGGATGGAGTACACCGCCTCTACCGCCATCACAATTATTATCATAATCGCCACCATCACGATCACTACTGCTGTTGCCGCCGCCATCAACAGCAATTCCATCACCATCACTCCCACCAATACCATCACCCCATCAACCGCGTCACTACCACCAACACTTCCGCTCCTTCTGCCATTACCATCAACACCGATACCACTTTCATTTTCATCACCGCCGTTATTGTCACCACCACTATCACCTCTTCACCACCTTATCTTCTCAGGTAATGAAAAGTGAAAGGGGATTAGCTGGGAGGCGAGGGTGAGGGAAAATTGACCTCGGAATGCATTCGGGCGATTCCTGCGCGGCAGGTCGGTAGTGAAAAGAAGAGAGGGGTCAGGAGGAAATGGTGATATTAGCCGGGGCATTTTCCGAGCTAGGGTGCCTGCAATTCATCTCGTTCGTCAGAACTCATCCAGTTCCCTCTCAGGAACTGGAATTTTTTAGAAACCCACGTGTTTTTGTTGGTTTCAATCCACCACGAGTACCATCGTGAAATGCTGCGAATTACTATATTCTTTCCGACATTTACGCAATTTTTTTCAGCTTGAATCATTAGATTGACGGTAATTAAACCTAATTTCGCCGTGAAAAATGAAACTAGTATTTTAATAGATACTTGATTGGGGCGGTTCAAGTACAGTGGACTTTGCTGATTATGTTTTAAACCAAAACCAAACATTCCTCTTGGAGCTCGACCTAAAATTAAATTTACTTATAACTAGTTCTTAATTGTAATTTCGGAGGACCACCTGGGCATTTAGTGAAGGCCCAGAACTGCATGGAATGGTAAATTTTAATGTAGTTGTTAGAATGAAAGGCTGAATAATTTGATACGTATATAAATTGAAAAAGAAAGGAATACAACTGACACGTGATAATTGTTGTGGGTTGACACAATTGAATTGGTTGCAATGTCCCTGATTGGACAGTCAAATACATTTGTAAAGTGGTCAAAATGCCACCTGCTGGTGAAATACATAGCCTTGTGTTTCATACTGGTTGAGCACGGGCGGGTTGCGAACCCAGGCCCGTTTCAGGCTGATGATTGCTGAGATCCAGCTGAATACCACGTGTGATGCTGGTGATGTGCTCTCCTGGATGTCGCAGCGGGCAGACCACGTGCCACTGCGACGCACAGCGTGAAGGCGGCGCGTGCCGATGCAGGGAGGTCCCGAAGGGCAGGCAATCACAGCGTGGAGGTGATAAACTGATTACTCATTGAGATATAGTTCTTCCCGTTCGCCACCTTGAATTGTGATGCGAGACGGGGAATTGATGGCTACGAGATCACGTGGAGCGGTTCGCAAGGAACAACACAGAAATTGAGAGGCGCAACAACACTTGCATGCGACAACGTCTATGAGCCAATTAATTGTTAATTGAAATATAGTTTTTTCACACGGCACGTTTGGATTGTGATTCGAGGCGGAGAACTAATAGCTGTAAAGCAACGCGTAGCGGTTCGCAGGAGTGGCGTGGAATGCGGAACAAAACAGCACCACCATAATCGTCTTTCCGCGAGGACAAAATTGGGCCAACTGTCTTTGTGCGCGCGCCGAGAGCGTGAGAAACAGGTCACGTGATTGAGGGGTGCGACGCAGCGCCGCTGAGAGCAATGTGGGCGGTAGACCTCTGGCAAGTTGAGACTTGCAAATCGCCCAGGACGCGTTCGGGAAGTGTCGCATCCTAGCGGGCTTGGTAGAAACCAGCTGAATAGAATACAGATAGAAATGTGGAAGCTTCTTTTAGATAATACACTGAAATAAATATATAACCTTGGTTGCTCCAACAATACTTTTTCAGGCAATGTTCCATGCCCGAAAATGGACGAGACGGGATAATGTGATGGTTAAAATTTCTTTTCATTATGAACTGACATGGCGATCCACGATCGATACCTGATTCCCTTAAACAATCGTGAGATATATCAAGGTAAGACATAATCGATGGTCTGCCTGTATCTTGAAATAGTAGAACAATTTCGTATTGAGGCTTTCGATTATTTTATTGGGCTTGTGCCTTCACCATCGACCAGTTGTCTGCAAGCCGTACACTCTTCACAGATTCCAATGTAGCACGGTGAGTGAATCTTCCATTGCAAAGGCGCATTGATACCACCTACTACCATCAACACCAATACCACCTTTATTTTCATCACCGTCGTTATTGTCACCACCACCATCACCACTTCACCACCACAAATGAATGACTTCGTCAGTGAGCCTCCGCCATCACCTAAGGTCCGATTAAATTAAGAAGGTGATTGACATTTGTGAGTGGAGGGGAGCGACGTTGCCAGGTCGCAAACCACTGAGCACGTGTTACCGGGACACGAAAACAAACACTTCAAAAAATACGTGTAAAAGTGTAAAAAATACGACAAAAGCCTAACCTCAACGCAACTCATCACAACACAGTACACATTGCGCGCGCAGCACAGGCAGAAACGCGGGCGGCGTGGCGGCAAGGAAGTCGCTTGCGATGCTCAAATGTTCCCCGTGTTCGGCAGAGGCAACTGAGCGACCTGACACGTCACGTTTTGTCTCTCTGGTTGGCAGCTGCCATGGAAACGGGAGAGGCGTCCTGACGTCAGACAGAACTGTCAATCACCTTCTTAATTTAATCGGACCTTATACCGTCTCTCTGGTGAGGAAGGACCGTGGGATGCAGTTGAGGGCTTCCCATAGTACAGCCCTGCCTGTTCCGTGGGCGTTCCGCAGGGAGGCCTGGCGCTGCGGGCGCCCTGGCCGCCGCCGCCGCAGCGAGCGCTCCAGGCGCAGGCGTCGGTGAGCAGGGGGCGGCGCCCGGCGGGCGGTGGCTGGATGCGCACGGCGCGCCGCTTCGCGCTGCTCTTCCTGCAGACCTCCTCCATCCACGGCCTGAGCCACCTCGTGGCGCGCGGCCGCTCCGCGTGGGAGTAGTAAGTACCATCACCACCACAATTGCTACCATAATTGACACCACCACACCCACCAACAACATCAGCCTCGTCACTCCCGCCACCATCATCACTGCCATCACCTGTACCGCCTCTATCACCACCACAGTTACTAACCTTACTAATCGTCAGTGACACTTCGCAACGAACTTCGCCACGAACACTAGAAAAGCTTGCGGCGCGGATGGCATTCCGACAAAATTTATTTCGGAGTTGTGGAACTTAGATCCGGAGAGTATTCTGAATCTGTTTAATAGCATTCTTGATACCGGGTCGTATCCAGAAACTTGGAGTACAGCTATCCTCCAACCTATTTATAAAAATAAGGGCGATACGAACTGCCCAGAAAATTATCGTGGCATTAGTATCTTACCAGCGCTAAGCAAATTGTTCTGTAAAATTCTTAACGTTCGACTGAGCGACTGGGCGGAAAAATATAGTAAAATTTCAAAAATGCAAGCAGGTTTTAGGCAAGGGTTCGCGACCACCGACAATATCTTTGTGTTAGATACATTAGTAAAACAGGCGCTTTCGCGTAAACGAGGCCATTTATATTGCAGTTTTGTGGATTTCGAAAAGGCGTTTGATTCAATCAACAGAGAATCGTTATGGCGAAAACTAAATGAACTAGGCTTATCACGTAAAGTTTTAACGGTATTGCAGAGTATGTACAGAGAAGTAAATTTCTGCGTCAAGTGCGGTGACGAAAGTACAACGCAAAAAATAAAATCGACAGTAGGGGTAAGACAGGGTTGTCCTCTTTCACCGCTGTTGTTTATCTTGTACATAAATGATTTATTGACATGGGTACAGGAAACCGACACATCTGCACCGGCAATTGATGGCCTGAAAATTCCCGGATTACTTTATGCGGACGATTTAGTTCTATGCTCGGAAACGATTGAGGGATTACAGACGAGTTTAAACATCCTAGAAAGATATAGGTAGCATGGGGATTAAAAGTAAATATTCAAAAAACAAAAACTGTGGTCTTCAAGAATGGGTTTATTTGGGGTAACAAAGAGAAATGGTATTACGCACAGGAGGAACTCGACCGTGTTAAAACTTTTACTTATCTTGGTGCAAAATTCTCTATGAACGGGGGATGGAATAAACACATAGTTGCGGCTCATAGTAAAGGAAGAATTGCTCTCAAAGAAATCGGTTGCGTAATGCGTAGAGTACCGGAATTGCCCTTAAAGGTGTGCGACACAATGTTTAAATCACTAGTGCTCCCAGCAATGAATTACGGGGCGGAAATCTGGGGAGTGGATAGAATAGACAGATTAGAAAGCATCGAAACAGATTATTATAAATTAATTCTTGGAGTCTCTAGATTCGCAGCAAATGTCGGCGTCTTAAGAGAGGTAGGTAGTGTAGGAATTTGGAAAGATATAAAAATGAAAGCCATTAAGCTTTGGATTAGATTAGCAGTGAAGAGTCCGACACGCTTATTCGCAGGTGCTTTAGAGCGCAGTTACAGGAAAACGATCAGCGATATTGGTCGTATAAAGTGAAACGGGTACTAGAACGCGCAGGTCTGGGACACGTTTCTCCTGAAATGGTTGAAAATAGGGGAACACGGGAAATAGAACGATTAATTTCAGATCGACTTTCGGATATTAAAAGGCAAGATATTCTTGCAGCATCGGCAGAAAAATGTTCGTTAGTGGTACAAATTCACACGAGTCCTGTATGGGGATGCGAAAGTTACGTACACACACTTAAAAGGGATGCAAGAGGGGGATACGCGTGGTTTAGGTTAGGGGGGTGGATGCAACGTAGAATGAGGAATTCGAATGACAATGGAATCTGTGTACTGTGCGGTGATAGAGAAGATTGGATCCACATTCTGTTAAATTGCTGCGCTACAGAAACTTGGAGAGGAAAATGGATGGGAATGGGGAACTATGGCTTCCAATTTAGAAACATAACGCTCGCTCAAAATATATTAGCTGATAACAGATCTCACTTTATGAAAGAATTAGGAATATTTTTAGGAAAGGTTCGAACTATCAGGGAAACGGTAATCAGGGAGTGGGAAAACAGTATTGGTTAGTAGTACGAGCGGAGCCTAGACTGGAGATAAAATAATTAATTCAATAAGCAAGAGATAATTAAATTAATATAGTAAGGTAGTCAATAATGCTAATCATTAATATTAATTAGTATATTAGTCAGTATTAATTAATCAGTAAGCGATAATTAAGTTAATCAGTAGCAAATTGTTCGGAGAGGCGGTGGTGCGGGCGATCTTCTGTGGCGGTGTTTGATTTCAGGGGCTGAGGAGGCCAAAGACGGGATGGAGAAGATGCCCACGCCAGGAAATAAATAAATAGTTTAGATAATAAAAACTAGTAGTTTAGCATGTACTCGTCTTCTGACGGCAGGTTTTTCCCCCTTCAGGGGTTTTTTCCTCAGCCGTACCTTATGGTCTCCTTTCCGCGGCTTTGATGCGATGAAGAGACCATTAGGGGTGAATGCCAGAATTCGAAAGGTTAGAATGCGATAGGATGTAGGTATTGTAATGGCTTAAAGTCCTTCAGCCTAGCCACGTAGTTAAAAGAATTGAAATTATGTATCAATGTGTCATAATTACCTATTAAATAAATAAATAAATACTTCGCAATCAGTATTAATCTATCACCATATCACAATCACCCTCGTCATTACCGCCACTATCACCACTGCCATAAAATACACCGCCTCCACCGCCATCACAATTATTATCATAATCGTCACCATCACGACCGCTACTACAGTTGCCGCCGCCATCAACAGCTTTTCATATCAACATCACTCCCACCAACACAATCGCCCGCGTCACTACCACCAACACTTCCGCTGCTTCTGCCATCACCATCAACACCAACACCACCTTCATTTCCATCACCGCCGTTATTGTCACCACCACCATCATCACTTCACCAGCACCACATCAATATCAGCATCACCACCATCATACCTACCTTCACCTCCATCACCACTCTCATCACTACCGTCAGAATCACCAGCATCACGGTCACCACACTACCATCATCACTACTATTGCCACCATCACCACTCTTACTGCCACCATGACCACAACTAGGTCTATCACAGTGACTACCACTGTCCCTACCACCATTGTCACTACCTCTACCACCACCACCACATCCACCACCAAGTGACCACCAATCTGCTTTTGTCATGATTGCCTCCCGTTGCGCAGCGCGCTGTGGCTGGTGTGCTTCTGCGTGGCGGTGGGCGGGTGCCTCACCATCAGCCTGCGTACGCTCAGCCGCTACAACGACAATCCCACCGTTATCTCGCTGGAGCGCGACTACAAGATGTGGAACACCAGCTTCCCCACGGCCACCGTCTGCCCCACGCGGCCCGGGAACCCCGCCGCTCTCGACGCCATCGCCCGCACGTGAGCACAACCAACACCCCCTGAATATAGATCACACTCACCCCCTTAATATAGCCCAACCAACATCCCCTGAATATAGATCACACTCACCCCCTGAATATAGCACAACCAACACCCCCTGAATATAGATCACACTCACCCCCTGACTACAGCACAACCAACACCCCCTGAATATAGATCACACTCACCCCCTGAATATAGCACAACCAACACCTCGTGAATATAGATCACACTCACCCCCTGAATATAGATTAGATTAGATTTATTTAAACTGCAATTGGGCATAACCCGGTGGCAGCTAATTACAAAAACATAAATATACACAGCCTTTCTGTAATATAGAACTCTAAAACCACTAATAATAATAATAATAATAATAATAATAGCAACAACAATAATAATAATAATAATAATAATAAGAAGAAGCAAATTATATACTAATTGTAGTAATAATAATGGTAAAATAATGATAATAATATAAAAACTGACTGATTCATAAAACATTAAATTACATTAAGAGAGAAAACACACACACACACACACTGCATTAGTATCACACTGCACTTCACTTCACTAAGACCTGAAAACATTTCCTTCTTTATTTCTCTGCTATACACTGCACTACACCTCACTTCACAATAGAACACTTATGCATCGCTATATAACCCACTATTCTCCCTCATTTACTTAATAATACCCTAAATTAATTTCCTAAACTGTTGAACACTTTGAGGAAAGGGTTCAAAGGTTTTTGCAGGCAATCTATTCCATTCCGTAATCGTTCGATTTGTAAAAGAAAATTTCCCGACATCCGTTCTCTGCTGTCTTAAATTTATTTTGTGCCTGTGATCCACTCTACTGATGTATGTAGGAATACATAGCCGCCGATTAATTTCTTTCCAAGCTGGATGACCATTATAAGCTTTATACAAGGCGCAGAGTCTTGCTACTGATCGCCTGTTTTTGAGTGAATCCCACCCTGCCGTTTTCTTGTCCCTGAAAGTAAATTTAGCTGCCCTATGCTGAATCCTTTCCAAGTGTTTACACTGCATAATCTTGTGCGGATCCCAACAAATTGTTCCATATTCCATTATTGTACGAACAAGAGATAAATAAGCAATTTCCCTCGCGTTTGCCGTACTCTTTTTTAGGATGCGCATTACAAAGTGAAGAGATCTCCAGGCTTTCCCTACAACAAAATCTACGTGTTTTTTCCAACTTAATTTACTATCGAAATGAATTCCTAGGTACTTGCACGAGGAAACTCTCGGAATAATGTCATTTTTTAAACGGTAATGTGTTTCACTGTAATTATGACCCCTGCCAAAAGTGATGGATTTACTTTTAGAGCTATTTATGGACATTCCGTTATTTTCCGCCCAGTAATGTAACGCATCAAGATCCTTTTGCAGTATTTCTTCATCTCTTTTCGAGTTAATACTACGATATATTATGCAATCGTCTGCAAATAGCCGAACATTTGAGGTTAATTGCGCCGGCAGATCATTGACGAAAGCTAGAAATAGAAGGGGTCCAATGACACTCCCCTGCGGTATTCCTGACGTAACGCTTGCCCCGGAAGATAACTCTTGTCCAATTCGGACTTTCTGTTTTCTATCTCGCAGAAACTCGCTAATCCACGCCACCACCCTGGGATCTATGCCTGAATTCATTAATTTCTGTACAAGCCGATCGTGTGGAACGACATCAAATGCTTTAGCAAAATCTATAACTACTGCATCTACTCTCCCGCCCGCGTCAATTTCATCTGCTAATCCTGAAATAGCGTGACTACCTGACTTTCGCATGAATAACCACTCCTGAACCCGTGTTGCCCATCGTAGAGCCATTTTTTAATTTCCCATTCTATCTTAATGTAACTCCCAACTAGATGCTCCATAAGCTTGCACACCACTGACGTAAGACTTACCGGCCTATAATTGCATAATTTAGTTTTGTCACCACTTTTAAAAATTGGTACGACAAAGGCTAATTTCCAATCATCCGGTACTTTTGAATTATTCAAAGACACGTGAAAAATTCTAATTAGGTACGGTAATATTGCCTTTCCTGCTAGTTTAATTAAATCCGTAGAAATGTCGTCTGGACCCCTTGACTTACCATTTTTCATTGACTTTACTTCATTCCATAGAACTTTTACTTCAATATTAAACTGATTCGCAACCGAAGGCCCTTGAATAAATGGATGGTCCGTACTAATTTTGAAAACCGAACTAAAATACTTATTAAATGCATCCGCTTTTGCCCGATTGTCAGTAATTAGCGTGTTTCCATTTTCGCGAATAACTGGGATATCCTCTTTATTTCCTTTCCTTCTACGAACATATTTATAAAAGCCTGTCCAGTTATTTCCCTTCCCACCTAGAATATTCTTTAAATATGCCTCCTGAGCAATTTTCTTTTCGCGCTCCAATTCTTTTGAATGATTTCGAAAAATATTCATATGCTCGCTACTACGCTTTCTGTTCTTAAATGCCTTTCTCGTTATCCTCTTCATTCTCCTAATTTTTGCATTGTAGTATTCTGGATCCGGATTATTTTTTAGAATTTTGCACGGAACAAACTTTTGCAAAGATTCGTATATAATATCTTTAAAAACCCCCCATATTTCTTCCATACCGCTCTCTGTTCTTAGAAAGCGGTCATATTGTTCCCTAAAGAAGCCTTGAAGCCCGCTTACATTTGCTCTCTTGTATTGCCGTACTTTCGTTCCTATTGTAATGCCTTTCCTTGAAATATTTCCGTCTATGTCAAGAAGAATCGCTTTGTGGTCACTAATACCCTCAACAACTTCACAAGATATGAAAAGTTCTTTCGGCCTAATTAGGTAGACATCCAAAATCGCATCCTGTCGCGTCCCGGTCCGAACTACCTGGATAAAACTCCCTTCCCAGACCAGCCCGTTCACTAAATATTGGACTTTCCCTTCGCTAACGGTTCCCTCCCAGTTTACGCTCGGAATATTTAAGTCGCCTCCAATAACAATAGCATGGCCATTTTCGTTTCCCGTTCTCTGAATGATGTTATCTAAAATGTCATATCCATCGCTCGGAGGCCTATAGCATGCAATAATTTCTAAAACAGTTCCTGACGTAATAATTTCTATTCCCATCATTTCAAACTCTCTACTGACCCACTCTAATCTAATATTAATGTCCTCTTTGACGCAAATAAAGACTCCGCCCCCTCTACTATTTCTATCCCTCCTAAGGATCTTGTAATGGGAATGAAAAATTTCAGAGGACCCGATTTCCTCAGTTAGCCACGACTCAGACCCTATCACTATGTCGGGATCGCAGGCATCAACTAGATTCCGAAACTCTATTTCTTTATTGATTATACTACGACAGTTCACCTGCAACAACCTGAATATAGATAGCACCACCAACACCCCCTGAATATAGCACAACCAACACCCCCTGGATATAGATCACACTCACCCCCTTAATATAGCACAACCAACACCCCTGAATATAGATCACACTCACCCTCAGAATATAGCACAACCAACACCCCCTGAATATAGATCACACTCACCCCCTGAATATAGTACAACCAACACCCCCTGAATATAGCACAACCAACACCCCCTGAATATAGATCACACTCACCCTCTGACTATAGCACAAACAACACCCCCTGAATATAGATCACACTCACCCCCTGACTATAGCACAACCAACACCCCCTGAATATAGATCACACTCACCCCCTTAATATAGCCCAACCAACATCCCCTGAATATAGATCACACTCACCCTCTGACTATAGCACAACCAACACCCCCTGAATATAGATCACACTCACCCCCTTAATATAGCCCAACCAACATCCCCTGAATATAGATCACACTCAACCACTTAATATAGCCCAACCAACATCCCCTGAATATAGATCACACTCACCCCCTGAATATAGCACAACCAACACCCCCTGAATATAGATCACACTCACCCCCTGACTACAGCACAACCAACACCCCCTGAATATAGATCACACTCACCCCCTGAATATAGCACAACCAACACCTCGTGAATATAGATCACACTCACCCCCTGAATATAGCACAACCAACATCCCCTGAATATAGATCACACTCACCCCCTGAATATAGCACAACCAACATCTCCTGAATATACAGGTGTACGGAGAGGAAACGTCGAAACTTCGAAAATAAGCTCTTAAGACAATTTAAGCATATTTTGTCTAATACACTACGTGGACATTCCGAATGGTTGGGCCGCAATGAGCACTCAAAATTTGGTTCGAAAAAATGATTTCTAGGCACAAATTTGCATTATGGAAGCACAGAAACCCTCCACAAACATGTAAATTGTTTATTATTTACAAAAGAATTGAATATGTTTGCTCAGACAGAAAAATTAAGCGAGAAATAAAAAAGCAGTCAAATTGCGTAAATTGGGTGCTTTTTTATTTCTCGCTTAATTTTTCTTTCTGATCAGATATATCATTTCTTTTATAAAAAATGAACCACTTATATGTTTCTGGAATGTTTCTTTGCTTCTATAATGCAAATTTTTGCCTAGAAATAAATTTTTCAAACCAACTTTGAGTGCTTATTGCGGCTCAATCATTCGGAATATCCACGTAGTTTATTAGATAAAATGTGCTTAGAATTGTCTTAAGAGCTTATTTTCGAAGTTTCGACGTTGCCTCCCCGGATATCCTGGGGATGTTGGCAAAACCTGCATCGGTGCCTCCCCGCAAAGCAGAAACCCTTACTACAAGCGCAAGTTTTCTTGATATTCCACAGGGGGGTGCGGGGAGAGAGGAGCTTTGCCTACGTCACAACTTAAAAGGACGTACCAACCATTGTATTGGACTGGAACTTGGTTTTGTTATCATATTGTTTACCTATTTATAATCGCCCCCGCATCAGGCGTGCCACAGAAATAATTCCTAATTTCCTTATTGTTATTTCATAACAACCATGAACGTGTGACGTAAAACCCCGGACCGGTTACAGAAATGTATAGGATCATGGATTTGCGAAGCCGCCTATACAGGATACGGTATTTATCATTTATTGTGGGATATTTGCGCGTAGCATGCTCCCTTCCCGATTTCCCAAATAAATAAACGAAACATTTTCAAAAATCGCCGCCACCATTAATAGGTGCAATGGATTTATTCACAAAACGACTTCTTGGCGTAGTTGCTGCCTCTCGCTGCTGATACAACACAAACAAATATAAATACCATTAGGAAAACATGGAAAGATCAAATACAAAACATAATTATTTACATCACATTCTCACTTAACATTCAACAATACTCATTCACACAAACGCCCGTTTCTTTTGAAATGGCCATGTTACTTTTACTTTTAAAGTGAAGTTTTCTTTCTTTTACCAAAACACAACTTGGACTTCTTATACATGTCTATTATGACGACAACCAAAAAATTAAAATCGAACCACTTCTCTTTTCAGAGATTTGACGAAGCTGGGAGCAAACCATCACAGTTCTAATTGCAGTTATGTTGGTTCTCGGTACTACTCCATAATTGTTAGAGATTTATAGCGCGGCTGTGGACATCCATCAATCTCCTTCAATATGCACTATTAAAATTTAACTTTAACTGTGCAGCATCATCTGTGCTTCACCAGATCAGAAAGCGTTCTGTACCCAACCAAGTCTCAACGCATTCTCTCTAACTTCCTCCTTTCATCCAAACAACAGTTCAAAACAAACGTTCCATCTTCCCGTCTTTGTCACACGTATTGTTCTATAAAGAAAATTGTATTTTTTTCTTCATCCCAACTTGCGTTTACTCGCGTTTTCCACGTAAATTAATTGTATATATTTTTAAAACTTCTCACATCTTGAAATGTTGTAAACTGTCCATATGCTATCATTTTTATTCCAATTTCCACATTTACTTACATAAAGTGTTTGCCATTCACATGTCTTATGAAACCAACATAAAATTTTTATAATTTTGCCACAAATTTCTTTTTGAACTTACTGCTGGTCAGTTTTTCGTAACCCTTAATATTTTTGTTTATTCATCTCTGTCTGCTTAGATTTTGCTAGCCTGACAATTGTGGCGTCGTAAAAACATGAAAAATGTTCTTACGCCTCCACGTCATTTGTCGCTATAAACAATGTATTTTCCTTTAATAAATTCTAAATATTTGGTTTTGCAGCATGTCCATGTGAAATGTCACAGTATAAACTTATCTCTCCAAAGCGTGACACGACGAATACGATTATTTTGAAGGTACGAAGTGGATGTTGGCAGCATTGTAAATTGGTACGTGCCGTTCGGAGTCAGACCTAACAAGTATCTCAACGGGCCGAGCTACTTTTGAGTGCTGGACAAGAACTAAATACTCTTGCTCGAGCAATACATAGTAATCGAGATGCAAGGTGTGACCAAAATATACTTGAATAATTTTATTACAGAGTCATAAACTTCCATAGAAATGGAATTCATCTCCTTTAAAATACTGTCCTTCAAACTACTGACTGTCCGTAGCAAACGATGCATTTGTCCCCCTGTAGAATTCGTTGACGCTGACATCCCGACGTTGAATTCATGACTGGAAACATTTCCGGAAGGCTTCTTTCGGATGGGCTTTCAACTGCTATGTCAAGGTTCTCAATTTTGAAAATGGTGTCAAAACGTTTTCCTTTTACTACACTTTTTATTGTTTGGAAGAGTCACAAGTCACATGGTGCTAAACGTGGCGAGTAAGGTGGATGTGGACAGACAGGAACACTTTTACAGCCAAAACCTCGCAAATCAAAGCGGCGTGTGTTATGCCGCGTCGTCGTTATTAAGAAGAAAGACCTTGACTCATTTTCTGGTCGTCCCATTTGTAAATTATCGGTTAAAGCTTTTTATGAATCTGTACGAGTTTTTCACTTCTCTGGTGGTTATTCGTCTGTTTGAACGAACGCGTTTCACGTTTTGCCACTTTTTGCACGTTTTTGAGCTCGAAGCACAACAATTGTTCATCTTCAAGCAACTCATTTCCATTTTCAAATCACTCATACGACTTGTGAGCAGTCTGCAAGGCTATCTTCAAGTTGTTGCCGTACACTGATCTTAACATTTCATTAGCTTCTTTGGCACTTTTATTAAACTTCAAACAAAACTTAATGTTTGTAGTGGATGCAGCGCGGTGTGAGGTCCGTGCTGCGAAGCGACTACATACAGGGTCAGATCAGGTTTCAGGGGATTGTTTCGTAGGGGCAAATGAAAGGCTATGCACTTGTGTATAAATTAAATTTAATTCTTGAAATATTGATTAGTTTTACAAGTAAGTAGTTAGGCAGTAAGCCGGAGGACCAATGAATGTTTATGATTAAAAGTTTCTTCTTGCTTGAAGTTTACACTTACAGATTGATGAGAGTACAGCAAGCACCAACCCAGGTCAGACGGCTGAGTGTGTGTGCGCCGTCAGTTGAAATGGGCTGCGGATGATGCGGCTGGTAGGCTGAATGTCACCATGGGCGCGTACTCGACTGCTGGAGCGGCCCGTACTGTTGATTTGGCCAAGTGAAGGCTGCTTCACGGGTGGCCCGAATGTTGATCGCGGCCTGCTGGCCGCGCCGATTGATTGCCGGAGCCTTGATAGGCAGAGCAAGGACAGCTGACTCGTTCGCAGGCTGTCTGACGAGTAGAGTATTAATTGTAGCAGCAGTAATAGTAGTTTGACGTAGAGTGACTGCGTAGAAGTCGCAGTGAGATTGACTTAGTAGTAGTTTGACGTAGAGAGACTGCGTAGTAGCAGCAGAGTAGAAATGACTTAGTAGTAGCAGAGTTTGACACAGAAGTGTGACTGCGTAGTTTCACATAGTAGTGAACAGAGCAGTAATTGTAGCAGCAGTATAGTAGTTTGACTGAAGAGTTTGACATAACAGTTGCGGTAGTAGTTACGACGTAGAAGAAATGACATTGAAGTTTGACATAACAGTGGCGGAGTTTGACTGATAGTTTCACATAGTAGAAAGGACATTGAAGAAATGACATTGAAGTGCCTGCGTAGTAGCATCGAAATTGACTGATAGTTTCACGTAGTAGTAAGATTGAATGAAGAGTTTGACATGGTAGTTGCGGTAGTAGTGGCAGAGTTTGACTGATAGTGGCGCGTGGGAGCAAAGTTGCCGTATTTATTTAAGCGTATGTTTCCAAAAGCAGAGGGGGTAGAGTCACGTGACAATTGCAGCTAGCCTATGATGTACAGTGAGACGTAGTGTGCCACAAGAAATGCTCGCTATTCGTTGTTATGTTTTTTGAAGTGTGTCACGTGACTATGGGCGGCACTGGCTGTGCCCGCGATGGCAAGGTTTGGTATTTTCTCACGGGAACCGCGATGCTGGTTGAGAGAAAAGGCGGGCGCGGGCGCGGGCGCGGCTGCCTAGCAGATGCGTTCGTGGTCGTCAATACTAACGCCAGTATTGGAGCGGGAGGCACGTAGCGATATTTGGAATGTTTGTAAATATGTCTGGCCGCCGAAGATTGAGAAAAGCAGGTAAAAGGCTAATGGCTTGAGGACCGCGCGCCCCGCGCGCCGGCGGTGGCTAATGACCTTCCCCGGCTTACAGTACAATACGCGGTGCGCGGTTTTTGGCGCTTGCGGGAGAGAGGGCTCAACGAGAATCGTTTTGTTGCCTGAACATCTGTGTTTCATTTCTTATGTTTTAGTATAAACGTGCTAGAGCCGTGAGAAACTTCGACGGTGGAGCAGCCGAAGAATGTTGGCCGCGCGGGGGAAAGACAATTTGAGGCTGCACCCTGCTGGCGAGTTTCCTTGTAATTGTTCGCGAGATTGAACAATGTTCGTTGAAACAAAACTTAATGCTTTGTTCGAAATCCACGATGCGCGACGAATACAGTAAATACGACCTCACTCTAGCAGCTCTGGAAGCTGACTGACAAATCAGAACGTGTTGAAACTTGACAGTTCTCATCTCTATGGTATAGGCTATCGAACATATTGGGACAAATGGATGTAGAGTCAGCAGTTGCCAATAAAAATTCATTCGCCGCATTTTTTGAACACGCCTCGTATAGAGAAGTTACCATTTAGAATGGACCAGTTTGCCTGATTGCAAACCAAACGAACGTCATGCCGGGCAATGGCATTGCAAGAGTTTGTGTGGAAGCAATTGACTAGTGAGACAACTGCAAGCGTACACATTGACGCTTGGACATAATTTTTGCAGTTTTGTTGCCAGGAGTAGCTGTTAAAAGGCCCTTCTTAGATGAATCTCAGTAACTGCGTCCGTCAGTCCATCTGTCCTTCAGTCACGGCTCGACCACTTCCGGACAACCAATTCGCACAAAAGAAGTGTCATTCGACGTCTCTCGAGCTCCTTGACGATGTCACCACCTTTCCTTTTTGTCTCCCTCCCAATGTCGGGCGATGGCACGATGGGTGAGGCAGTAACCAATCACCTAGCGCCTGGTCCAACAATTGGGGTAAATTACCTCGCGTATGGGAGGAGACGAGTGACTCGAATAATTCTCCCTTGTTACTCGTTGTTGTGGCTTTAATAAAGTTAAGCCACAACGCACTCATATAAGAAGGTCCTAGCAGACTTTCTTTCCAAGGGAAAGGGTTCAAGATTTAGTACACTGGGATAGATTAAGAACACTTTTGTCGTATGTTTTACGAAAATAACAACAAACAATATATTCTGTACTGAAAATTAGTACATCAACATAACATGAATTGACTATTAATGTCCTGTTTGAATCTGATATGCAAAAAAAACCAAAAATTGTTACAACATGTAAGAAAAATCTAATTGCAAATAAACCCTTGAAATCTTCCAATTAAATTCAAAAGAATGGATTCAAGAATCGGAATTCCAATAATACATAACTAATACACGATTATCTCTACACACATTTCCTGAAATACACATAGAATAATACACACTCAAAATGTTGTACTTGAAATTACCATTCGTGTATAACATAAATCGATAATATCAATACCATGTTCTATTCAAAAAAAATATCAATCTTCTACTTGTTCTAACAAATTCACTTGATTCAGTTAGAATGCATAACTGTTATCGTTATTACAATGTCTAATCTTACCAACACTAAGCAAAGTTAAATTAATTTACTCTTATGAGATCTCAGACTTAGAAAAAAAACAAAATGTTAAGTTAAATGCTACACAGTTGAACTTTGCATCCGACACAATATGTCAATCAATTGAATAATTGTCTATCTTTACTTCTGAATTTATTTTCTAGTAACACTTTTTAAATATCTGCGTCCAGTAACGAAACTGTAATTCGATTTGGCACACGGATATGTATTCAAAAACTCATGAATAAAGTCAAGCAATATTACAGTTAACCATCTAGTGAAATATGATACTAAAATCGTTCTACATCTGGCCCACGTTTCTGCCGTTAACTTGAAAAGGGTTTGCCGAACTCACGATGTCTCCCGCGACGTGCGAAGCCTTGAAGTTTTTCAGGGTCGTCCGGAAAGGAACTCGAACACGAGAAGATCCCGTTGACTGCACTGTTCTCCTCGGGGCTCACGTCGTTGGCGTCGGCGTTGCAGTAGCGCCCAATGATCGAATTTCATTCGAGCTGGTTCAAGTATTCTTATACAAAAAGCTGCAATAAATCACACATTGCTTGGAACATTTCTATTTTAATTAGCTACTCGTTACATTTTTTTCGTTTCAATTCATAGCATCACTCTTGTTAAGTATTCTTCTTTTTTTTTAAAAAATTATCCACGTTTCATGTATTTTATTTATTCCCTCTCATGAATAAATTATCATAATAATAAGATGAGTTACCTTTTCTAAAAGCTTGTGTACTTTCGAAATCTTGAACTGGCGTGGTCCGTCGATCCAAAAGTTTGTCCAGAGTAGTTCAGAGCACCTTCTCGTTCCGCTGACTTTCGGTAAAATGGCCGAGTTGGTCTCTTCTTGTTCTAAATTCTCCAATATTCGTTTGCTTTATTCCCATTGGTCGATGGCGTCGTTCCGCTGGCCGATTTCGTTATCACGCTTCTAGTACTAGTGATAAGCGCTCCTGTTAGCTTATTTTAAAACTATGTACGTCGCCTGGCGTTCTCTCTCGGTTAGTGTTGTAACTACTAGATCTTAAAATAACAGGACGCGTTTACGAAGAAAAAACTGATATTTTCTTGCTGTAAACGGCTTTAGCGGTTACAACGAGGAGATGATCGTTTTTTGCAGGATCATTCAGAAAATTCTAAAAAAGCTACACAAACATTTTTGTGTAGGTTTTGTAATTTCAAATGTGTTCCGGGTGATTTACGGCACCTATAAAGGTTCATTCAAGTCCTATCGACAAGATATATCGATTCTCACAATTCTTATCCAGTTTCCTCTAAGGAATTGGAAACATTGTAGAAAAAGGCGTGTTTTTGATGGTTTCAATGCACTACGAGTACCATCGTAAAATGCTGTGAACTACTATGTTCTTTCTCCGTCATTTGTGTCAATCGTTTTAGCTTGATTCAATAGATTGACGATAATTAAACCTAATTTTTCCATGAAAAATTAAACTAGTATTATAAAATACTTTCATGCAATGTTCTGAGCCCGAAAATGGACGAGCCGGGATAATGTGATGTTTAAAATTGATTTTCATTATGAACTGAGATGGCGATCCACGATCTATACCTGATTCCCATAAACAACCGTGAGATCTGTCAAGTTACGACGTAATCGATGGCATCGATGACATCGACGTAATCGATGGCATCGATGACATCGACGTAATCGATGGTATACCTGGATATTGAAATCCTAGACAATTTTCGTATTGGGGTTTTCAGTTATCTTGTTGGGCTTGCGCTTTCACCATCGATCAGTAGTCTGCAAGCCATACACTCTTCACAGATTCCAATGTAGCACGGTGACTACTCTATCATGGTGTTTGTTGTTCGTTATCCGTTTGCCATCATGTTGCAGATACTGATTAGATTGATGACTATGAGCGCATTATTATTATTATTATTATTATTATTATTATTATTATTATCATCATCATCATCATTATTATTATTATTATTATTTGCTTATCGGCCATTTTTGATTGTGCTTCACGTTATCGTCCAAGACCCAGTCATATTCTATCCCGGAGAATGATGACGTGTGCCATTATGGGGATCAGATTTTCGGCTGTAGCCTTGAATTACTGAGCCTTGAAGCCTTGAGTTCATTATGAATTATGAGGTGAAAGGATGATGATGAGAGGTGCTCGTGGCCTTTTTTAACTATCCCAGCATTCACCTGTATGTCCGAGGGAAACCACGAAAACCCCGGACAGGATGGCCGACCCGAGGATCGAATCAGTGCCTCCCGAATGTCTCCCTCCCCATGCCCTCCCGTCAGTGTCTCCGCACTATGCCTTGAACCACTTCTCGGTTTTTAATAATAATATAATATATTATTATTATTATTCACTGATTATCTCATTGCATTACAGAGCAACGGGTGTTAACGACAAGGAAGCGTTCATCCAATTTCTACATAATCTCACCGTGGCATCTTACGATTCAATGCACGACATCCATGTCGTGCCTGGAAACCCCATCACTCCTGACCAATATCAGAGCATCGTCAATGCCTCCATTGTAAGTCAAAACTGAATATATGGTAGTGTCACTTCATGCATGAAATCACTATCAAAGAAATATTCTTTATTTTACACTGTTTTATCATCCATTTTTAATTCACATATCATACATTAATACACGATGATTCACATACAGGGTGATTCTACCATCAAACTTCTGAATGTTCGTTGCATCGCCTATTATACATCGTTTTTATATCCGGTTTTTGTGAAATTGAAAAATGACTCGCCTCATTGCACAAAAGTTTCGATGTATCAGTTAATGTGGACAGTGAATTACATTGTATGTCTGTTTCAAAAGATTCTGACACCTATTGCCAGTAAAATATTTCTATGGTTATTCCAAAACAATGACGATTTCCAAATGTCTTTTTTTCAACCAACTGCATCACTAAGGGGAATTGAAGCCCCACCTCTCGGGTGCAAAGACATTTTTAACCACTCTGTCTAGTCAGCTGGGCATATAAACTGGCAGTTTCTGTTTCTGCCGGAGTATTTCCTGGCATTTGCTTCTGCCGTTGAAAGCGGCAATTTCTAAACAGAAAATCCATCGTTGTTGGTGAAAAATCCCACTTACACAAATCTACAGTGATGTGCATATAGTATACACAGTGCATACAGCATATACAGTGCGTAGAGTGTACACTGTATACTGTACGCACTGAAGACTTGAGTCAAATGCAATTATAATGAATGTGCAAAATGTACAAAGAGTAAGCACAAAGAAAATAATGCAAAAGGCCACATCACACATTTTTGGGTACATTGGATTTCATTTATTTCATAGAAGAATAAAAGTACAACGAAAATGACACATGTACCAGGCATCATGTCATGTGACGCCTGTTGGGAATATTTAGAATTATTCTAATTGTTGAGCGATATTTTGGCTGTATGGAATGCAGTTTTGGAATGCGAAATTTATCTTGATGTAGTAGCTTTAAATTAATAAGTTTTAGTATCTAATGATTGTTTTACGATTGGTTATGAGTTTCACAAGTAATGGCTGTGAAGTATTATTATTGAATCATGAAAGAATTTCTATTTCTGAACAAAAATTTAATTTCTTAAGGTTTCAAGATATTCTTCGTACTTAATGATAAATCAAAATAATATTAGGTTCCTTTAAAATAAATATTCGTAAGAGAATTTCATGCACCGATGGGTTTATCGGCGCAAGGTTTAAAATATAATTTTCAAGTTTTATTTTTTCATTACTGTTTTTTGTCCTGATTTGCGAAGTGAAAATTTGTTTGTTAATATGAATATTCGTATTTGAAGATGTCGTAGGTACGCTCACGCTAATATCTTGCATTGACGCATCATCTGGAATTTGTCTCACTAAAAATTTGTGGTATACCATTCTAGTTAACTATGGTTCGTGCTATAAACATTATTCTTTCAAAATATTCGACTGAATGACGTAAGTATGAACACGAGAATTCATACTGGGGGAAGGAAGTGTGAGTAAAATTTGAGATACGAGTAATCCAGTATATTGAGGAATTGTAAGTATCTAGGAATATGTCGAAAAAATTGAGATAGAAGGGTTAGATCTATTGAAAGATTCAAATGTTTGAGGTAAAAGAGGTATTCAGAAATTGGAAATACCTAAGTATTTGTGAAATAGAAGGAAATTTGTGTCATCTAATTTCGTCTATACTAATTTGTCTTGAGTATCGAAGTTGAGTGCTTTCTCTGGATGAGTAGATCCACCGAGACTTAAAACGCAACATCACCAACAGCGACGATGCCCCTCCCGATATCATCCGGGAATCCTTCACTGAACGGGGCATCTGCTACACGTACAACTCAGCGTTAGCAGAATACAACTCTTACGCGTAAGTATTTGCAAATATGGAGTACAATATTCGTGATTTGATAAGGAATGGTTTGTGAAAGATTAATGTTCATTAGAAGACTAGATACATCATTCATTTTTATCAATCCACACGACCTTTCCAAACTTTTCTCAATCTGGGGCACATCCAAGCTTAATTTTAAATCTAGCGGCTGTCTGTATCTTACACAATGTTTCTTGATAAAAGTACTTACTATTAAAAAATATCTAAAATTTCACTTGTAACTTGTGAACGTAATTTAAAACGATTATAACGATTATAATGCCAATAAACTAGTATTGTGGAAATTAGGTATTTTAAAACAGTGTTTTACGTTCCAAAGTGCTTAAAATGTGCAACTTGTAATGTAGACGTGAGATACTGCTAAAGACTGACCTCATTAAAAAGTACTTTGTTTGAGTCGCTATCGAAGATGCGAAGAACCATTTTGAATAGTATTTTCTCGATAAACTGGACATGTTCCAGTATGTGTACAGATAGTTCTGTAGTTTTTTCTTCTGTACTTGTGAGAATGACGGGTTTTGTCCTGTGTAAGGGTACAATCGTGAAAAATGGATTAATACATTACAATCTCATTAATAATTTGAAAAAATAACTTATGGTGCAAAGTCAATGTGTACCTTAATGTGTTTGCTTTAACGTTTTTCATTTGTGAACAAATGGTTGACATATTGATGTACATAGACTGAATAAGGAATGGCGGGCCTTATACACAGAAAAATAAAGGTCCAAACTTTCCTTCACTGTCTATCAGAATGAATACTGTGATATATTCATATACGTCTGTTGATTGCAGAAAAAATGTTTCGCTTACATTTTCTACATTAATAGTACATTTTATTTTCTTCCAGAACATTTGCAGCTCATTAATGACACATCAATATGTCATAGAATATCGCATTGGTTTAAAACCCCTGACCTAATGAATTATGATTACTTTAAAGGTACTGGAAAAACAATAGTTGGTCGCTGATACCTCCTGAAAAACCTTTCTTCGGAAATGCACTGACGGGAGATCGCTACACCAATTGGTTCCTTGGATTCGAAGCTGAGGTACGTGCCAAGAATGACAGCGTGATCAAACCTCAACGGTAAAATTTTGGCAAGTTCTTTCGAACAGAGAAAGATTTTAAAAATAATGAAAATATAACAACATAGCTCTAGAAATAAATATTACGGAATTGTATGATTATTCATTTGCTTGATCCATGGGAACACTGCACGCTACTGCGAATATGCGTTAGGATTAAAGTGGTAAAGAATCAAAGTGGCGGCCATTATAACGTCCAACGTCAATTCATTTAAGGGTGGAAATTTCCGAACGCCTCAAGGAAATAATGAATGTTGCCAGGACAAAAGACATAATAGTTATTTATGTATCAAGGGTGTTAAGTGCATGTTTTTGCCCCGAGGGCGACTTTCAAAACACATGGGCCTCTAGCCCGAGGGGTTGGAAGTCGCTTGAGGGGCAAAATCATCCAGTAACACTCGTGGTGCATACAAAACTTAATGGTTTACTAGTTCATTGCTGAATAAAACGAGACTTCGAAACATTTTATATTTCTTGCGTCTGAAGTTAAAAGACGCATTGTAATAGTCATTTGTCAATGTGACGTCAGATAAACAAAACAGAGTGTATATCTAATTACTATTGCATAATCGTTATTGGACTGATTTGTTCGTACAAAATGAAAGAATACTGTGAAGTTCCTGCGAAAATCCTTGCAAAAGCTAACGAAACTACGGACAATGGTTTCCATTAAAATCTCGAGTAATATATGAAACTGTTTATGGTTTAATTGAGAGTTACCAGTGTAAATAACAGTGTAAATTGCGCTGACAAAACGGTACTTTTAAGTTATTAGGCTCTATTGACAAAAGTTATTTAGAATATGTCATAACACCAAAAAATAACATTCCGAGGATGTTAGCCGATGTGTCTGATATATATTATTTCTACTACTACTAGTACTGCTACTCAAGAACAATATAATTATGTCTGTAAAAAAGGTGATAAGTAACAGTGAAATGCGAGTGACTAATGGCAATAAATTGACGGGAACATTCCAAAATTACAATTTTCATATCAATGAAGCAAAATACGTTTATAACAAGTTATTTTATTAATTTGAACAATACGCCATTTATTTATTGTATTTGCTTGCATATTAATTTTAATAATTTGAATTCATAAAAACGATGTATGTGTTGTGTTGGCATCAGAGCAAAGCCAGAAAGTATTCAAAAGGCGCGAGAGCATAAAGAATCAAAAAGGCCCGCAAGGGTGTTAAGTATACCATTATGTGTTTTGTTGAAACAAACACACAACAATAAACGAGTAAACCATCAGTGGCATAGCGTGTCTCGTGTGTCTGGGGATGCTCAACAATAATACGAACTGAAGACATCATTATTCTTAAAGTTCTCTATAATCTAAGTTATTGAAACAAATGTTACACTACTTCAACAGATTTATGTCCGGACACTTCTTGAAAACAAATTATGAAATAGCTCAGCTTTAGTTCTCACTCGCGGTTGACAATGAGATCACTTGTGAATTGATATATTTCGAACCAAAATAAAATTTAATATATTTAAGTCAGAATTCAACTTCTTAGATATTAATTGAGAATTAGTAGGCAAGCACTATATCTACTGTTTGTGCTCATGACCAAGCACAGAATCACGAGTGAGAAAGAAAAATATGTCTCTGACAACCTCAAGTGTGCTGCGCTCTCGTGCACAAACGAGCAACTTGCTTTCATAAGCCTTTCTCACACGGTGCTTTCTCACCAGCCGTTGCTGCCCGTATCCGTATGCTAGCTTTTCGGGACTCGAGAATCCTGGGGCAGAGGTGCAGAGGGGAGGGGGGAACCTCGCCGTCTGCGCATGCGTCATTGCTCGTCGCAACCTCGCGGCAGACGCTAGAAGCATTTTAGCGTCCAAGCAATCAGAGGCCAGCTTGTAAAAACGCGCGGAATTCAATCATAGGAAATCACTTCAAAATTAATACAAAACTTGTTTCGCTGAATGTGTTTCACTCACTTGGAAGATTATCAATACAATATTTAGGCTTCTTTGATTAATATTTTACGTGGGGATGCTCAGCATCTTAGCGTCCACTGACGCTACGCCACTGTAAACCATAAAAATAGCGAATTAACGGCGGTTTGTTTCATGTACGATAGTGATTCATTCCCTGGAAAACGTTTCTATTTTGGAGCGTAAAAGCCGTGCAATGTCTTCAGGTCAGATTCGTCTACACGCAATTGCCTAGGAGTCTTCTCCGTCCATAGGGATCCCACGATCCGGAAAAATCCATAACGTATTGTAAACAAATGTCATAAAATATGTTTCTATATGTAAAATATTTATTAATCAAATTATCTACTGTACTGAACATGTGTTTGTAATTGTATATCAGCAATTAAAGTAGCAGTCTTCTACTTTATGTACATATACTTTATATATATATATATACTTTATATATATACTTTATATATATATACTTTATATATATACTTTATATATATATATACTTTATATATATACTTTATATATATATATACTTTATATATATAATATTGAAACGAATTGTTATCACTAATACGATAACAATGCGTTCCGATGCATATCATACGTTTGAACTGCGCGGCAGAGGCCGGCACGCCGGCGGAGTTGGGTGCCAGAGCCGGTTCAGTGCGAAGAACCGGAGGCCACGAATCACGAGCACGGGATCGGTAGTAGAGCAATGGCGGAGGTAGAGGACGGACGTTTGCGTAACGTGCGGAAGGAAGAGTGAACAGTGGCGGAGAGAGATTCATGGAGTACAGACGTGCGGGGTAGTACGGAACATCTACCGGAGAGAACAATGATAGTGAGCGTTGTGCAATAGATCTGGAAAGGCGTTGCGAGAAAGGAAGTGTGTTATAAAAGTGGAAGCATTAGTTGAGAAGTGAGACGAGACAAAACAGGCACAAGAGAGTGGTGTAGTATCACCAGCGGTGAATGGTCAGCACGTGGAGTGAGCAGAACAGTGTAGAGGAATGGAACAAGGTATACAAGTATTCGACATCATTAAGTGCAATTATGGTGAGCAGTCGACGACAATTACAATAAAACCTAGAAACTGTGATATAAGAGAACGAGAAAACAGGAGTTGGGGAGGACAACGTACCGATGCAGTCGAAACGTTCTGGTAACGTTTTGAAGTAGACCACTGCGACAACGAGTGGGGTGAGAAGCGACCGACGGCGGCGAAACGTCAGCCGCCCTTCCGAGCGCAGCCGAAGGAAGCGGAATTACCCGAAGGGCGAGGTGGCGCGACAAGACACGTCAGAAGACAACGCATAGAACAAGTGGCAGGAACGGCGCTGCGGGGCTCCTCTCCACGCGCTGGCTTCCTGCGGCGCGTGGCGTCGGCCCGACGGCGGAGGGGCGAGCATGAAACGACGTGATTCAGACTGGAGCGTCGTGAGTAAAAGCGGTCGGGAGGTTGGGAGGGGAATTAATTAGCCAGTAACTAACAGTGATCTCGAGTTGAGGCCCCCCCAAATGTTGGAATCAAGTAGAGATGCCCCAGGACAACAGGGAAATTGTAAATGGGATGTAATCTAGCACGGGGAAGAAACAGAATAAATGCTCCTGTGAGCACCAAAGGCAACCGATTTTGTATGGTGATTGTTTATGTAATAAAAAAGTTCTTGTTACCCACAACTTTCCAGTGCGCACGTGATTGGATCCGGAGCCCATTCCCGAATAAGAATTCCTGTCCCCCTCTTTTTATCATAAATCTTGTGTGAGTCAATCTACGACTCGTTTCAATACACACATACACACACACACACACACACACACACACACACACATATATATATATATGTGTATATATATATATATATATATATATATATATATATATATATATATGCATGCAGAAAACACCCTGTAAGAATCCCAGTAGGGATATATCACCGCCACCTCCCGAGGTAAAACATGCCCTGCACTCAGGGCACTAATAATGTTTATGACGTGTCATATTGTTTTCTTCGTGTTATTTCAATGGAAAATATACATTAAGTATGATTTAACTACAATGACAAAAATTATGCAACTTTTACTTACCATACACAGTCATATTTTGGCTTTTTAACCCTTTTAATATTTTCCGTCAATTTTTCATATTATGATCATATTTTTCCAATAATATTTGTATTTTTGTCATATTTTTATCTTTCTGATCCCATTTTCGTATACTTTTTTGTTTACGCTTCTTGCGGTCACCTTTACACAAGCAAAAGCAAGGAGGAGCAATATATTGTAAAGATCTGAGCAAGATCTTTCCGGAAAGAAATTGCCGATCGTTTTACATTAGTGCCTTCTGTTGCCGTGTTTGGTGACGTCTCGAGGAAAATGGAGCGTGAACTTTGAGGTTATACCTCACTTTCCTACATGGAGATGCGCGTTGCGCTCGCACTTACTGTGTTAAATGAACAGATATAGAGACGCCGGCGCTTAATGAGGACGTGTGACTGGATTTTAAGAAGGAAGGAAAAGGGAGATTGAGCAATTTCGGTAGAGAAGTCTCCATATTTGTCATAAAACAAAATGTTTTCGTGGACTTCGATTCACGTGGGAGCAAAGTAACTTTATTTGTATAAAAAGTTAAATTAATAAATCGGTAAAAAATTTAAAGTAGCATTACCTACAACTGATATATTATAGATTAATCTTAAAATTTATTTAAATTAGATTAATGCCTTAATAATTTTTAACGTAAAAAAATAATAATCAAGGGGCATATTTAACTGAACCAAATTTGAACCATTCGATAACACCAAGTAACAAAATTTTGTTTAAATTAATTTTTGTTGTTGTTTCTGATGCAGAATGTTTTAAAACACTATGTAAACACAATTTTTCATATGGGAAATTGTTTTTATGGAAATGGCATCGATTTTCTTAATTTTAGGAAAATACATGTATTTGAAACAATGAATAATCGTTTACATATACCCATGAAAAAAAATAACAAAAATTCTTAAATACGTTTGGAAAAATGTAAATGCAGTAAATGTATATGAAAAAAGTGTTACAGTACGTGAAAATGTTCACATATCACGTACAGTGTGCTGAGAAATGTGTTGTCTTTCTACATTTCCTCTTGTATGTTACATCACTCTCTCTGATCAGTCCCAGATATAATCACCAAGCATTCCCTCATTATACTGTCCCTGGTACTTTTTTCCAAACAATTGTAAGCCCTGATGGAACCTTTCACCCTGTTCCTCTGCATATACACCCATATGAAACTTGGAAACATCCAGATATGAGTGGAGTACATGCAACTTTAGAAACAATCAGTATCCCATTGATTCGTAGTTATTCAAAAGACCTTCTACAACATTCGAGTAATTTTCCATTCTGTGAGTACATAGGAAACCATTCACAACATCTCCGAAGCTCTTACAGGTCTCTCCTTGAACTGGTAGAAGCTTTCTTATGAAAGTATCTTCATGAAGTATTTTTTTTACTCGGGGGCCCACGAAAAATATTTATCTTTATCTTAGGTTCTGATAGTTTGGGGAACACATTCTGGAGGTACTTCATTGCATCTGATGCTGAATCTAATGTCTTTACAAATTGCGAGATGAGTCCAAGTTTAATATGGTGGGGAGGCATTAGAATAATTTCCTGGTCAACAAGGGGTTCCCACTTTACGTTTTTCTGACCATCTTATCAGAATTAAGAGTCTGAATTCTAGAAGAAGTCCGCTAAATTTGATCAGTTCTGTATTTACTCCATCTATACCTGGTGCTTTCCCATTTTTCATGTAATTCTTTAAGTGTTATATGATCTTCTTGGTACGGATCACCTCCACCAAATTCATTTATGAAGTTGTTTATCGTTTCAGGTCCTTGTTCAACCCATATATTTGTATAGTGATTAATCCACTCCTCTTTGTCGATAGTGGGGGGATGTACCGTATCTCTTTCTGTTTTATTTAATTGCTTCGTAAGTTTATAAGCTATTTATTGTCTATGTCGTTTTCTACGTTGGATATTAATTTGTCCCAGGATTGTTGTTGGACTTGTCTTACTATTTTACGAGCCTAATTACGTTTATCTTTAAAGTTTGCTGCTGATTCCTCTGTTTTCATTTGTAAATATTCTTTATATGTTTTTTCTTTCCATTCATGGCATTCTCTATTTCCATATTCCATGTTCTTAGTCCTGTCTTTCTGTTGGAGAGCGTTTTTAGTTGGAGAGGTGATCTTTTGGTTCTCGCCAAATACTTGACACTCCAATTTTTTCTGTTTTCTCCTAAATACCAGGCCTCCAGAGTGGATCTGCAACATCCACATACAATATGTGGTGCCCAGTTCTTGTCTTGGTTTCCCACAGGCATACCAAAATATGAACTGTACGCTAGGAAGAAGATGTTAGGATCCTTTATTCTATGCTTCACTGCTTCCGATCCCAGGAAAATGCCACACACGTAACAAAAACAGTCTAGATTACGCTTACAACAACGGGAAGATACCATTATTCATCAATTATGTGAATGTGAAGCAGATAACATACAGTTGAACCTTTTATTCATGTCACTGATAAAGTGTTCTTAGCTAATATAATTTTAACCAATTAATTTCATATAACTAAATATAAAAAGCAACGAAACGATTATATAAAAGTAGGAATATTCAGTGTAGTTTAGTTGAGACCTAATTCATCCAAAACAAACTTAAAATTCACTTAAACAAGCAAAAGGTTTTTTTGGTTACATGGTGTAATCAACCACAGAGGGTTTAGAATATTTATTACTACTGTTTTCACTGTATTAAACTTTTCTAACATAACCATTTTTCGACAAAACGCATATTACAATACAAAATAATACGTCAACGTACTGCCTTAATTGTACTTCCTGCGAAAGTGGCCGTGGTCATTAATGGCTTCTTCCAGCAATATCTTGCTCAAACTTCAATCCAATTCTAGTCCCAGCAATAGCCGGCAATATCTTTCCGAGGGCGGAAACACGAGTTTATATTACGATCGGAATATCTAGAAAAAAATATTGCCAACATCAGAAATATTTATTGCCGCAATGTTTCCATTGGTAACATTTCTTGCGAAATAATATTGCTCGCCATTTTCTGGCAAGTGTAAAGCCAGCTTAACATACAAGGGAGAAGAAGAAAGCCAAAAAAGCGTCAGATGCGAAGAAAGTTTAGTTTAGTTTTAACAGGTTTTTTTCCCAACGTCAACAGCCTTTATAAATAACCTTAGTGGGTAGAACTGTCTTCAAGAGGCGCCAAAGGAGAAGGGGGTGAATCGAGAATGTGCTAAAGTTTAAAAGAATATTTTCAATATAATGGTTTCTTAAACAGTGAAAAAACTTTGAAGGTTTCGAAAATGCAACCAAAATATTTTTTGAGTCATATTTATGGTCATATTTTCATATTTTTAGGTCACAAATGCTTGCATGTTTCTAAAATGTTTAGGTCATTAACAACCATGTCATACTAATGACCTTAGCAGTAGACGCGCCCGGAAACGGGAAATACTAAATCGGGCGCAAGTAAAGGTGGCTCCACACATTCAGCATTCGCCGAGGAGCGAGGTACTGCTCACCCAATCTCCAACAGCTGATGTGTTCGGCGAATGTTCGCTCCCTTTGATGTGTACAAAAGACCGCCACGCGGTGGGTAGGGCGAGCACCGAATGTTCGTCACTCGGCAAATAGCAAGGGACCCATCCACACTACTCTAGATTCGGCGAGCGGTTGCTCGCTGTTCGCCGAATAGCGAATGTGTGGAGCCGCCTTAAAAGACCGACATGCGGTGGGCAGGGCAAGCGCCGAATGTTCGTCACTGGGCAAATAGCAAGCGACCCATCCACACTACTCGGGATTTGGCGAGCGGTTGCTCGCTGTTCGCCGAATAGCGAATGTGTGAAGCCGCCTTAAAAGACCGACATGCGGAGGGCAGGGTGAGCGCCAAATGTTCGTCATTCGGCAAATAGTAGGTGGCCCATCCACACTACTCGGGATTCGGCGAGCGGTTACTCGCTGTCTGCCGAATAGCGAATGTGTGAAGCCGCCTTAAAAGATCGACATGCGGTGGGCAGGGTGAGCGCCGAATGTTCGTCCCTCGGCAAATAGCAAGCGACCCATCCACACTACTCTGGATTCGGCGAGCGGTTGCTTGCTGTCCTCCGAATAACGAATGGTTGAAGACGCCTTAAAAGACCGACATGCGGTGGGCAGGGCGAGCGCCGAATGTTCGTCACTCGGCAAATAGCAAGCGACCCATCCACACTACTCGGGATTAGGCGAGCGGTTACTCGCTGTTTTCCGAATAACAAATGTGTGAAGCCGCCTGAAAAGACCGACATGCGGTGGGCAGGGCGAGCACCGAATGTTCGTCACTCAACAAATAGCAAGCGACCCATCCACACTATTCTGGATTCGGCGAGCGGTTGCTTGCTGTTCTCCGAATAACGAATGGTTGAAGCCGCCTTAAAAGACCGACATGCGGTGGGCAGGGCGAGCGCCGAATGTTCGTCACTCGGCAAATAGCAAGCGACCCATCCACACTACTCGGGATTCGGCGAGCGGTTACTCGCTGTTTTCCGAATAACAAATGTGTGAAGCCGCCTTAAAAGACCGACATGCGGTGGGCAGGGCGAGCACCGAATATTCGTCACTCGGCAAATAGCAAGCGACCCATCCACACTACTCGGGATTCGGCGAGCGGTTACTCGCTGTTCTCCGAATAACAAATGTGTGAAGCCGCCTGAAAAGACCGACATGCGGTGGGCAGGGCGAGCACCGAATGTTCGTCACTCGGCAAATAGCAAGCGACCCATCCACACTATTCTGGATTCGGCGAGCGGTTGCTTGCTGTTCTCCGAATAACGAATGGTTGAAGCCGCCTTAAAAGACCGACATGCGGTGGGCAGGGCGAGCACCGAATGTTCGTCACTCGGCAAATAGCAAGCGACCCATCCACACTACTCGGGATTCGGCGAACGGTTGCTCGCTGCCCGCCGAATAGCGAATGTGTGGCGCCGCCTCAAGGCAATCGCAGAAATTCCGTGGCGGTAGCAGATATTTTGTGGTAATCCATGATTGGAATTGGACGTAAGAGATAATTAACCACAATTTTAAAATAATAAAAAAAATTAAATAATAAAAAACTTAAAATTGTGGTTACGTCCAATTCCAAGCAATCGCACAACTCCATCGCGCCGCAGCTGTACGTGCACGGCGCGGGGGAGGTGGCGGACTACGCGCGGCGCGGGCTCATCATGGAGCTGCCGTCGACGCGCACGGTGCGCCTGCTGGCGCTCACCATCTACAGTGCGGAGGCCGTGCGCGCGCTGCGCCTGCGCCAGCGCCGCTGCCGCCTGCCGCACGAGTCGCCGCTCGCGCTCGGCCCCGTCTACACGTACGGCCTGTGCAGGCGCGAGTGCCGGCGCCGCCTCGCGCTGCAGCGCTGCGGCTGCGCGCCCTTCTTCTACCGCGCCGTCGGTGAGCCTGCTCGAGCGCGGAGTGTAGCATGCACGCAGAACACGGCCGAGATCACATGCACACTGAGTCGGCAATCAGCCGAGCACGTATGTATCTTGCGTCGGTGAGCCTGCCGCCGCGCCGCTCGCTGGAGCGTGGAATGTCGCATGCACGCAGCACCCGGCCGAGATCACATGCACACTGAGTCGGCCGTCAGCCGAGCACAATGTATTCTGCATTCTAGCGTGCCGTCGGTGAGCCTGCTGCCGTGCCGCTCGCTGGAGCGTGGAATGTCGCATGCACGCAGTACCTGGCCGAGATCACATGCACACTGAGTCGGCCGTCAGCCGAGCACAATGTATTCTGCATCCTAGCGTGCCGTCGGTGAGCCTGCTGCCGTGCCGCTCGCTGGAGCGTGGAATGTCGCATGCACGCAGCACCGACCGAGATCACATGCACACTGAGTCGGGTGTCAGCCGAGCACGATGTATTCTGCATTCTAGCGCGCCGTCGGTGAGCCTGCCGCCGCTCCGAACCGCTCGCTCGAGCGCGGAATGTACCATGCATGCAGAAGCCGGCCAGGGTTGCACTGTGTTGACCGTCGATCGAGCTCGTATGTATACTTCATTTACCGCGCGGTGAAATGGGACGAAAATGCAATTTTCTGCAAAATTATGCAAACTATATGTATTCAGGAAGTATATTACGGTTTTGAAACTTTAATATAGAGTTGAAAAATTCCATTATTTACCGCATTTGGACGAGAAATGAGCCCTGAAACGCATTAAAAGAAGACCAAAAGTGGCCGATTCAGATTCTCTCAAATTTCTCGAAAACTAGCACTCTGATCGAAAAACGGATTTCACCTGTTAACTCGCCTTGCGATTCCGGGCTGGGATATTGAATTGCTGCAAATTTGAGATTTCGTCCAAACTCGACAATTTTCATCGATCGACGAGTTTTTGCGTTTTTTGTTTGCACGAAAAAAATGGGCAGAAATGCACTTTTCTGCATAATATAAATACTATTTATATTTAGGAAGTAAAATAGGATTTTAAACTTAAATATAGATAAAACTAGTAGTGCTACAGAATGGCACAGACTTTCCCGTATTAGTTTTCTATTTTCTTGGATCTTCGCTAGCTATTCGGAATTGCCACATACTCTTTCTTGCCAGCTACCATCTATTATCGCCAAAAGTACATTTGTTTTCGTCATTTTCTTAATTTTTCGGTTTCCTATTGGTAGAACGGAAACATTAATTTTAGAATATTAAAGAACACAAAAACCTAGCCGTAAATGGCAATTTTCTTTTAAAAATTATGTGCCGTTTAAGAGAAAATGGCGTTTTAGCACTTCTAAAAATGCGAAATTTGAAGTTCATTTTCACAGAAAATTTTTGAGTTTTCCAAAATACTTTATTTGAAGTTATTTGAAGCACTTACACTCACAAATATAATAATCTTTACAAATTGCGGATAATGTGCATATTAAAGATGTGAGAGATCTTTCAAAAAATTTACATTTATATAATTTTTGAAAAAAACGAAAAAATAACTCAAAATAAACTTTACGCTATACTAAAGAGTGTAATTAACACTATCTGTTACAAAAGTTTCAAGAAAAAAATTGCAGCCATATATGAGAAAATGGCGTTTGAGCATTTCTGAAAAATGCAGAAATTTGAGCTACTTTTCACAGAAAACGGTAGTGTTTTCGAGAAACTTTAGATGACATTATTTAAAGCATATATACTCGTAAATATAATAATGTGAAAAAATCGCAGATAATGTAAATATTAACGACGTGAGAGACAAGTAAAAAAATTTACATTTTTGTAATTTTTGAAAAAACCAACCGATAGACCAAAATGGCTTTTATGTCATTGATAGAGTAAATTTACCACTATCCCTACCGAAAGTTTAAAGTAAAAATTTGTCTCCGTTTTTGAGGAAATCTTGTTTTTGTAATTTTTTTAAAATTCCACATATTGCACGCAATGTTTGCACGAAAACTACTAAAATTTTCAAAATAATGTATATGACCTTTACGAAAGAACTCAATATGCAGAACAAATTTTATTTGAAGACAAAATCTCTATCTTCAATTTTGTAGTTGGAGAAAGACGCCGAAAAAATTCAAACTTTCACAATTTTCGAAAATTCAGAGCTGTACGTGAAAATCGGACCTATGCCATGTTAATAAGCGTATTTTACTCTATTCATACAAGAAATTTAAAGAAAAAATTTGGAGCCGTTTTTGAGAAAATGTTGAAAATCCCCGGGGGGCTTTATATAAAGTACCCCCAAATTTTGAAGAATCTTTTTCAAAATCTCAAAGCTTTGACTAAAATCAGATCGACCGGGGAATATCCATTTTAGAAGAAATCGTACGTATGGTTTAGGCGCTAGCAGTGTTCACAGACGGACGACAGACGGACGGACAGACGGACGTTTTCCTTTCAATTGGGTTTTCGGTATCAAGGACCTAGAAAACAGGGTTTCTGGCTACACCACGTGTTAGGGGATTTTTTTTCCGTAATTTAGCAACTGGTTTTATCCACTTTTTCGTTTTCACGACCCGGCAATGAATTTTTTTCCGCCGAAAATTGGCCATTTTTTCGCGCAGCATTACATAACTTTCCCTATACTAGGTATATCACTCCGTGTATACGTAGGTATACGGGAAAGTAAAAATCCAATATTAACTCGATTTATACGAGACATGAGTCCCGAGACGCATTTTAAGAGAATTGACCAAAAGTGGGCGGTTCAGTTTTTCGCGACTTTCTGGAAATCTAACGATATGTTTGAAAAAAAGATTTCACTAGTGAACTCGCCATGCAATTCCGGGCTGGGACATTGATTTTCAGCGGATTCGGGATTCCGTCCAAAATCGCGACATGTCGGCGAAATTTCACTTTGTTAACTTGCACGAAAAATACGCAGAATGTGCATTTTTCTGCAAACTTATGCAAACTTTTTGTATTCAGGAAGTCAAATAGGATTTTAAACTAATATAGACCTAAAAAGTTCATTATTTACCTTATTTGGACGACAAATGAGGCCTGAGACGCCGTTAGAAAGAATGGTTCAAAAGTGGCCGATTGAGTTTTTTGCAAATTCCTGGAAAACTAACAATCTGTTTGAAGAAATGATTTTACCTGTGAACTCGTAGTGCAATTCCGAGCAGAGGCCTTGATTTTGGTTGGATTTGAGATTCCGTCAAAAATCGACAATTTTGTCGAACGGCGAAATTTCGCATTTTTAACTTGCACGAAAGAATGAACAAAAATCGCATTTTACTGCAAAATTAAGCAAACTATTTGTATTCAGGAAGTAAAATACGATTTCAAACTTTAACATAGGTTTAAAAATCTCCATTATTTACCTCATTTAAACGAGAAATGAGTCCTGAGACACATTTTGTAATAATGTGTAGAAAGTAGGCGGTACAGTGTTTTGCGAATTTCTGGAAAACTAACAATCCGGTTGAAAAACTAATTACCACATCAGTGAACTCGCCATTAATTCCGGGCTGGGACATTGGTTTTCAGCGGTTTCGAGATTTCGTCCAAAATCGAGAATTTTCGTCGATCCACGGAATTTCGCGTTTTGGCCTGCACGAAAAAATGAGAAGATAATGCACTTTTCTGCAAAACTACGAAAAAATATTTCTATTCAGAAAGAAAAACCTCACTCAAACTTGAATACAGAGTTAGAAAATACCATCGTTTATCGCATTGTATAGAGAAATTAGCCTCGAGAGGAATTCTTACAAAAGTGAGGCAAAATCGAGCGAACGAACTACGGTGAAGATTTTCGCGAATTTGTCGAAAATAGCTATCTCACGGCAAAACGCGGTTTACCAGTGAATTTGCCACGAAATTCCCTGCTAGAACGCTGACTTTCAGAAAAATCTATTTCGCTTCGGAAATCGCCAAAATCATAATCGTCAAATTTTCGTTTTTTTCCTTTTCACAAAAATATGGCCTGTTTCTTAAAACTTCGCAAACTATTTCAATTCAGAAAGAAAAATCCTCACTCAAATTTTAATATAGATTTAGAAAATGCTATTATTTATCATATTTTAAGGAGAAATGAGCCCTGAGAGGACGATTTACAAAAAAGTGGAGAAATCGGCAAGTCGATGCGTAGGCTTCCGCGGCCGGAGTCATTGTGTTCTTGGCTGTCCGGGATGAGCCGCGTCTCAGTCGGTTTTACTGACGTTTCGGCCAAATGGCGCAGCAGTATAGCTCTGAAGAAGGCCACAGCAAGATGGCCGAAACGTCAGTAAAACCGACTGAGACGCGGCTCATCCCAGACAGCCAAGAACACAAATCGGCAAGTCGACCTCTGCTGAATTTTTTCGCGAATTTCTCGAAAACTAACATTCTCCGGACAAAATGTGTTTTACCAGTGAAATCGCAATGAAAATCCGTGCTAGGACGCTGACGCATAATTTGCAGAAAAGTGCATTTTGTACCAAACGTTTGGGCAAGCCAAAAATGCGAAATTTCGTCGACGAAAATTGGCGATTTCTGACGGAATTTCGAATTCTCTGAAAAGCAACGTCCCGGCCCGGAATCGCATGGCGAGTTCATTAGTAAAGTCAGTTTTTCAATCAGAGTGTTAGTTTTCGAGAAAATCGCGAAAAACTAAATCCGCCACTTTTGCCAATTTTTTAAATTTGGGGCAAACAAAATAATGCGAAATTTCGTCGATATCGACGAAAATTGGCGATTTCTGACGGAATTTCGAATTCTCAGAAATTCAACGACCCGGCTCGGAATCGCATGGCAAGTTCATTGGTGAAGTTCGCTATTCCATCAGATTGTTAGTTTTCGAGAAAATCGCGAAACACGAAATCGGCCTCTTTAAGCCGATATTTTAAAATTTCGATTCATGGCTCACTTCTCGTCGAAATTAGGTAAATAATGGAGTATTTTAACTCTATATGAAATTTAAAATTCGTATTTTACTTCCTAAATAGAAATAGTTTGCATAATTTATTAGACAAGTGCATTTTCGGCCCATTCTTTGAGGCAAAAAAATGCGATTTCTGATGGAATTTCGAATTCTCTGAAAATCATCGTCCTGGTCCGGAGACGCATGGGAAGTTCATTGGTAAAGTTTTTTTAAAATCAGTGTTAGTTTTCGAGAATATCCAAAACAAAAATCAGCCAGTTGTGGCCAATTTGTTAAATTTCGTTTCATGGTTCATATCTCGTCCAAATAAGGTAAATATTAGAATATTTTCATTCTATATGAAATTTAAAATTCGTATTTTACTTTCTAAATAGGATAATTCCTAAAAACTTCCTAAATAGCATAATTTAGCAGATAAATGCATTTTCTACACTTTTGGGCAAACAAAAATTGCGAAATTTCGTCGATCGAAAATTGTCGATTTCTGATGGAATGTCGAATCGTTTGAAAATTACATTATGGCCCAGAATCGCGTAGCGAGTTCATTTGTTCAGTCTGTTTTTCAATCTGCTTTCTTTTTTTTGACGCCATCTTTTGAGACTGACGCATCTGGTTGTGCTCTTGATTTTTTGAGATTTACGGAGGGCACTAGATAAGTTTTCTACCTAACCAAGTTACCGACTTTTGAGCGGGGCGCGCATGACGTTACAAGTTCAGACATGTCTGAACATGCTTTCTTCCAAGTTTCAGACCATTTCGCTCACAAGTCGCAGAGAAATCGGTTGCCAATTGTAGTGCTGTGCGAAATAGTCATGGATCAGGCGAAGTTGGAGCACCGAGCTGTCATCAAATTTCTCACGAAGGAAGGCACCGGGCCCAAAGATATCCATTCACGGATGCTGGCAGTGTTTGGTGATAGTGCACCTTCCTACTTCCAGGTGAAGTACTGGTCTAAGCAGTTTAAATGGGGCAGAAAATCAATCGAAGACGATCCGCGCTCTGGCAGACCTGTGGAAGTGACTTCTTCGGAAATGTGTAAGAAAATAGAAGATTTTGTAATGCATGATAGACGTGTCAAAGTGGCAACAATAGCTAGAGAGTTCGAAGTGTCTGAGCCAACAGTTTTGAGCATTCTTCATGAACGTTTAGGCATGTCAAAAGTTTGTTCAAGATGGGTGCCCAGAATGCTCACTCCTCTCCATAAGCAGTGGCGAGTGGAAATGTGCGAGGAGAATTTGAGACTTTTTGAGTCGGATCCGGACAACTATATCGCTCAAATCGTCACGGGAGATGAAACATGGGTACATTTTTGGGATCCTGAAACAAAACAAGAATCAATGCAGTGGAAGCATAAGGGTTCTCCAACTCCGAAAAAGTTTCGGACGCAACCATCTGCAGGCAAACTCATAGCCAACGTTTTTTGGGATTCACAGGGCATTTTGCTTATAGAGTTCATGGAAAACAAGAAAACAATTACTGGTGAGTCCTATGCTAACACTCTTCTCAATTTGAGGAATGCCATAAAGGAGAAGCGTCGTGGGAAGCTGTCTAAAGGGGTGCTCCTTCTTCACGACAACGCGCCCGTGCACAAGTCCCGGAAATCAATTGCTGCAATTAGGGACTGTGGCTTTGAAGAATTAAACCACCCACCCTACAGTCCAGATTTAGCCCCCAGTGACTATTTTCTGTTCAGAAATCTAAAAAAAAACTTGCGTGGTCGTCGATTTGTGTCCAATGAACATGTGAAGAGTGCTGTAAATGAGTACTTTGAAGGACAGGAAAATAATTTTTATTTTTCTGGAATATCATCCTTGATTGAAAAGTGGAGAAAGTGTATTGAACTCGAAGGGGATTATATTGAAAAGAAATAATAAAATTTTCAATCTATCTCAGTTATTTCTTACTTAGGTAGAAAACTTATCTAGTGCCCCTCGTATCTACTACTTTTAGCGATCTGACTGCATTTTGTGTGTTTAAGTGCTTTCATTACTTGTTGTAGGTTAGCTGGAAATATAATTTTGGCTGGTTTTTTGCTCTAACCAAGACGAACCAACAGCTAACGAATTTTAAATATTACTGAACCTTAACGAACTTCAGAATTACGAGTTGGTGATCAAGTGTCAAAATCTATAAACAGATCAGTTTATTTTTGATTTTATATCACTGTTTTAACTTAATTACTGAAATATTTATTCTATTTTTGTGACGAGTGACTATTCAGTTTATTTTTGTGGCGAGTGATTATTCAGTTAATTTGAACGTTACGAGGACGGTGTATCGAGTTGTTTTGAATTTGTTTCAAATCTTATTCAATATTTTGAAGACACATTTCATCTAATATCTTTATCTATTTACGGTAAAGTATAGTCGACATTGTATTAAACAGTTGCAGCTTAAGTGAACGAAAATACGTAACCGCATTGCCAAATTTCGTAAGTACTAGTTTTCAATAGATTTTGTAGTTAGCATACCTTCTCTTTCTAGTATCGAATCTTAATTTTTAATTTATCGAATACACATAAATCTTACACTTTTAAAATATTAAGCTAGGTGACTGTTGCTTTTATCTGAGTTTTCTTGTATTTATTCCAATTTTATCACGTACTTTAACACGCATTCGTGACATGGCTACTGTTCGTTCTACTCTTTTTACTCTCTACACCCTCAAAGCCGACCTTCTGAAAGCCTTCACACACGTAAACAGTAATTTAGATAAACATATCCGAAGGCTGGAAGAGGTCGTTCTCTACAATGACGGTTGGGCACAAGTAGGCAACACTGCGAATTTTCCCAACCGTGCACCCGTGACTGCACATAAGACACAGACACCACATCCAGTCGCAATTCAAAACAGATTTAGTGTTTTAGATTATGAAACAGATTTTCCTCGCCTTCCTGATCCTCACAACCCTTCCCTTCCAACGACAAATACATGCACAAACCAACGCAAACAGGCGGGGAAGCGTGTCAAAACCAAACACGTAAAGCTTCGCATCCTAGCTCACTTGAAAACAAAGCCATTCCTACTGAGCCTAAAAAACAGGTACTTATTTTAGCTGACAGCCATGGTCGCCATCTTTCCTCCATTCTCAGTAGGAAGTTACCCCCCAACTACTCAGTCTCGTCTATTTTTAAACCTAACGGGAGGTTTGCAGACGTGACTGCAGAGTTGGACACTCACACGAAGACAATGACCAATCAGGACACAGTCTTTATCATCGGAGGGCAGAATGACATTAATTTGGGCGGTAACTTTACACCTGAGCAACATGTAAACAAATTACAATGTGCCGCCCAAAATACTAACATTGTAGTCTCGACTCTGCCCTTCTGGTACAACAGGCCAACACTCTGCAGCGAGATTAAGCACGCAAACCAACAACTAAAACTGCAACTGAGAGAAACAGATGTAACACTTTTGAAATGAATTTCCTCTCAGTAAAACACTTCACCCGGCACGGTCTCCACATGAACCTTGCTGGAAAACATGCAGTCGGTGAAAAGCTTGCACAATACATCATCAACTCCAGTCCTACGCAGCCTCCTGCCAAAAATCCATCCCTTTCACCTTCCTTACGTTCCCCACCCCCCACCCTTATTCTGAACCCTCTTACCCCCTCCTGTGAACCTACTCCCGTTTCGTCCATTCCCACTACCAATGACGCCTCTATTTCCTCACAACCTGTGACTGATGTGACACATTACAACCTTCGACCACGCACTCGAGGTAAAAATGGAGTAAATATATAGCTACTACAGTCAGATGCAGCAGAAAAACATTCGTGTAGGTACTTGCAAAAAATAAAGATATTGCACCATAATGTTCAATCCCTTTCAAATAAAACTGAGTTTATCGAGGCAGCTCTACAGAGCGATTTAAATCAAATGGATGTTCTTTGCTTTACAGAACATTGGTTATCTCCTAATGAACTTAGCATTTTCCAAATTCCAAACTTTTACCTCGCAGGCTATTATTGTAGAAAAAGAGAATCTCATAAAAGTCCGGCATATGGAGGTTCTTGTATTTACGTTAAAAATAATATTGATTCTATCTCCTTGACGGAATTCAATGAGTATGCCGTTGAAAATGTTTTTGAAATTTCTGTTGTACATCTTCCTGTGCTAAAAATGATATTGCTTTGCATCTACAGGCCTCCAACAAAGAGAGCTGCAGATTACATTTTGTTCTTAGAAAAACTAGAGATAACACTTATCAAAGTCATCAATCGCTCTTTTGAATCCATTGTTGTATGTGGAGATTTTAACATTGATTTTCTGGTCGAATCTTGTGAGAAAGAGCAGTTTCTTAACTTAATTAATTCCTTCAATTTAGATATTACAATAAAAGTACCTACACGGATCACAGTAAATTCAAAGAAGGCTATCGATCAAATTATAATTAACAAAACCACTACTCGACATGAAATTGAAACAAAAGATTTAGGATACAGTGACCACGATGCACAAATTCTTACCATTATACGAAATGCGAACAATGACACAATAAATAATACACGTATGAGTAGAGTGTTTTCTAAAAGTAAAATAAAATTATTCATTGATTACTTGCAACAGGAGTCATGGGACGCAGTTTATAATACTATTGATACAAACGATAAATATTATTCTTTTTTTCAACGCTTTCATTTCATTTTAACACTTGCTTTCCTCTTCAGAAAGAAAATTAAATATTTCACGCAAAAACAATTCTTGGATAACAAGGGATTAGAACATCATGTAAAAACAAACGAGTTCTTTCTTTCATTTCTAAGCATCATAACGTATCTCAAGATTTCCTCCTGTACTTTAAAAAATACAAATCATTGTTAAGAAAAGTCATAAGGCAGGCTAAAATCATGAAACACGATCAGGATATTTTGAACTCAAATAACAAAACAAAATCAATGTGGGATATAGTAAAAAATGCGACCAAACCAACTAGAAACCTTGTAGAGAATGTTGTTTTAAAAGATAATGATAGAGATGTGAACGATCCGGCAACAGTGGCTAGTCTCTTTAACCAATACTTTTCGAGAATTGCTGTCGATCTCGCTAAGGGTTTTCAGCCACAAAATTCAACATCTGACGTTTCCCTAAAAGTCTTAGACACTATGTTCGTTTCCGAAACCTCTTCCTATGAAATTCTCAAAATAATCGGTAAATTAAAAAATAAATATTCGGCCGGTTTAGATGAATTTCCGGATTGTTTGTTAAAGACGTGCGCGCCAGCCATTATACACCCGTTAACTCACATATTTAATGCATCATAATGCACCGGAAATTTTCCAGATATTTTTAAAACAGCTAAGATTAAGCCGCTCTTCAAAAAAGGCAACAAAAATTAAGTTCAAAATTATCGGCCAATTTCTCTTTTGTCAGTTTTTTCAAAAATATTAGAGAGACTTTTTTATGTGCGAATGGAAACCTTTCTCAATAAACACGACGCGTTTTCAAATTGCCAACATGGATTCCGGAAATCAAAATCTACGGAAACAGCCATTTTTTCTTTTCTTAAGGATGTTGCCTCATCATTGGATCAAAACGAAGCAACTATTGGAATATTTTTAGATCTTTCAAAAGCTTTTGACGTCATTGATCATAACATTTTACTTTCAAAATTACCTTCGTATGGAATCCGTGGTATTGTTCTAGATTGGCTATGTTCGTACCTTAAACAACGATCTCAGAGAGTAGAAATACCTTACTGGAATGATGGAACCTTATGTACACACCTTCCCGGTTCTTTGCCAATTGTACGTGGAGTCCCGCAAGGATCGATTTTAGGCCCTATTCTCTTCCTATTATACGTAAATGACATGCCCTTAGCGATTCGAAACGGAAGAACAGTTCTCTTTGCGGATGATACAAATATTCTTTGCAACAAAGAAACCGTAAATAGTACAATATCAGACGTTTCAAATTGGTTCCGTAATAACAAATTAAAAGTAAATGAAAATAAAACAGTTTCAATGCAGTTTTCCATATCAAATAAAAAATTCTGTACTCCATTGAAAATGAACGGTGTGCCATTGACTGATGTTAATGTAACAAAATTTTTAGGTCTATCAATTCAGTCAAATCTCAAATGGAATGCCCACTTAAATGAATTGAACACAAAATTAAGCTCATTATGCTACGCGTTCAGAATTCTTTCAAATTCCGTCAGCCTTCATACAGCTCGTTGTGTATATTTTGCCAATGTTCACTCCCGCCTGAGATATGGCATAATATTTTGGGGAAACACATATTATAGCTCACAGACTTTCAGATTACAAAAAAGAATTGTACGAATAATAAGCAAATCCAACCCACGTGATTCTTGTAAGTCATTCTTTATTAATCTAAGAATTTTACCATTACCTTGTCTCCTGATTTACGAATCAGTAGTTTTTGTCAAAAATGACCTACTTAAGTGCGGGTATATATTTTCAGCAAACGCCGATGTCTATAAGTATAACACACGACGTAGTAATCATATTCACCAGGTGGCAGTATCAACAGCTCACTACAAAAAATTCACATACAATTCATGTACATTACTCTACAACACTTTGCCAGAAGACATTAAACGATTAAATTCAATAGAAAAGTTTAAGTCCCAAGTAAAAGCTTTTCTGCTGCATAACTGTTTCTATACAATTCGAGACTATACCGAGCATCAAAAAGGAAAGTAGAATTAATTTTAACAATGATAGTTAATGTAATTATTTATCATTTGGACTGTATCATTCTAAAGAACCTGTAACAAGTATTGTACCACAGTTTCTGGGTTGATGGCCCCCATCTCGATCAAGTTTTTCGTCCAGTTTCCCTGATCCTTGAGCAAATGCTGAGATGGTCCCTTGTTTTGCTTCTGGACATAAATGTAACTTCATTATTTGTGCACGTCTTCTGAATTTCAGTGGGAAATATAGTTATTCAAATTATCGTTTTTCATATTATCGCGGCAAAAAGTATTATTCTTTCATGAAGAGGCAGGAATTTATAGCTAATTTACCTTTGAAAATATATTTTATTATATAGGAGCGAATATTTTGTCAACAAAACTCGAAAAAAACCCTCTCTTTTCTGTATTCAAAATTCGACTAGAATATGGTTTAGGATAGAGACCACAGAATTATGAAAACGTGCACAAAATTCACTTCTCCCCATAGCTCGTCATACGCAGTTTTTAACTGTTTTTGACGTAAATAAATAAATAAATAAAAAATCAGAGTGTTTGTTTTCGAGAAACGCGAAAAACGAAATCGGCCACTTCAAGCCCATATTTTAAAATTTCGTTTCATGGCTCATTTCTTGTTCAACTGAGGTAAATAATGGAGTATTAAAATACTCCATTATTACCCTCATTATTACACCCATTGTTACCCTCCATTATACCCTATATGATATTTATAATTTGTAATGTACTTCCTAAATAGATATATTTTGCCTAATTTAGCAGACAAGTGCATTTTGTAACCATTTTTTGGGGCAAAAAAATGCGAAATTTCGTCGATCGACGAAAATTAGCGATTTCTGACGGAATTTCGAATCCTCTGAAGATCAACGTCCTGGCCCGGAGTCGCATGGCGAGTTCATTGGTGAAGTCCGTTTTTCAATCAGAGTGTTAGTTTTCGAGAAAATCGCGAAAAACGAAATCGGCCAATTTAAGCCCATATTTTAAAATTTCGTTTCATGGCTACTTCTCGTCCAAAGTAGGTAAATAATGGAATATTTTAACTCTAAATAAAATTTAAATATGTATTTTACTTTCTAAATTTAATTAGTTTGCATAATTTAGCACATAAGTGCATATCTTCGCAATCTTTTGGGAAAACAATAAATGCAAAATTTCGTCGAACCTTGAGTCGACTAAAATCGGCGATTTCTGACGGAATTTCGAAGTCTCTGAAAATCAACTTCCCGGCTCGGAATAGCATGGCGACTTCATTGGCGAAGTCCATTTTCCATTTCTCAATCAGAGTGTTAGTTTTCGAAAAAATCGCTAAAAACGAAATGGGCTACATTTGGCCAACTTTTTAATATTTCGCTTTATGGCTCATTTCTCATCCAAATGAGGTAAATATTGGAATATTTTAACTCTATATAAAATTTAAAATTCGTATTTTACTTCCTAAATAGAAATAGGTTGCATAATTTAGCAGATTAATTCATTTTCTACGCAGTCTTTTGGGCAAACAAAAAATGCGAAATTTCGTCGGTACATGGATCCACGAAAATTCGCGATTTATGACGGAATTTAAATTCCTCTAAAATCAACGTCCGTCCCAGATTCGCATGTCGAGTTCATAGGTGAAGTACGTTTTTCAATCCGAGTGTTAGTTTTCGAGAAAATCGCGAAAAACGAAATCGGCCAGTTTTGGCCAATTATTTATAATTTCGTTTCATGGCTCATTTCTCATCCAAATTAGGTAAACAATGGAATATTTTAACTCTATATACAATTTAAAATTCGTCATTTACTTCATAAATAGAAATAGTTTGCATAATTTAATAGAAAGTTTGTTTTTCTACCCATTCTCTTGGTCAAAGAAAATATGCGAAATTTTGTCGGGACATGAATCCATAAAAATTGGCGATTTCTGACGGAATTTCGAATCCTCTCAAAATCAACGTCCGTCCCAGAAACGCATGGCAAGTTCATTGATGATGTCCGTTTTTCTGTCACAGTGTTAGTTTTCAAGACATTCGCAAAAAACGAAAACGGACACTTCTGGACAATTTTTTAAAATTTCGTTTCTTGGTTCATTTCTCGTCCAAATGATGTAAATAGTGGAATATTTTAACTGTATATGAAGTTTAAAATTCGTATTTTACTTCGTAAATAAAAATAGTTTGTATAATTTAGCAGAAAATTTGATTTTCTACCCATTTTCTTGGTAAAAGAAAAATTGCGAAATTTGGTCGAAAATATGCGATTTCTGACGGAATTTCGAATTCTCTGAAAATCAACGTTCCGCCCTAGAATCGCATGGCGAGTTCATTGGTGATGTCCGTTTTTTAACAGAGTCTTAGTTTTTTAGAAAATCACGAAAAACTAAATCGGCCAATTCGGGCCATTGTTTTAAAATTTGGTTTCATGGCTCATTTCTCGTCCAAATGAGGCAAATAATGAAATATTTTAACACTATATGAAATTTAGAATTCGTATTTTACTTTTTAAATAGAATCAGTTTGCATAATTTAGCAGATAATTGCTTTTTCTACCCATTCTTTTGGGCAAACAAAAACTGGGAAATTTCGTCGATCGACGAAACTTGACGATTTTTGACGAAATTTCGAATCCTCTAAAAATAAACTATTCGGTCCGGCATCGCATGGCGAGATCATTGGAGAAGTCGGTTTTTCAATCTGTGTCTTAGTTTTTTTTTAAAATCGCGAAAGACAAAATCGGTCACTCTTGGCCAATTTTTTAAAATTTCGTTTCATGGCTAATTTCTCGTCCAAATGAGGTCAATAATGGAATATTGTAACTCTATATAAAATTTAAAATCGTAATTTCCTTCCTAAATAGAAATAGTTTCCATAATTTAGCACAAGATTTGATTTTCTACCCATTCTCGTGGGCAAACAAAAAGTGCGAAATTTCATCGATTGACGAAAATTGACGATTTCATATGGAATTTCGTATCCTCAGAAAATCATCGTTTCATACCGGAATCGCATCTCGCACCGGTGGATCGTACCGGAATCGCATCTCGCATTGGAATCGAAAATCATGGTCTCGCACCGGTGACCAAAATTGGCGATTTCTGACGGAATTTCGAATTATCTGAAAATCAACGTCCCGGCCCGAAATCGCATGGCGAGTTCATTGATGGAGTCCATTTTTCAATGAGTGTGAGTATCGAGAAAATCGCGAAAAACGAAAACGGCCACTCTTGGCCAATTTTTTAAAATTTCGTTTCTTGGCTAATTTCTCGTCCAAATGAGGCAAATAAAGGAATATTTTAACTCTATATCACATTTAAAATTTGTATTTTACTTACGAAATTGAAATAGTTTGTATAATTTAGCAGATAAGTTCATTTTCTACCCATTATTTTGGGCCAACAAAAATGCGAAATTTCGTCGATCGACGAAAGTTGACGATTTTTGATGGAATTTCGAATCCTCTAAAAATCAACTATTCGGCCCGGCATCGCATGGCGAGATCATTGGAGAAGTCGGTTTTTCAATCAGTCTTAGTTTTTTTGAAAATCGCAAAAGACAAAATCGGCCACTCTTGGCCAATTTTTTAAAATTTCGTTTCATGGCTAATTTCTCGTCCAAATGAGGTCAATAATGGAATATTGTAACTCTATATAAAATTTAAAATCGTAATTTCCTTTATGGTTTACTAGTTCATTGCTGTGTGTTTACAGACCTGAAACAAAACACGTAACGGTATACTTAATACCCTTGCGGGCCTTTTCGCTTCTTTATGCCCTAGGGCCTTTTGAATACTTTATGGCCCGCTCTCATACCAACACAACACACAGAACTTAGTTATGAATTCGATTTTGTAAAGTTAAGATGCAAGCAAATACAATAAATAAATGGCATAATGCTTAAATAAATAAATAAAATAAATTGTTATAAACGTTATTTTGCTTATTTGATATGAAAATTGAAATTTTGAAATGTTTCCGTGAACTTATAATTGCCATCATTCACTCGCATTTCACTGTTACGTACCATCTTTTTTAGTGACATAATTATATTCTTCTTTAGTGGCGGTACTCGTAATAGTAATAAGATATATAAGGCACATCGGCTGACATCTTCGAAATGTTATTTTTTGGTGTTTTGACATATTCTAAATAACGTTTGACAATAGGCGCTAATAACCTAAAAGTACCGTTTCATCAGCGCAATTTACACTGTTATTCACGCTGGTAAATCTCAAATACACCATAAAGAGTTTTATATATTTCTCAAGATTTTAATGGAAACCACTGTCCATAGTTTTGTTAGCTTTTGCGAGAATTTCCACAGGAACTTCACAATATTCTTTCATTTTGTACGAACAAATCAGTCCAATAACGATTATGCAATAGAAATTAGATATGCACTCTGTTTTGTTTATCTGACGTCATATTGACAAATTACTGTTACAATGCGTCTTTTCACTTTAGACCAAGAAATATTATAAAATGTTTCGAATTCTTGTTTTATTCAGCAACGAACTAGTAAACCATAAAGTTTTGTATGCACCACGGGCGTTACTAGATGTTTTTGCCCCTCAGGCGACTTCCAACCCCTCGGGCCAGAGGCCGAGGGGCAAAAACATCTACTTAACGCCTTTGATACATAAATAACTATTCTAAATAGAAATAGTTTCCATAATTTAGCAGAAGATTCGATTTTCTACCCATTCTCTTGGGCAAAGAAAAAATGCGAAATTTCGTCGAAAATTGGCGATTTCTGACGGAATCTCGAATTATCTGAAAATCGACATTCCGTCCTAGAATCGCATGGCGAGTTCATTGGTGATGTCCGTTTTTTTAACAGACTGTTAGTTTTTTTAGAAAATCGCGAAAAACGAAATCGGCCACTTTGGGCCAATTTTTTAAAATTTAGTTTCATGGCTCATTTCTTGTCCAAATGCGGTAAATAATGGAATATTTTAATTCTATATTAAATTTAAAATTTGTATTTTACTTCCTTAATAGAAATAGTTTGCATAATATACAGAAAATTCTTTTTTCTACCCATTCTTTTAGGTAAACAAAAAACGCGAAATTTCGTCGATCCCGAACGGCGAAAATTGGCGATATCTGCGGGCATTTCGAATTCTCTGTAAACAACATCCCGGCCAGGAATCGCATGGCGAGTTCATTGCTTCATTCGGTTTTTTAATGAGAGTGTTAGTTTTCGAGAAAATCGCGAAAAACGAAATCAGCCACTCTTGGTTCTTTCATACAATAGAACTAGTTTCGAGTGCGCTAAAATCAATATCCCATTCCGGAATCGCAATGCGAATTCACTGGTGAAATCCGATTGTCAACAGATGGTTAGTTTTCCAGAATTTCGCAAAAAACTGAATAGACCACATTTTGACTTTTTTAATGCGTTCCAGAGCTAATTTCTCGTCCAATTTTTTAAAATTTCATTTCATGGCTCATTTCTCCTCCAAATGAGGTACATATAGGAATATTTTAACTCTATTTAAAAATTAAAATTCGTATTTTACTTCCTAAATAGGAATAGTTTGCATAATTTAGCAGATAAGTTTTTAACCATTCTTTGAGGCAATCAAAAAATGGGTAATTGCGTCGATTGGCCAATTTTTTTAAATCGATGAAAATTGGCGATTTCTGACGGAATTTCGAATCCTCTGAAAATAAATGTCCCGGCCTGGAATCGCATGGCGAGTTAATTGGTGAAATTTGTTTTTAAATCATAATATTATTTTTTGAAGAAATCCCGAATCACTTTTGGACATTTTTTAAAATTTCGTTTCATGTCCCTTTTCGCGTCCAAATGTGGTTTATAATGGAATATTTTAACCTGATATTAAATTTAAAATTTGTATTTTACTTCCTTGAATAGAACTAGTTTGCATAATTTAGCAAAAAAAAATTTCAGAAAAGTGCATCTTTTGCTCATTCTTTTTTGCAAGCTAAAAATGCGAAATTTCGTCGATTCATGGATCGACGAAAATTGTCGATTTTGGACAGAATTTCGAAGCTGTCCAATTCGAATTATCCCAGCCCGAATCGCAAAGCGAGTTCGCGCTGAAATCCGTTTTTCGAACAGATGTTAATTTTCCAGAAATTCGCGAGAAATTGTATCGGTCACTTTTAGTCATTTTTTTAAAAGATGGGGTTCAGGGCTCATTTCTCTTTCAAGTGCGGTAAATAATGGAATTTTTTAACTCTATATTAAAGTTTGAAATCGTATTTTGCTTCCTGAATGGAAATAGTTTGCGTATTTTCGCAGAAAAGTGCATTTTTGCCCATTCTTTTGTTCAAGCCAAAAACGCGAAATTTCGTCGATCCATGAATCAACGAAAATTGTCGATTTTGGACGGAATTTCGAGTGCGCTAAAATCAATATCCCATTCCGGAATCGCAATGCGAATTCACTGGTGAAATCCGATTGTCAACAGATGGTTAGTTTTCCAGAATTTCGCAAAAAACTGAATAGACCACATTTTGACTTTTTTTAATGCGTTCCAGAGCTCATTTCTCGTCCAAATGCGGTAAAGAATGGAATTATTTAAGTTATTTTTGAGTTTGAAATCGTATTTTCCTTCGTGAATAGAAATAGTTTGCATAATTTTGCAGAAAAGTTCATTTTCGGCACATTCTTTTGTGCAGGCAAAAAAACGCGAAATTTCGTCGATCGACGAAAATTGTCGAATTTTGGACGGAATTTCGAGTCCTCTGAAAATCAATATGACATATCGGAATTGCAAGGCGAGTTCACTGGTGATATGCGTTTTTCAAACAGAATGTTAATTTTCCGGAAATTCACGAAAAATACATCGGCAACTTTTTGCCTTTGTTTTTAAATATCATGACAGTTTAATAAAAGTTTTCCTTTTTGTGTGTTGGTTCTTTCATACAAGAACTTATAAAGTAAACTATGCTGAGAATTTGTTAGCCGAAATTTAATGACCGCTATATACAGGTTTTTGTTTTCTTGATAAGACAACTTGCGAATAAAAATGTTTAGCATTAGTTATTTTAATTTAATGACCGTTTAATATAGGTTTATCTTTTTGTCTTTTGTTCTCTTAATCAAATAAGAGATAACTAAGCTGACAATTCCGTAGGATTTTTAATGGCCACTGAATAAAGGTTTTGGTTTGTATGTTTTAATTTTTTGATAAAGAAAAACATGGGAAGCAAAATACCTCAGTATTAGTTATGTTAAATATCATGACCGTTTAATACAGGTTTTCCTTTTCCTGTTCCATTCCTTTTGATGCAATAACTGATGATGTTAGAATTTGTTAGCTGAATTTTAATTACCGCTGAATACAGGCTTTTTGTTTGTTTTTTACGCTCGAGCACGTAATGTAGCATGCACACCGCAGTCACAGGCACAATGCCACAAGCTTATGGGATGATGAACCATCTTTTCATTATCAAGTTGTTCCCGTCTATCGCGCCGTCGGCGAACGTACAGCCGCGTTTGCCAGCAGTTTAAAACAAGATATTGAAGGGATGCAATTAAGAATGCTTTAAAATGTTGATGACTTCAGTTTGATCTGTAAACACGCTTACATTACAGAAGTAGAAACAATTTGAAGAACTTTTAAATTTTGTTTTATGATCTAAAATTTTTCTTCCTGTTTTGAGAAGTGTGCGCCAATTAATCAGCACATATAGTGGAATTACACTTATTTGAATAAAAAGTTGTGAAAAGATTAATTTTTATCTAGGTGTAAATTATCAGCAATGATAATCTCTCTCTTTAGCAATGGATCATTATTATTGTGTGATTCATTGTTTAGCAGTAAATATTACCTATCTTCTTCTTAAGGGATGTGTTTAGAATTTTTAATTTCAATTGCAGATAACACTCCTATTTGCAATGAAACGCAGATGTCTTGTTTGGCAGATAATAAAGGTACATTAGAATTAATTTTATTATTTTTTAAGACTTATGTAAGATGTCGGTAATTAAAATTCTCTAAATTTTATCTTTTCAGATACATTGATAAAATTGGTGGATTCAAAAACTAAAGCAAAAATTAAATGCGATTGTCTCCCACTGTGTGATGAAGTTACTTACGCAATTCAACAGAACAGTTATGGTCCATGGTAAGGTCATCCCACAAATGCAGCACAATTTGCTTCAAAGAACATTATTTAAACATTTTTTTCTATTATATCCACGTAAAACATTTGTATTCATATCTCTGACAACGTAAATATATTTTCCTCTCATTAATGCCACAATTTTCTTTCTGGCTACAACAACAAATCAATACATGATTTACAAAGCAATAAATATGATCTGTATTACAATTGACGTATTATCAATTGATCACTTGTTTATTAGTAGATCCAAAACGTTTAAAGAACGACCAGTGGTGCTATGAATGGCACAGACTTTCTCGTACTACTTGGTTTTCTAATTTCTTTAGTCTGGGCTAGCTTTTCCGTCTTGCTGGATCCTCTTGCCAAATTTTTGCGTGCACAGTCATTGTTGAAGCCCTCTGGCAGAATATTTTTGCAACTTTTAGTGCTAATCAATTGTTCTCTTGCTAAATAATTCCTACTAGAACGCTTCAAAGCGCAAACCGCTGGTTATATGATCTTTCTTTACTTTCTCGCAACCACTACCGCGGTAAAGAGAAATTATGTGATGCCGTCCAAAGAAACGGCGAATTTTCGGCAGAAAAATTCTTATTACAGGGCACTGGTAACGAAAAAGTTAACACATCCAGTTGCTAAATTTAGAAAGCATCCCCTAGTGCGTAATGCTGTCAGGATCCCTGTTTTGTGGGTCCTCGATACTGAAAAATCTATTGACGGCAAAGCGTCTGTCCGTCTGCCGGTCTGAGAACAAAGCTAGCGGCTAAACCGTTCAGCCTATTTTCTCCAAAACTGATATTCCCCGATCGATCTGGCTGACATCGTGGCCCCTTGAATTTAAAACCGATATTTTAATTTTGGGAGTACTTTACATAAAGCCCCTAGGGCATTTTCAAAATTTTAAAAAAATTATATCAACGATTTTGATTAAATTTTGTTGTTAGATAGTCTAAAGAACGTTTAAGAGAATGGCTCAGGTCTCATGTTCATTGAAAATACTGAGTTTTTGAAAATTGAAAAAAAAATCACATTATTTTCGGCGGCTTCCTACAACTACAATTGCGAAGATACATTTTTTCTTAATGAACTATGCTCATCAAAAACATCTTCAAAGAAGGTCGTAATAAATTTTACGAAAATGTATTTTTTTTAGTAATTGGCGACAAAAAAAATTGACCGCTCTCAATTTACTGAGCTCCCTCAACGTAAAATGAATACTGATGCTGAGCAGTTGAATGCTACGTGTTAGAATTTGTATATTATTTCATATTTCTTTGTTCGTTTCTTCTTCGAGTTGTCACATGTTTTGAAATTAATCTTTTAGAAATTATTTACAACCTATTTTAAATTGCGTTCTTTAATTGAGCTAAATGTGAAAAGGAATAGATGATTTGGCTTTGCTTAATAAGACGTGGGATAAAAAGTAATGCATGTGGAAAACGAGTAACTTTGATGTACATAAAATATTATATTAATTTATTATCTTTTTTCTATTTCCATTTTTTTGCTAGCGGTATCAACAATGCTAATTGGTAAGAAGTGTATCCCATACGAATTAACGGTTATTGTTGCATGTAACCCTGTTATTGTAACGCTGCACTGACAACAGGTCATAATGGTTTCTGCATTTTCTTTCGCATGAATATAAACTAATAGTTTTATTTGGGCAAAAATACGCACCGTGCATCGTTGGTATTCGTATAATTTTGCGTGATTTTCGTGCGATGTAAATACGGACGAGAAAGCTTTTGCTTGTAAATACGGAGGAGAAAGTACGTGCTGTTTTAGCACCACTAGCTTTCTTCAGGAAGAAGCAAAAATGTGCGAACTTACCTGCATATGCCTCATCAACTTCAATGCGAACCAACCACCACATCTGGAGTTTAGGAATGAAAAAACTTGCGTATGTGTTTTCTTTAGGATGTTTCCATCTATTGAAGAAATAAAATTCGCAACTTATAGTATACAATGTCACCCAACATTGAAAAAGATCTGAGATCCTCAATTGGGTATCATGGGTTAATATGGAGAGAAATTGAGGTTTAACAATAATTTGTAACCGTTACTAAGGGTGAAAAAGTACTTGCTGTTTTAGCACCTCTATTTTTGGATGGCTTACCTTTTACTAATCAGTCCCAATGTATACATTTAACCCGGGAGAGGTGGCGCAAGGTCTTTTGTGACCCCACGTATCTTTGTTTAGCTGCAGTTGCCTAATTTTGCGAGTCAGATCCTTTTCATTTCACATACCTTTCACCACGTTCTTTACCTTTTGTCTGAAATTTTTTCAAAATTTTATATGTAATAATTTATCTATAAATATTTGTGAAACCAATACAAACGCCATAAATTTCGTACTTTTTCTAAGTTGTATTGATTGGCTTCGAATCATTTTCTAGAAATTGTTTGTTCTTATGTGAGACAATGTTAGAAAATGAAACTTACTGAATTTTCTGATACCTTTGTCATTGAAATATTTAGAAAAATGTAAATGGAGTAACTATATAAAATGAAAGATAAATGATAATTTTGCCCTTTTATTTGTTTCAATTCCTCATTTGCATGTTTGTTTATAATAGTGCATTTGTTTATACTTCCTTAAAAATGATTGATTATTATTAAAATAACTAATTTCACACATATTTCTTGCTAAATATAATTTTATAAATAAATAGTTTAAAGGGGTCAGAAATGACCCCGCTCCACCTCTAACGTAACTCTAGCAACTGCCACCTCTCCAGGGTTAATGAGCTACTATACAAATTTCTTGGAAAGTAAGATACATCAGATATTTTTGTTAACAAATAGTACTGTTTGACATCACTTTCTGAGAAGAAAATCAAATTTAATTTGTCCTGTTCATAAGCAAAAATCAGCACTGAGTAAAGAAAGAGGTCCCCCCAACACAGACTGTCCTGGGGCCTCCACAAGGATTAACCTGGCTGTGATTTTGGTAATGCATAAAATAATGTTTAGCACTCCAGTGTGTGTCTACCAGAACACTTCAGAAGAAGTTTTTATTTATTTTAGTACAAATTCATGTGCCAAACTTTTCCACTTATAAAACATATATTTCACTCTCTTATACCATAAATTACTACTGTATAATTCAGTGTTTTCGTTGTTGCATATGTCCTTTTCTTCTCATTGCTTCAAGTATGAAAACTCGAACATCTTATATTAGTACATCTTATATTAGCCTAATTATCATTCACAATGTTACTGTTAGTGTGATATAATGAATAATTGTATGTGCAGGACCTCAGTTGCTGCAATACAATGGGGAATGGTAACATTTCCTCAAACAAGACTAAAAAGAGATGTAATTTTTGGTTTCACCGACTTATTAGGTAAGAAAAAATAAGATTTAAAACAGTTTATAATTCAATGTCTTACATCAAGACAACAATAATCACCACTTGGTTTCATTCTCACTTAACTGGGCTGATATTGGTTTTGGTATTGGTATTGAGGCCATCCCTTTTGCTGATATATATTAAAAATTATTAATATTTTAAATTTAAATGCCCCATGATTAGCTCAATTTCTCTCATTAATTACAAATGAAATTCTCTGTATGAAAAGGCATACTTACTTGGACTAAAAAAATTTATGAGAGTGAGCTTGTCATATGGGATCTCAGCATGTGAATCTCTTGTAAGAGTTTATTATATTCTACTTTTGAATTTTTTTAAATAATAACATTTACTTTTTCATTAATTTTGTAATTATTCAACTTTTATTTTATTACAATTTATAACACGAGAGCTTCTTTTCTCTCAAAATTACTACAACAATGGATTTTATAATGGACCTAAACTTTTTCAGCTTTTTTCTAACAATACAAAGAAAAACACAAAAAAACTAATTCCAGTTTTAAAATACAAGAATTTCTCATTCTTGCTTCATATCACATTTATATCCATTCATCCATCATTTTGTTATATCTTGCACGATCATGTTCTTATATTCTTTTATATTCTTTCCTTCAACTTATAATCTGTGCTAAGGTATTTGTAGACTGTGGATATTTAGGTAAATATCTATTTCTTTCCTGGATACCTTGTCCTAAATCAAGTTTTAGGTTTATTTGAACTAAAACCTGTCAATTTTGTACCTCCTAAAAGAGCATATTTCAACATTAACATTTGTACCTATTTTACTTTTAAAAACCTAAAATGAGACTAATTTGCCAAATTTATTTTGTCTGTGGCTTCTTTTAACTTTTTTCTTCTGTGTCAGCACAACAGATAAGGATGATATTAATTTTAAGTTACTTTAAAAAAATCTAAAATGCATTTGTCCCCTTGTAGCACTTTATCCCCTTGTCCCATATTGTCCCCTTGGCCCATTTTGTCTCCTGTAAGACAGGGAAAAATGAATATACAGGACAAGAATCTTGCGATGAAAGTCTTCATGCCACTATTTCCTGATTTTGTGGAAAAGCCTGCCTCAGCTTCTATGATAAAGCATTTGAATTTCCATGAAAGAAAAGTGATATCGACCGCTAAATGACATTCATTTTCTCTTGAAAACATGGAGAAAGTATTGTTATTTATTGTAAGGCAAAATACGGCATGAATAATTCTAACTAGAGAACAAACAATTAAATTTATTCATAAATAGTATCATCATAAGTAATATCATGAGAAGTGCTGTGCTAGCCGGTAAATTCACGACTCGCGTAGCGAGAAGTGAATTTACCGGCTAGCACAGCACTTCGAGTGATATTTAGTGTGACTATTTCACGAATAAACTCATTACATGATTTGAAAGGATAATTTAAATCACAGGAATTACGAAAAAGGGAAATATTACTCAAAATTACAACCAAAAAATGAAAACCTTTCATTCAGAACCGACTTATCACTGCCTCCTGGAATAACTGATAATCAAGTAACATTTGAATAACAGTTTAATGCAGAAAATGATTTCAAATATGTTTCAATTTTATGATAATAAAACTTTCGAAAAACAATAATAACAAGGCTACTTGAAAGAACATTTATTAAAAGCACAATCATTAAAGTTGTAGGAAGTTGTTTTCCAAGTCTTGCCCTTCCGTGGAAGTATTTGAAATGGAAGATGTACAAGATGAATTAGCAGCGGAATTCGTCGATTTCGAATGGATTGAACACACGTGTGCACTCAAAGTATTTTCCTGAATAATTTTTGATGTAATGTTCCACATTGTTTTGATAGCATATTCTTTGTACTCTTCACCATCTAATCTTCGTATATTAATTACCTAAAATATGTGTAAATTCCTCATTTGTAGTTTGTGTTCTCCATTTGTATTTTCTTTCTTCACAAAATTCTTGAAGTTTCTTCCACACACTTTCTGTGCCTTTCGCTGTTTTTCGGCACTGAATCTTTAATAATAGATCCTATTTCAGAGTTTTAAACAATACTCAAACAACACATTTTAATATTATATTGATGCACAAAAGCTATTTTGGAACTGAAACAATTGCTATCGTTATCTTAAAAAGGTAAACAAAGTTTTTACAGCGATAAAAAAGGTAAACAAATTGGTGGCGATAAACATCTGGGATTGGCTTAATTTGAATATATCCTTGCTTAGCATTGGCTACTTATGACACGGACAAACATGAGTGAAATAGTCATAAGTAGGGCCCGGATAATTATGTACTAAAAATTAGGAAAATATGTACATATATATGTATTAAAATGTATAGAAATATGTACTAAAAAGTAAGAAATATGTAACACTTTAATTATTATATAAATTCGTTTTAATAAAATACTTCCGCTTAAATGTTGATCTGTGTAGACTTAATATACTCGTAAAGAACAAAATTAAAACATAATTCTACTCACAATTGTTATTTACAATGGTCTCCGTAAAAAATGAGAAACAAATATTTGTTTCAAATACTTAGAAAATAGCTGAATGTGACGTCACCGACGCTTTAAATTACTTTCGGTTGTGTGACTTGTTTTTTTTTCTTCGTCTTTTTTCGTCTTCATTTTCTTTGTCGTCTTCTTCTTCGTCGTCTCCTCCTCCTCTTCCTTCTTCTTCTTCGTCGTCTTCTCTTCCTCCTTCTTCTTCGTCGTCGTCTCCTCCTTTTTCGTCGTCTCCTCCTTCTTCTTCGTCATCTCCTCCTTCTTCGTCGTCTCCTTCTTTTTCGTCGTTGTCTTCTCTTTTTTCAACGTCGTCTCCTCCTTTTTCGTCGTCGTCTCCTCCTTCTTCTTCGTCGTCTCCTTCTTCTTCTTCGTCGTCTCCTCCTTCTTCTTCATCTCCTCCTTCTTCTTCGTCGTCTCCTTCTTCTTCGTCGTCTCCTCCTTCTTCTTCGTCATCTCCTCCTTCTTCCTCGTCGTTTCCTCCTTCTTCTTCGTCGTCTCCTCCTCCTTCGTCGTCGTCTACTTTTTCTACGTCGTCTCCTTCTTCGGCGTCGTTTTCTCTGTCTCCGTTGTCTTCTTCTTCGTTGTCCTCGTTTCTCCGTCTTTCTCTTCGTCGGTATTGGTATTGGAGTTTAATCAACACCACCTACATCTAATTAGGTGGCGTTGATTTAGTTCCCGGCGTACTTACCAAGAGCACAGCGCCAAAACACGAAAAAACACGTTTTTGGAAATTTCTTAGAATTTTATAGCTATTTCTGGAAACAAATTATCAGTTCCCCATTAGGACGCCGAGACGCGTCGAATGACACCTCGTTTGTCTCCACTAGTGCACGGGAAGTAGTCTACCCGTGAGAGACGGAACGGCTCATCCGCAAGCATGCACACGAGGAGTTTACTCAAATACTCTGCAAGGATGAAATTTTTCCTATTATCTGTTCGAAGGCCTTGTACCAACCAAGTGTTCCACATCGCATGAAGTTACTGGTGTATATTCAAACTTTGTCCCAACATGTCACTGTTCAATGCTATTCACGGATTAGGGAATAAAAACAATGCTGGTTGATATTTAATCAATTGACTCTTAGCACAAATTCAGCTTTCTTTAATAATGTTCTTACCCAAGACGCTATTGCTTGACTTCTCGGAAAAGATAAACCAAACTTTGCCTATGGCAAATTCCCAGTCTGCGATACCACAAAGTTTAAGCCAATCGCCGTGAATTATTTTCTGTCCTTTTCTTATCCAAAAGCTGTAGTGCCACATCATGATTTTCACCTCACAGAGATACTCTACAAACAAGGGTTTAGGCTCCAGTGCAACAAACGGGGAAAGAAAACTGTCAATAGCGCTTTCTGAGCTGCGTTGGTGCGTGTAATTTTTGGCGAAGGGCGTTAAGGTCAAGAGAGACCTCTGAAAAATACGTCGTGGACGCGAGTTATCCTTTGCTAGACGTACCATTTTCATACACAAAATTTATTTCTGAGTAGTATTTTGTTCTCTGCTTTACTCGCGCTGAAATCTACACACTGGAAGCTTGGGAGTGCAACACCTTGCCCGTTTGTAGGATTCTGCGTGCTGCAATATCAACATTTTTATGCAATGCAATAGCGCCAATTTGGGGAGGAGGCTGCCGAAAAATTGTTTGACCATGCTGAATTTTTTGTCTTGGTTATTCCTTATTAAAAACATGTAGGATAAATGAAGAATTATACAAAAAGAATGCAGAAAAACGAAAATATTAATAAATATTTAAAAATATGTACTTTTGTGAAAAATATGTAAATATATGTACTTTCGGGTAAAATATGTAAATATATGTACTAAAAAGTCATCGGTTTTAGGCCCTAATCGACATGAAACGTAAATATATTGTGGTTTTGACTTGATAGAGTTAACATACGGAAATATGTAATTACATAATTATCCGGGCCCTAGTCATAAGTAATATCACGAGAAGTGCTGTGCTAGCCGGTAAATTCACGACTCGCGTAGCGAGAAGTGAATTTACCGGCTAACACAGCACTTCGAGTGATATTTAGTGTGACTATTTCACGAATAAACACATTACATGATTTGAAAGTATAGTTTAAATCACAGGAATTACGAAATAGGGAAATATTACTCAAAATTACAACCGAAAAATGAAAACCTTTCATTCAGTTCCGACTTATCACTGCCTCCTAGAATAACTTACAATCAAGTAAAATTTGAATAACAGTTTAATGCAGAAAATGATTTCAAATATGTTTCAATTTTATGGTAATAAAACTTTCGGAAAACAATTATAACAAGGCTACTGACAAGAACATTCATTAAAATCACAATCATTAAAGTTGTAGGAAGTTGGTTTCCAAGTCTTGGTCTTCCATAGAAGTATTTGAAATGGAAGATGTACAAGATGAATTAGCAGCGGAATTCGTCAATTTCGAATGGATTGAACACACGTGTGTACTCATTAAAATATTTTCCTGAATAGTTTTGGTTGTAACGTTCCACATAGTTTTGATGGCATATTCTTTGTACTCTTCACAATCTAATCTTCGTATATTAATTGCCTAAAACATGTGTAATTTCTTCATTTGTAGTTTGTGCTGTCCAATTGTATTTTCTGTCTTGACAAAATTCTTGAAATTTCTTTTACACACTTTTTCCGTTCCTTTTGCTGTTTTTCGGCACTGAATCTTTAATAATAGATTCTATTTAAGAGTTTTAAACATTTCCAAAACCACAGATTGTAAAATTATATTGATGCACAAGAGCTATTTTGGAGGTGAAACAATTGCTATCGTTATCTTAAAAAGGTAAACAAAGTTTTTACAGCGATAAAAAAGGTAAACAAATTGATGGCGATAAGCATCTGGGATTGGTTTAATTTGAATACATCCAGGCTTACCATTGGCTACTTATGACGCGGATAGACATGAGTGAAATAGTCATTGAGAAATATATATAATAAATGATAAAAACATGTTTTTTTGTATGTTTCCTGTTTTATTTGTGCCTATTCTACCATTTAAAAAACCTAATTGAGATGCTGAAAGAACCTATTTTAGGCACCTAAAATGCATATTAAACACCTAAAAATCCCCAGTCTAATTATTTGACATGCCTTCACCTTCCTTCAATTTAAAAACAAATGTCTTTGTCCTTCCCTCTTTTCAGCACTGATCTGCTCTCCTGAATGCTGTCATTCTATTCCCATTCCATATTAAATTTCCATTAGCCTAGCTCCTATACCACCATCTTGCACTTCTTCAGCAATTGTCCAATTTTCCAAATTTTATTCTCAAATTTCTAATCGCACTTACAAGAAAGTCTGTCTACTATTCATCTTATTATTTTATAACTGTTCAACCCTAGTTTTATAAACTGGGTCCACCTGAGTTACGTTTCATATTTTTAAATAATAATTTCTCGATTCATGCATCCCCTGGCGAAAATCCGTGTTGTGAGGGTCTGTATAGCAGCTGTGTTGTACGTGTTTTTCATTTCGTGCCTTGTTCCTGTAGTGTAGCATGCTGTGTGCCTACTGTGCACCGTCCCTGCTCTGCAGTAGTCCATATCTCTTGTACGCTTAGTTTGAAACCGTTTGTATAAGGTGTGCACAAACCGTATAAAGCGTACCGTTTGTATACAAAATAAGGTGTGCACAAAGTTGGTTAGTATTGGTGGTTAGGTGAGTTCCCGCCCTTTTAGAAGATTGCAGTTTAGTTATATATTAATCAGTGGTCAGTGTGCGGATTTCGTGAAGTAAGCGGCAATTTTCTGTGGAAATCGCATAATTTCATTTCTAATTGTGGATGTGTGTCCCATCGAATGTCTGCTCTTGAAATTACCAAACACCAGTATGTTTACTTGTGGCAAACAAACTCTCTTCGTATCGTCATCGATGGCCCGTAAAGAGTTAACGCATGAAATAATCCTAACACAATCATGTTTAATGGTAAGCAAATACGTTTCTTTAATTGTGACTAAATTTAATACACACATAATAATAGTATATTTATTGTTTCAGAAATAACCCCTAAAAACATTAGGGTTACCTTCACCAACGTGTCGAGTGGTCATAATCTGATTATTGATGAGGTAGAAAAGAAAACTAAATACAATGTATGATCTAGGATATTCAAATGCTGGCTGTTTATAAATTGACCACACTATGAAGATTAAGTTCCACCAGTTCATAGGCAGTGATTTGGTCAATTTCGAAAATTGCGTGTGTATTTCAATGAAACAACAACACATATATTGACACAAAGAAAATATGGTTTCATTCGTGTGATAGGTTGTTTTTTTTAACTTATAGCAGATAAAATAATTTTGTTAGAAAGTGAAATAACTTGTTTGATTTTCAAGTGGTATAGCAAAGTGTGCAAATTAGTGCTATAAAGTATAATACATTGTGTTGCTCCATAGCATTTATTTTTTTAACTAATGATTTTCTTAAACTTAAATAAATTAAACTTAAGAATAATTTTCCTTGACTCTTTCAAGAAACCAAGATATATTTGAGTTATTATGACTAGTAAGCCTACATGTTAATTGAATTGTGCTACATGCAATACGTTACGACAGGTTTCCAATTGGATGTTTTTGATATTTTTTAACTGAAGCATTTTACTTCACATTAGCTAATTTTTCAAGTTTTCATAATGAATGCCCAAAAATACTACACTATTAGTTAACATTCTTGCAATATGCAAATAAAATGTGCTATCATATGCTAATTTTTACACCAATTTGGTTAATGTTGTCTATTGTGTATAATTGAATGAATATAATTTCTTTCGATAGTTTTCAATATCTTATGTCTGAAGACAATCAGTAGTACTGCTTTATATGCAATCAGTATTTGATGTAATTCCAATTATAGAAATATCTTGTTTTTATTGGAAGCCCAATAAAAATAAGATATTTCTAACTATTTTCTAAAAACAAGATTTTCTTCAGGTACATACATGTATGTACCTGAAGTAGTGAACAATTAGTTTGTGAAATGTGCTTCCAATAAAAACAAATATATTTCAATCATTGGAATTACATCAAATACAATTTACTGATTGCGTATTAAACAGTACTTTCTTTTTAACCTATTAAGCAGTAATTTCTCTTTATAGTTTTCAATATCTTATGTTTTAATACAATCAGAAGTACTGTTTAACATGCAATCAGTAAATTGTATTTGATGTAATACATGTATGTACCTGAAGTTTCAAACAATTAGTTTGTGAAACATTGTGCTTCCAATAAAAACAAGATATTTCTATAATTGGAATTACATCAAATACAATTCACTGATTGCGTAATAAACAGGACTACTGATTGTATTAAAACATAAGATTCTGAAAACTATAAAAATAAATTATCTTCAGGCATAAGTTCTGTAAATACTGCAAAATCATTTTAAAAATAACAGTTATATTTTTTAATGATAAAACTACCAGCAACACATGCAAATACAAAATACAATTATGGAGAGAGACTCATCTTAAGATGTTTTCAAAAAAATTTTGTGATTTATTTTATTTAAAGTAGTAAGTGGAATAGGAAGTGGTAAGAAGATTACCCTCTTGATTTGAATTTATTATTTTATTAATTTTGATAAATAACGTTTGGGAAATTAACCTGGCATATATTCTTGGTTTTTGTCTAAAATTGATAGATTTTCAAAATCAAATTTAAGTGAATGCTGAATTCTGTGCTTTGAAATTGTGTTTAATGAATTTCTCTAAGTTATTTTTATGCTCATGTATTCTTTGTTTTATTCTTCGTTTTGTTTGGCCAATTGTTGATTGTTGATTGTGGATTTGTTGGCAACGGATATAGTTTCCTTTTTCCACTTCAGAAGCTGGAATTACATCTTTAACATTTCTAATAAGATTGTTTGTTTGTTAATATATGTCTAGATATTATATTTTGTATTTTTTATTATTTTGTTAGTAATTTTAGGTACATATGGCAAAACTATAGTTTTGTTAACAGCTAAGGTTTTGGAATAGGGTTGATCAGGTATGATATTAAACATTCCACATAGCATTGCTCTCTTCTTCTTTATGTACTCAACAGAATTTTTTTAAATAAATATATCATGTACTATTTTTATATGACATTCCTGGTGAATGGGATGGGATCATTTTATTGCTCTATCTACGAGGCCATAAACAATGCCTCTCTTAGCTGTATGGGATGTTTAGGTAAATAATTAAGGATACGATTAGCAGCATTACCTTTTCTGTACCAATTTGTTGATATTTTTCCGTTGTCATGTTTGATATAGATATCTAGGAAGTTATAGATTGATTATTTTTTTTCTAAAGTGAACTGGATTCATCACAAGAATTAAACATATTGAGCAAATTTAATGTCATTTTCATCAACTATAATTAATAGGTCATCCACATATCTTTTGTACAAAACAATTTAACAGGCCAGGTAGGATTGATTCTTCAAGTCTACGCTTAACAATTTCTGGAAACACTGTACCAAGTTAACCACCAATTGGAGTTCCAGTCAATCATTGATAAATTACCTCATTAAATGAAAATTCTATGTTCATTAGAATACTTCTTACCACAAGAATTATTTCATGAATTGCAACTCAAGGTTTAAGTTGATTATGATGTTAAATGTTCCAAAATTCTCTTTATTTTTTTCCTGTATTCTCAGGTAAAAAGAAAATAATATCACCAGAGTGAGTATATTATTCATCTCATCCTATTCCCAACTACCTTTAAAACAAGCAAATTTTAAGAGAACTATTACTGAGATTAAGGCCAGATACTGTAATTCATTCATCCGTGTGTTATAGGTAAACTTTTCCTAGCCCAAGAGCAGCAGACGAGGTTGTGAATAGCGATAAGAGTTAATAAAGGAAGTTTTTGTTTAAATTTAATTTTGGTTTTGTTTGATTCTTTCAATGCACCCGACCTGCGAGAAGCAATGTTTGATAGGAGGGCTGTAGTTAATTCAAGGTAATACGTTTACGAGCAAAACATTCTTCTGTTCCCAGCTACCACCAGTAATACAATCAATTTGTAAGAATGAGGTTACGAGATATTAAAATTCATTCATAGAAATGTGTTTATTTCTATTGTGTGACTGCTATTTTCGTAAGTATCAAACGTGTTCTGAAACATCTTCCATGATATATCACATTTGAATGTACTTGATGCAACATCAAACTAGTGAGTCCTTTACGCGGACAGTTTCAGTAGTGAATCTTTTGCACAATTATGTTTGGATTTTTTTTTTTTTTTTTGTGGAACCTTCAGTATAAAATGTATCTCTGAGAAACATTCGGTTCTCATGAGAATTTTTCCGGAAGAAAATCTAGGCAGAATCGTGAAAGATTTTCTACTGGAACGCATTCCTCTGTAAATAGGTTAGGTTAGTTTTCGTAACCTAGGTGCACGCATCGATTGGTAATGGTACACGTACATCGTGTACACGTGACGTCGTGTACGTTCCAATTCAGCTCAAGCGTACATTCATTTGGGCCAAATTACACGTTCGGTACACAAAAACACATATCGTGACAAGCTCTTGTTCACATCCGTACATTGCAGATGCGCATTCCGTGCAAGTTTGCCCTACATTGGCGTACGTTTAGCGTACACACCGATTTTCGCCAGGGTCTACACTCTAACAAAATCATCGTTCATCAGTGTTCCTTCTCTTCTTCTTTCTTTCACCAACAAAATTCATCTTCAAGTGTCTCCTCCTTTGTGGAGATGATTCCAAAGTGTTCCTTGTTTGTCATCCTGCACAGATATATTTACTTGTCATCCCATCTTTGCATTTTAATTGTCCTTGAATCTATTGTCACTAAATACAGTAAAACCTGTCTAAAATAGAACTTCTGTAAGATGGAAACTTGCTATCTCAGACAAACGATCTCATAATCGAACAATTTTATGTGTGAAAATGACCTCTATGAGCTGGAAACCTGTGTAATGCAGAAACGGAACGGTTTTCAAAAATTGTTAACTGAATAAAAATTGTTAACCTGGCGAAGAAAAAAATTTATTTTTAAATTTCTGGTACTGTCCTTGGAATGCCTTAGAGCAAAGAGTCAAGCTTTGGTGGGATTTTCAGGGTTGCAACAAGCGTGACTTAATCGCTGTCACTCCTAATCTTTAATGTTGATCGTCCCTATCCTGTTCAATTCTCAAACATGTCACCACATTCTGGACAAATAGTCTTTCAGTCAACAAAGAAATTGTGGGAAGACTATCTTGTCATCCTAGTTTAGCAGTTTTCTAGTAGCATAGTAGAGTTCATAAGATGTAGACTACACAGTTTAGTGAATGCTTGCAGTATAGTGTAGGAAAGCTGTGCCAAAAAGCTAGTGTGCCAAAAAGACATTCGCTGAGAGCTGAAATTATCAAGCAACAAAAGTGCATTATTGCTTGTTAATGACCTACAACAATTTGCTGCTTCTTAAGAGGACCCTTTGTTGATTGAAATGCTGCCGTGGGCAAGAAACCTTATATTGGCCAAAGTTGTCAATAAAACTTGACAGCCTACTGTGCTGCAACTATAATGCAAAAAAAATGCTTTTCCTATATTTGCTGCACCCTTGTTAAAAAGAAATGCTTTCCTATATTTTCACTGTGTTTTGCTGTTGATTCCTTTTATTTCTGGCAATATTTTTATTAATAAATTATATTTCATTTTCATTATTTTGTTTCACTAACAAAATTATATCAAAAATACTGTCTCTAAGATATGTGGCAAATTTTTGGCAATCCTCTATAAGACAGAAATCGGCCAAGACGAACGAAACCTGATGATTCTTTCAAAAAATGTCTTAGACAGATTTTACTGTACATTGTTTAAATCCAATTATGTTTTTAATTCTACTTTTTTTACTTCATTTAGATTGAAATTACATAATATGTAGTTAAATTTTATTAAAATATTGTCTTACTATTTTATCGCTCTCATAGTTATATCTGCAATGTTTCTTTGTTGATTTATTTACAGCAACTATTTTATATGTCCTCTCCTTAGCTCATTTGTCATTCATTAGTGTCACTGTTATTGTAAATAAATGAAATGTTTTACATATTTTCCAACTTAATTGCCATAGTTAGAAATGACTCTTCTCAGTTCACTCAATAGCATAACCAGAAATTTTCTTGAAGACAATTAGGCTTTAGAAGTAGTTTTGCTTAAATGTTTCCTATTAAGATTTTTTCTTTTATGCTGAATTTAAAGTTGTGTTTATTTGTTTTTTTCTTGATGTTGAGTCTACCATTGAGTGCCCCATTGGGTATATTGTAATTGTTGCCACTTTATTAGTAATAGGAAGTTCAAAGATATTGAATTTCTGACCATTCTTTCTGATTTCATCTGAATTGAATATTGAATTCTGAACTATTGGCTATTGATTTTTGTTTGTTTCAATATATTAATTTTGGTGATTGTTGTTATTTTGTAGTAAGACACAAAATAATATTTTGACATAGCATTTCTTGCATAGCATTTATTATGATCATGTAGATAAAATTTGTTGCAGTTTGTGCTATTGACATGAATGTTTAGTTGCAGTAGGAGGCACCGCTGGATTATTTCTGGGTTGCAGTGTACTCAGCTTTGTAGAAATTGGATATTTCTTTACATTGAGACTTTTCTGGCACCTAATGAAATATGACCAGGAAAGGAATTTATAACGAAAAAATTATAAAATGAATAAGTCAATAGGATATTTTTAATTACTAAAGTATGACTCTAGATGAATATTCATCCATGCTACAACTCCTTAAAACTATAAATATGTTTTATTGACTGAGATCATACAAATTGAATCACACCATACATAACCTTCTTATTGGGGCAAATATGTGAAAATATTTGACCTATTATTTTGTTGTTTTCTTTGATAATATTTCCTTGTAAATTATAGTCTTTTCTTGAATGGTAACTAAAAGATATTCACTTACATGTCAGTTAGTGTTAACCTTCAGTAATATAGAAGTTGGAATATTTGTTTAATCATAGTCCTCTCTCAGCAGTTATTACAACTTCTATTCACTCATATGAGGATAATACAAGTCTATTGCACAACATATCAGCAATTAATTCTAAGAAAGAAGCAAGGAAGCCTTTTATATTCATAATATTTAAGTACTATATACATACAAAATACACACACACACTCACACACGCACGCACACACTTGCACATGCACGCTCACGCACACATGCACACACACTCACACACGCACACGCACACGCACGCGCACGCGCACACACACGCGCACACACACACGCGCACACACACACGCGCACACACACACACACACACACACTACAATTAAGTATTTCTTTATATGCAGCTTAGTCTTTGTACCAAAATTTGATCTACAATAGCAGCTTTTCTCTCTATCTACTCTCTAAACTCTTTTAGATCTACTGAACACAATACATGATACCACTGAATATTCTGAATAACACTTATATCTTGTAAGAGAATTTGCAAGAAAATAATTTATTTGCAAAACCATTAGAAGTAGTCATGCTAGTAAAATTTTGTGTTTCTAAGCAAAATAATTGAAAATGAACTAGGACCAAAAAACATATGAGCATTATACTTTTGTATTATTTGTTGAAAACTTTTTCCAAGAATGACTACCAAAGTTCAATCAAATAGCCTGATTTTTATTTTCTTTCTTGCTTTCAATTAACTGAAAATATTCTTCTCAACCTGTATTCATTTATGCAAGTAAAACTAACATAAATAGATTGGATAATAAAATGATAAAAACAGAGACAATGGTATAAATGAACATTTTCAGTATATCATGAAACATACTTGAAATTCCTCACAGGCAGTTTTTGAGTGGTAGGATTACCCTTGAAATCAATTTGCGAAGATTAGCAGAGCCAATCTGTGACTCATTCATGAGGATGATGATGATGAACAAAAAGGAATACAATCCAAAATTTAATCTACAATAGCAGTTGTATTCAGTTGGATGATAGATGCATAGATGATATAGACGATAGATGCATAGACGAATAGATGATGCATTCAGTTGGCCCAATCAATGCAAGTTTGTTTCATGATAAATATAGGCCTAATGTTCCACATTAGGAAAGAAAATCTTAAGTCTTCCTAGAACTGGTACAACATTGTTGAAATTCATGTACGTAAAGTTTACAATTGTAACATCTCCAGCCTTGCTTGAATTCCATGGCCTGTCAATAAATCGAAGAGCTCCTTGTCCATAAATGTTCAGACACTGCCCACATTATTCTACCAGAAAATCTCCACTTGAAGAAAAGACATAATAATGAAATGAAAACACTAAGCCAATATTCAAATGTCATATCCCCTTTTATAACCTTACTTTTACGTTAATAACATGTTATAAATAGTGAGCTATTTCATACAGCATATAAAGTATAATGCTCAATAAAATTGAGATGTCTCATTAGGTCACAAGCATATTAAACTGAGGCAAATTGAATTTTCTGTTTAGTTTTTTTTTTTTAAATTAATAAAATATATGTGATGTTTCCACATTATTTTCTTGATAAACTTTTTTATTTGAAGGAAAAAACAAACAAACAAACATGAATTAACAATTCCTAAAGTATTTCACGGCCTTTTTAAATCAATCAATTTATTTCTAATGAACAATTGATATATTACTTTCTATATTATATCAAAATCAATGAATTTCATGATCCATGTCTACTAAAATAAGATAACCGTGATGAAATAGAATAACATCACATTTATATTCCTTAACACTGAAACTGAAATCATTTAGATGAATGACTTTTGCTATATTTACATCATGACTGGTCTGGAAACATGATACCATGAACATGGAAAGTTCATGAAATTGAAAGTAATGTTATTGCTTTTATTCATACACCTCTTCAACGTTAAGGTGATAATTATTTTGGCAAGATTGGAACTTTTTTTCTATCATTCCTCACCATTACGTTAAAAAAAATAAAGAGATTTTAAAATATTAAAAAACAGTGAAACTTCGTCCTAAATGGCAACCGTTTTTAAAAAAACGACATTTAAGCGCTACTAAAAATGCGAAATTTGAAGCTCTTTTTCACAGAAAACTTTTGAGTTCTCGAAACACTTCATTTGAAGTCATTTGAAGCACTTACACTCACAAATACAATAGTGTTTACAAATTGCTGGAAATGTGCATATTGAAGGTGTGAGAGATCTTTCAAAAATTACATTTTTATAATTTTCTGTGAAAAAATTACATTTCTGTAATTTTTGAAAAAACAAAAGAATAGAGAAATATGGCGTTTTTGTCATCTCATAAAATACATTAGGCACTATACCTACCAAAAGTTTAAAGAAAAAATTTAGAGAAAGTTTTTGAGAAAATCTTGTTTTGTAATTTTTTTAAATCGCACATATTGTACGCAATTTTGCGCGAAAACTACTATAATTTTTAAAAAAATGTACATGACCTTAATGATAGAACTCACTTTGGAGAAAAAAATTTATTTGGAAGAAAAATCTCTATCTTCAATTTTGTACTTGTAGGAAGACGAAAAAAAATCGAACTTTTGAAATTTTCAAAAATTCTGAGTTAACTGTGAAAATGAGACCTATGCCACCTTTATAAGTGTGTTTTACTGTATCCTTACAAGAAAGAAAAAAATTGGTGCCATTTTTGAAGAAATTTCGAAAATGTTCCGGGGGCTTCATGTAAAGTACCATCAAATGTTGAAGAAAGTTTTTCAAATCGCATCGCCTCCAGTGAACGCAGATCGACCGGTGAATATTCATTTTGGAAGAAATCGCACGTATGGTTTAGGCGCTAGTTTTGTTCACGGACGGGCCGACGGGCTGACAGACGGGCCGACGGGCTGACAGACAAAAAACCTTTTTCGGTATTAGGGGACGCCAAAACGTGTATTTCCGTTAAAATCTCGAAATCGATTTTCCGCAGCATTTCATAACTTTCCCCTGTACGCATACGGGAAAGTAAAATCATTCACGCATTCACACTTATTTCTTTACATCTCATTTATACGAGTGCACCTTGTTACGATTGAAGTAATTTTGATGGCCATACTGATAAATTAAAATACTATCTTGGCCTTGTCATACAATTGTCATTTTAATAAAGTTTGTCACTTCCCTGGCAGATGTTCCCTGACTGTTTCCAAATGCCTGCGTCTGCGTCTATATTCAGTTCCATTACTATACCACTTTATTTGGATCCGATTTCCACTCTCGCGGACTTCTGTTTCATACTAACATCACTCTTAAAACAATCTGAAAAACTTTTTATCTAATTCACTACTCGAGTCAATCAACTCATTGCACCACGATCCGTCCCGTCCAAGAACACGAAGCCATCTGCCCCTATGCATTGTTAGATTACCTTATGTTCGCCGCGCAGTTTAAAACAAACTAGTGATGTCAGAATGGCACAGACTTTCCCGTATTCGTTTTCTATTTTGTTGGGTCTGGGCCAGCTATTCGGAATTGCCACATACTCGTGCCAGCTGCCATCTATCGCCGCCCAAACTACACTTTTTTGACATTTTCTTAATTTTTCAGTTTCTTAATTGTAGAAAGAAAACATTATTTTAAGAATATTGAAGAACAGTAAAACCTTCTCCTAAAAGGCAACTTTCTTCGAAAAATTTTGGAGCCGTTTTTAAGAAAATGGCGTTTAAGCACGACTGAAAATGCGAAAATTGAAGCTCTTTTTCACAGGAATCTTTTGTGATTTGGAAAAACATCATATGAAGCACATTAACTTACAAATATAACAGAATTTACAAATTGCTGAAAATGGAAATAATAACGGTGTAAGAGATCTTTCAAAACAATTACATTTGCAGAATTTTTGAAAAAAACAAGAAAATACCCAAAAATTAACTTTACGTCATATTTAAGAGTGCAAGTAGCACTATCCGATCGATAAGTTTGAAGAAAAAATTTGGAGTCATTTTTGAGAAAATAGCGTTTGAGCTTTTCTGCAAATGCGGAATTTTCAATTCGTTTTCACAGAAAACGGTTGAGTTTTCGAGAAACTTTACTTGTCATTATTTAAAGTACATGTACTCATAAATATAATAATGTGAACAAATTGCCACTAATGTAAATATTAACGACGTGAGACAAGTCTAAAAAATAACATTTAAATTTTTGAAAAAACAATAGAATAGAGCAATATGGCGTTTATTTCATCTCATAGAGTACATTAGGCACTATATTTAACAAAAGTAAAAAGAAAAAAATTGTAGCCGTTTTTGAGAAAAACAGATTTTCCTAATTTTTTAAAATTCAGCATATTGCATGCTATATTGCCCGAAAACTACTAAAACGTTCAAAATATTGTACATGAACTTAATGAAAGAATTCAGTATGGAGAACAAATTTTATTTGAAGGAAAAACATCTATCATCAATTTTGTAGTTGTAGGAAGAGGCCAAAAAAAATTCAAACTTTTGCAATTTTCGAAAATTTAGAGCTAACCTTGAAAATCGTATCTAAGAAACATTTATAAGAATATTTTCCTCTATTCTTACAAGAAATTTAAAGAAAAAATTGGAGCCGTCTTTGAGAAAATTTTGAAAATGTCCGTGGGTACCCCCAAATTGTGAAGAAAGATTTCAAAATTTCAAAGCTTCGACTGGCGCCAGATCGGCAGGGGCTTCAATATGAAAAAAAATCGTACGTATGGTTTAGTCACTAGTGGTGTTCACAGACGGACTGACAGACAGACGTTTTGCTTTCAATTGGTATTTCGGTATCGAGGACCCATAAAAGAGTGATTCGGGCTACACAACGTGTTAGGGGATTTTTTTTCTTAATTTAGCAACTAGTTTTATCCCCTTTTTCGTTTTCACGGCCGGGCAATCAATTTTTTTCTGCCGTAAATTCGCCGTTTTTCGTGCAGTCGTTTTTTCGTGAGTATCAATGCTCGCTCTACTCGTCGGACAGCCTACGAACGAGTCAGCTGTCCTTGCTCTGCCTATCAAGGCTCCGGCAATCAATCAGCGCGGCCAGCCAGTCGCGATCTATACATTCGGGCCACCCGTGAATCAGCCTTCACCTGGCCAAGTCAACACTACAGGCCGCTCCAGTAGTCGAGTACGCGCCCATGGTGACATCTAGCCTACCAGCAGTATCATTCGCAGCCCATTTCAACCGACGGCATACACACTCAGCCGTCTGACCTGGGTTAGTGTTTGCTGTACTTTCATCAATCTGTGAGGAAATGTAAACTTCAAAAAAGAAGAAACTTAAACTATAAACATTCATTGGTCCTCCGGCTTACTGCCTAATTACCTACTTGTGTAACTAACCAACTATTTTCAAGAATTAAATCAAATTCATTCACAAGTGCATTGCCTTTCATTTGCCTCCAAAGAAACAATCCCCTGAAGCCTGTTCTGAGCCTGTATGCAGTCGCACTCGCAGCACGGACCTCGCACCGCGCTGCATCCACTACACATTCAAAAAGTGTCCTCAATTTACACATTCCGGCGATAAATGCACCTTATGTGAAGGCTTTTATAAAACACTAGTTGGTACCCGGCGCGGTGCTGCCGCAATGAAATATATGAGGAAACATTCCTCTCCACCTCTATCTTTTTCCCCTATCATTTTCCCCACTGTCTCTCTTTACCATAGACTAAGGATGTACATCTTTACTCTATGTCTTTACCCCTCTGTCTCTCTTTTCTCCTCTACGTCTCTTTTCCGTCTGTGCTTCTTTTTCCCTCTGTGTCTCTTTTTACGTGACTCTGCCTCTCTTTTCCCCTCTGCCTCTTTTCACGCCACTCTCTCTTTTCCCGCTCTCTCTCATTTCACGTCACTCGGCAACGCCCAGCAACAATAATGCTCAAGTGGTTTGGGAATTGCATTTAACTTTACATTTAACTGAAGAACAATCTTGTGGAATTATAATAATTGTACTATGCCTATGTTCTTTCCGCAAGTGCAAGCAATAAGTTGGCAAAGTTTTATCGCAATCGGATGAACGGTACGGCAGCTCATAAAATGCGAACAATTAAACAAACATCAATTTTTATATATTAGCTGAGTTTTTCAAAAATTCGCTCAAGTCTCTAAACTATTACAGCATCAGTACTCTTGTATCGTATCTTGTATCGGATACAAAAGGTTTACTCTAAAAGAACCAATGAAACATGGCGACAACCAGCACTGCACTTATGTCGAAAATGACGCTTTTACGTAAGTTATTTGCGATTTTACGGCAAACGAAGGATCTGATAGAAAGGTGGTTTTCACCAGTGAATTCGCCGTTAAATTTCGTGCAAAGACACTGATTTTGAGAAGAATCTGGCTCATGTCGAAAATTGCCACATTCAACAGGTGTCGTTGAATTTTGTCACTTTTTAACATAAAAGAATTGGTTAAAAATGCTCATATCGCTCAAAGTATGGGAAATATTTCAATACTGGAAGTAAAATCTTCCTTCAATATTTTGATGTAAGTTCACATAATGCCTTCAATTGACACATTTGGACGATAAATGCACCTGTAGAAACATTTTTATAATACATGAGTATTTGAAAAGTTGGAGGATTTGACAAGTTGGAGTCACGGTAAATTTGATTACATGAGTATCAGATAATGAGTGAATTACATGAGTATCTGTAAATCATGATTAGTTGAAATGTTGGAAAATCACGGTAAATTTGATTCCCTCTAGTTTCTAAACTATTAGAACTACAATGTTGTGATTTACACTGCTGATTATCAGTACATCGCTCTTAATGGTTTAATAAGAATACAAATTGCCCAAAATGTCGCAAAAAATATGAATATTTTTGAAAAATCGGGCATGTAATTTGAAGATCTGTTTTGATGAACTCATTTCATTAAGAAAGAAATTGTATCTTCATAATTTTAGCTGTAGGGAGACGCCGAATAAATTTTGAATTGTTTCAATTTTCGAAAAATCAGAGTTTTTAACCAGAATGAAACCTGCGCCATTCTCTTAAACGTCCTTCAGACTATCCAACAACAAAATTTAATTAAAATTGTTGCCGCTATTTTTACTTTCCCGTATACGTACGTATACACGGAGTGATATACGTAGTATAGGGAAAGTTATGTAATGCTGCGCGAAAAAATGGCCAATTTTCGGCGGAAAAAAACTCATTGCTGGGCCGTGAAAAGGAAAAAGTGAATAAAACCAGTTGCTTTAAGAAACAAAATTCCCTAACACGTGCTGTAGCCAGAAACCCTGTTTTGTGGGTCCTTCATACCGAAAAAACCAATTGAAAGGAAAACGTCCGTCTGTCTGTCCGTCTGTGAACACTGCTAGCGCCTAAACCATACGTACGATTTCTTCCAAAATGGATATTCCCTAGTCGGTCTGGTTCTAATTGAAGCTTGGAGATTTTGAAAAAGATTCTTCAAAATTTGTGGGGGTACTTTACGTGAAGCCCCTCGGACATTTTCAAAATTTTCTCAAAAACGACTCGAAATTTTTTCTTTAAATTTCTTGTATGAATAGAGTAAAATACACGTATTAACATGGCATAGGTCCGATTTTCACGAATAACTCTGAATTTTCGAAAATTGTGGAAGTTTGAATTTTTTTCGGAGTCTTTCTCCAACTACAAAATTGAAGATAGAGATTTTTTCTTTAAATAAAATTAGTTCTGCATATTGAGTTCTTTCATAAAGGTCATGTAAATGTTTCTCAAAATTTTAGTAGTTTTCGTGCAATATTGCGTGCAAAATATGCAATTTTAAAAAATTACAACCATATTTTCTCAAAAACGGCTCCAAATTTTTTCTTTAAACTTTTGTTAGGTATAGTGGTAAATGTACTCTATCAGATGACATTAAAGCCATATTGCTCTATAGGTTGGTTTTTTCAAAAACTACAAAAATGTAAATTTCTTCACATGTTTCTCACGTCGATAATATTTACATTAGCGGCGATTTTTCCACATAATTATATTTACAAGTACATGTGATTTAAATAATGTCAAGTAAAGTTTCTCGAAAACACTACCGTTTTCTGTGAAAAGTAGCTCAAAATTTCGCATTTTCAGAAGCGCTCAAACGCCATTTTCTCATATATGGCGTTTTTTTCTTGAAACTTTTGTAATGGATACTGCTAATTACACTCTTTAGTATAGCATAAAGTTTATTTTGAGTTATTTTTTTTGTTTTTTCAAAAATTACATAATTGTAATTTTTTTGAAAGATCTCTCACACCTTTAATGTGAACATTACCAGCAATTTGCAAAGATTATTACATTTGTGAGTGTAAGTGCTTCAAATAACTTCAAATAAAGTATTTTGAAAACTCAAACATTTTCTGTGAAAATGAGCTTCAAATTTTGCATTGTTAGTAGCGCTAAAACGCCATTTTCTCTTAAACGGCACATAATTTTTAAAAGAAAATTGCCATTTACGGCTAGGTTTTTGTGTTCTTTAATATTCTAAAATTAATGTTTCCGTTCTACCAATAGGAAACCGAAAAATTAAGAAAATGACAAAAAAAACAAACCTTTTGGCGGTGATAGATGACAGCTGGCAAGAGAGAGTTTGTGGCAATTCCGAATAGCTAGCGAAGACCCAAGAAAACTAATACGGGAAAGCCTGTGCCATTCTGTAGCACCACTAGTTTCCTCCGCGGCGCGATGGTGGATTTCACAAAACTACTTCTCTAGGTGTTAATTTTGCTGTACGAGCTACCTGAAGAGATATGCCAAATTCGACCATTATTTTTTGTTCACTCCAATGTTTTGGTAAACACGTTAAAATCATATTTCTCATTAGCTGTTTTCACATTTGAAATTTCTTTGAATTGTGTCAACATTTCTTCTCCATCATTGCTTTCTGTATTCACATGAAATAATTCAGAAACTGCTTTATTTACAGCCCTCCTTGCGTACGATTTCTCTCGGGTTTGCTTTCACAATGACAATGGTGATTGACCCAGAGGAACCAAAATGTTGTTTACATTACTGATAGTGGTTTTCTCTCCAACTCCTGGGGCAACGTAATCCTCTTCACTTGAATTTTCACTTCACTTTCTGTTTCAGTTGAGTCACTAAGACCCACCCGACTTTAGTGCTTCTCAAGTCCGAAAGGATTTATTTATTTGGTCAAAAAACAGAAAAAACTGAATATGACGTATGGGGGAAGAAATTATCTGCGCACATTTTCTTGAGGCCTAGAATAAAAAAACAAAAACAAAATTAGCAACATTTGAAAAATTATAACATAATTTTGAAAAAAAGTATTATTTTAGAAAAATAAAAGTTAGAAACACATTTTTGTTCCCGAGTTATATAAAATCAATTTCAAAACTGATTTGGTTTTCCTGTTTTGCTAACAAAATAGTAACGTACATCAGTTCTACTCCTACCACTACAAGCAAAATGAGTGCTCAACAAAACGTGCGCACACTGAAGCTACATTTACGTCCAGAAGCAAAACAAGGGGCCATCTCAGCATTTGCTCAATGAATCAAGGAAACTGGACAAAAACCTGATCGAGATGGGGGTCATTGACCCGGAAGCTGAAGTAGATTACTTGTTACAGACGTATTAAAGCTTTTTTTAAACAATGTATACAATACAAACGTAAACTAATTCATTATATATCATTGGTTTGTTAAAATAAAAATTATTTTTCTTTTTGACGATCAGTATAGTCTCTAATTGTGTAGAAACAGTTATGCAGCAGAAAAGATTTTACTTTTAACTTAAATTTGTGTACCGACTTTGTTTAATATCATCTGGCAATGCTTTGTAAAGTAACGTACATGTATTGTATGTTGATTTCTTGTACTAAGCAGTTGATACTGACACTTGATGCACGTGATTTCTACGGCGTGTGTTGTAATTATGAATATCAATATTGCATGGAAATATGTTCCCTCCGATCCGTAGGTCATTTTTGACAAATATTACAGATTCGTAAATAAATAGGCAAAGAAATGGTAAGATTCCAAGCTCAATGAAAAGAGGCTTGCAGGGATCATGTAGAAGGCATTTTTTCATTATTCGAATAATTTTCTTTTGCAATCTGAAGGTCTGAGTACTACATGATGAGCTTCCCCAGAATATTATGCCATACCTCAGGCAGGAATGTACATTGCAAAATAAACGCAACGAGCTGCATGAAAGCTGACAGAATTTGAAAGAATTTTGAATGCGTAACATAATGAACTTAATTTAGTGTTTAATTCTATTATATGTACATTCCATTTGAGGTTTAATTGAATTAAGAGACCTAAAAATTTTTTTAAAGCACAGTTTGGATTGCAGCACCAAAGCCTGTTACACATATTCACAATCTTTGGTATTTTCTATCACTGAACAGTAACACACGAAAACTAAGCCTGTAAACAGGTATCTGGATCCCTTCGAAGGCATCGATGGATATCCCTAGGGAATGAACTTGGCGGTGCCTGCCTACGACCGTGCCTCACCCCTCGCTGGGCAAGGGCACGCGACTTTCAACCTTAAGAGCAAAATGCGCGTATACTTTTTATTTAATAACTTACGCATTTTTGAAGATTCCATCGCGACAGTTTGCAGAATGGTTATTTATTACTTTTTCTTGCAGTGTGTAAAATATGAAAAAATATTACTTTTGAAGAAAAATGTATTTGTTTAATTTATTAGCTTTTGTATTGTAAACAAATAACTCAATCCTTAATATATTGTCAACTGCTTAAAATATGATCATTTATCTTCAAAACAGTGTGCCCGTTTTTGAAGTTTTATTCATTTTATGAATGTCACAATTATTTTCATTATCGTCTCCTGTATTATTTCAGTAGTATACCTTTGGGTTCCGGCTCTCACACGCAACCAATCTTTATAAATGAGGGCTCTAAAGAAAGAGAATTTCACGGAGACTTGACGAATTCCACTTTGACTTTAAAAATATGGATAATTTCTTTTAAAAAACGCAGCGAAATATTCATGTAAAATGCAACCCGCATCACATATCAATATATATCAGCAAATAACTCATAAAAAAGCGTTTTAGAGCCTTAAAAAGTAAAATTTTGAGGCCGAAGGCCTCAAAGAAACGTTTTTCACACCATAGTCTACAATATGAGACATTTCCCGATCCATTCAATTAAATTTTCGGTCCCACGGTTCAATGCTATCAAGGCCACCTCAATAATTCAGCCCTTCCTGCTGGTAGCAATGTTTGTGGCGACACGCTTAGAAGGCTTAGATTCGACAATCTTTATTTACGTTTTCTGTTAACACCGTAGTTTGTGCAGTCTGACGAGATTTATTTGCATAGTCATTAATTCAAGATTTGCTCTCCAGCAACATCTAGAAGTACCATTATAGTTGCTTGACACCTATGAAGATTGTTTCTTTGCGTGTAGTGAAAGCAATCAATTAAAGTTTTACCGGTGTCTGTAAGTGCTGTGTACCTAATTGAGGAGGGATGTTTGTGCACAGAGAAGAGCGAAGACTGTGTTTTGTACCAGTAATTTCGTTATCATTCGATGAAATTTTAAAGTCAGCGGGTTCAGACACATAACTTTCTCAAAAGTAAAAAGCTTTTCTAATATTTTTGTGGCTCACGAGAAGCTAAAAGCTAGCTGTCAAAGAATACTGAATAATTACTACAATTGTTGTCTTTAAGGAAGTGCTGTGAATTATTCCAAGATAACTCTCCATGATACTGAATAAATATTTATTGAAAATTTATTTTAAACATCAATTGCATTGTTTTTATTTTATTTGATACTGTGTTAGTACCTGCAACTTACCTTTATAAATTTTTAAACAAATAAACACGTTTCGTTAACTACTTCCCCACTTAAAATGGAAATATAAGAATAGGGATCTAACATAGGGCCTAACATGTGAGAGTTCTCGCACGGGCGCGCGGAGGTAGTAGGGGAAAACTTGTGTATGGCACAACAGAAAGAACAAACGTTTTAAATTAGCTAAAGTAAAATAGCTTGAAATAAATAAAAAACAAAAATCAAATCCCGCTGGCCTACAATACTACATGAATTAATTAAAAAAGCAAGTAAATTAAAAATTATAGAAAGAATAGAAGTCACTCGACAACTGCCAACATTCGCAGTCCAAAGGCACGATTTAAATGTTGGTGGTGTATGGAAGTATGTACATCGACGCCCAGCAGCGAACTCATATTGTAAATAAAACACCGTTTGATATTAAACTCAAGATGTTGGTTCATTAAAATATTCAATATGCAAACATCGTTTGAGTAACATTCCCATGTACCGAAGTGAAGCTAAGCCCACTAAATTGTTTCCAATGGTAACAAATTGTATTTAGAACTCAAAGGTGAAAATATTAGTTTATTTTGGGCTCGGAATTGCTTTTCTTGAGGTACGTAAGAACGCTGAAAATAATCCAATACTTTTTAATACACAAATAATTTTTCAATTTTCGCACCCCCAGCAAGCTGGCACCCTGAACTCTCCAAAACCCCCTCTATTCCTCATAACAAATCAAGGAAATTCAAATAATATTGCAAAGAGTAGGGTTGTACTTGCTCGATCGGTATTTATACGCACTACTTTGCTTTGTTTTCTGAAGAGTAAAAACCTTTTCTATTATTTTTGTGACTATCAAGGAAAGCGAAAAGTTAACTCTGAAGGAGGAGTGAATAATTTGTTCAAAGTTGTTTTTAATGAATTGTTCCGAGAACATCTCTCTATAATGCTGAATAAACTTTTATTGAAAATTCAAATTTCCAACATCAATTGTATTGTTATTGTATTATTATTGTATTATTTTTGTTTGATATTCTGCAAGTACATTAGAAGTTACATTTATACATTAAAAAAATAAACATTTTCATTAACAACTTTCCTTCTTAATTGAATGGATAGACAAATGGATAGGGAAAGGGTGGGTTTTAACATGCGAGAGTTCTCGCACGGGTACGCTAGTTGAATATATTGTGCCATCGTTCATGTTTTACCAGTAATTGGTGCTAAACTGCTGAAGATATTAATTCCATAAATTGTATTTTAACTGTTCATTATTAGTAGATTAATATAATAAAATATGAAAAAATCGGAGACTCTGTCAGAAAACCTAAAATTTTGCATGGAATGACCTTACTTACATGAGAAAAGTAATTCACGCCTTCCCCGAACGTTTTGTACAGCAGTAAACCACATAAGTAACCATGTCGAAGTGTTACGAAAGCTTGTTAATCTGATCTAAGATTTTAAATATTAACTATACTGCGATTTTTCTAAGAAGAGCTCTCAAGATAACTCAAATCCCATCTTCGCGATGGAATATGTCACGGCATTTCGCGTCTTTTCTCGGTCTTGCCGGTAGAAGTCGCATGATCGTAAGCACTGCTTCATACGGTCGCGATTGTGCGAAATCTAGCGGAACGACTGAGAAAGACGCGAAATGCCGTGACATATTCTATCGCGAAGATGGGATTTGAGTTATCTTGAGAGCTCTTCTTAGAAAAATCGCAGTATAATGGTGCTACAGAATGGCACAGACTTTCCCGTATTAGTTTTCTACTTCCTTGGGTCTGGGCTAGCTAGTCGGAATTGCCACATACTCTTGCCAGCTGCCATCTATCGCCGCCCAAACGACATCTTTTTGACATATTTTTATTAATTGTTCGATTTCCTAATGGTAGAACGGAAATATTAATTTTAGAATATTAAAGAACAGTAAAACATAGTCCTAAACGACAATATTCTAACTACTAAAATTTTAAAACTACTAAAATTTTTAAAAAAGTACATGACCTTAAAGAAAGAACCAACAATGGAGAACAAATTTTATTTGAAGAAAAAATTTCTATCCGCAATTTTGTAGTTGGAGGAAGACACCGAATAAAATACAATGTTTTGCAATTTTCGAAAATTCACAGTTAACCATGAAAATCGGACGTATACCACCTTAATAAGTGTACTTTACGGTATTCTTATAAGAAATTTAAAGAAAAAATTTGGAGCTGTTTTTGAGAAAATTTTGAAAATGTCCGGAGGGCTTCATGTAAAGTATCTCCAAAATTAATGAATGTTTTTCAAAATCTCAGAGCTTTGACTCAGACCAATTGGAAAAGGGTTTCTTCAATTTGGAAAAAATCGTACGTATAGTTTAAGCGCTAATGTTGTTCACATACACAGGACAGACGGACGTTTTGCTTTCTGTAGGTTTTTTGGTATCAAAGATTTACAAAACAGGGATTCTGGCCACACCACGTGTAAAGAGATTATTTTTTTTAATTTAGCAACTGGATTTATCCAGTTTTTGTTATCAGAGCCCGGTAATGAATTTTTTCTGACGAAAATTTTGCAATTTTTTCGCGCAGCATTACATAACGTTCCCTATACCATGTATATACGTACACATACGGGAAAGTAAAAACTACGACGAACAATACATCTCAACACGAGGACGCCTACCAGCCTGCTGGGCACAGCATTGTGGCGAATCGTTGCTTCTGGTGGCTTCAAGCTTGTGACGTCATGCTATCTCCTTGCTATTAATACATATTCATTCTTTTATGTTCCGGAGCCATGTTGTTTATTTACAATCTGAAAGTAGGGTACCCTGTCTTTAACTTTTATACTGAATCCATTGGAAGGTTGCGACTTATAATGGGATGCCCTTATAAGTTGTCCCTATAGGAGTCTTGGCTTATCACCATTAAACGCATGTATAGAATGGTTGCTGAAAATCAATATTACAGTACAAATGGTTTTAAAGTGTTTTTGATATTTTTCCTGAAATTATCTTACCAAAGGGGCTCATACCAAATCTTTGCCCAGGGATCCCCACCACAGTAAATTCAACCCTGGATATGAAATGCTTGAACTGAGAATATAGCCCATGCCTTGGTAATGAAATGTACATTTTATATTTTCAGATGAAAAGTACTTACACAATATCAAAACTGAGAGTCTTTGAAATTTTATTATACCTGTGAAATGTTTGTTAGCCATAAAGGATGGATCCAACCCAATCTTGAAGCTCATTTGAAGGCTATTTTTTCTTTTTTCCTTTCTTTCCTAATAATTATTATTGTTATTTTTCATGTTAGTCTCCTTACACTGCCACTTACAAAATTAATATGCATTATATTGAATTATATTCTTTTCCATTATGAATTATGTAAAAATGTTTTGTATTTTATTTAATACCAAATTTTTATTTGTATTTTATTTCTGTATTGCACTTAGTTTTTGAACAATGTGTTACATTGTATTATCATGTACACATCTTGAATCGTCATACATGGGTAATACTGTATTTCTGTGGGGTAAAAAGTTCGAAACATGACTTAAAGCGTATTCATCAGAGTAGGTGCAAATGCTACTTGCCTACCTAAGGAGATGCTGCTGCTCTATTGTAAAGTAACAGAGAGGCCATGGTTAAATTTTTTATTTGTGCTCACATGCTCACAAGGAGGTGTAATGCTTTATGTGCGGTATCCTAAAAGAGAGACTGATAATGTGTCACATCCTAAATAGCAAATATTAAGGAGGAAATATTTCTGCTCAATTTAGACCCTACTATTTGCAGCCTACTATTACCCTACTATTTAGACCCTACTATTTGCAGCATTCTTTCAATATCCTCTGTTACTTGAACTGCAACTATCCTTGCTACTTTTGCAAATTTGCTTTAGCCTGTTTTTAAATTACATCTTTAAACTTTAACTTTCTCAGTAAGTTATAATTTATTTTGACAATGTTTGAAATTACTCTCTGATGAAGAAGGTTATTTAGAAAAATGCCTTTGAGAAAATCACAGCATAATTTTGATGAATCCCACAGTGAAGAGACAAGCACCAAGCAAAAATTGATATTTCTTTCTGATTTTAATGCATTGCATTACTATGGACATAGTTTCCTACACCCATCATGAACTCATGTAGGCCTATGGAAGATATACCACTAATTAAGGAGTAACTAAAATTATTGTGAGAGGGTAGGTAGTAACTGAAAAATGGTTCCAAAATAATGGTTTGATTGTTTTAACATTAGAATGAGAGATACAGGTGGAAAAATTAATGCCTTTAATTCACATCACTCACAAGGAAATTAAATGAAGCTCATACAAGAGACTACATAAATTACTGTTCAAAATAAATGAGCAGTTTTGAATCAAAATATGACATGTGAATTAGCTACATTGTCAGAAGCTGGTCGTTTTTACTTTCCAGTCTCCTCCTCCAGCTACCTCTTTAACACGTAATTGACTTTTATCAAATCATATTTTGAACAGTTATTTTGTAGTCATGAAATACAAATGGTACATATCTTGGCAGATAGAAAAAGTTAAGCATAAATAGTTCATTAAACTGGTTAGTCAATTGGAATGTACGAAGTACAAAAGGCACACAAAAAGAGTTCACATCCAATAAGTTTATTGACAAATGTCTATTTAGCTATTTCACATTAATTATTATGTATGTGTATTATTAATTTTATTAAAAATAACACATCTAATGTTTTAATTTGTTGTAATTTTCCTCTGGAGGAAGTTATATAATTATCTTTAAGATAAGTATGGTATTTAAGAGACAGCAATATACATACTTGTTGAATTGACATTAAAGTTTCTTTTAAGATGACAGCATGGTGACCGCAGACGGAGTTGAAATACACAAGCAATTCAATCAATTGTGCAAAACTAAAAATGTTTATGAAAGAAGAAGAAGAAAATATATACTAATTGGAAAAATAAGACTGGTTATATCATGATGATTTTCAAGCATTGATATCATTAAGCATGTCACATTATATTCTCATGAGCAAATATATTTTTTCAATAGAAAAACCAACCTTTGAATTTTTAGTTCCAATGAACTAATTAGGCATTTATGAACCAATTTAAATAAATAAAACATTCAAGTTCAGATAGTACAGGTTAATTTAATTTTCTCATTGTGATATCTAATTAACAGATTGATGGGGGGCAGGTATGTTCATGAAAACAGTTTGTTTCACAGACTGTGTTATTTGTATTTTAATACTTTTATCGTTAGAAAATACATCTTGATGGTATTGCAAATCAGTGGCTGCTCATGCCCTCAACGTTGGTCATTCAGAAAATAAAAATAATGAGATGTGAGCTTACCCAGATGTGTCCCCAAATAAAACACAGTACCATAAATTGCCTCTTCAAATGTTGGGAGATGTCTGGGTTTGCTCTCCACCTTGTCATTGTTTTGTGATTCACCAACCTTGATGGCAAGAGCATCAATGTTGCAAACTTGAAACAGAAAAATTCTGGATATTGGATTTTGTGTCGGTTTTGACAATAAACATTCCTTTTCATGGAGCAACTCGTAATGTACTTTGTATAAAAAAAAATCATTTCATAGTAATAATGGAAATGCGAAAATCAAGAACCACAGAAAGCAAATGCAATATCTTTATCTTTATCAATATCAATATAAATATCTTCTGTATATTTTTTAATTACTTTTGAAGGTTGACTTATAATGTACATTTATATTACTAATGTCTTTTCTGTGGGAAAGAAATTCTTGAATAGACATTGCTTTCCAAGATTTCAAAATTAAATTTAGTATTTGGAAAGGTATATTTGTTGTATAGGTTTTAAAATATCTTAAAAATAGACAAATATGAGGAATACAGTTATGACACAAAATGTACAAAGAAATTCACAAAATTTGTAAAGTGTGAGGAATTTGTGTTCACATCAGTAATTAATAACTCTTGGGCACAAGTGCCTGCTTTCAGATGTCTGAAAAAAACAAATGAGTGCAATATAACATACAAAACATATTCAGATGAATGATTAACTTAAATGAGGTTTCAGAGATTTTGTGGAACAAATTAGAGAATATTGACATTTACTTTAATTATAAAAATTTGGACAATACCTGAGAAGACTGAGTGATTTTGCATGCATGAAGTGACCATATTAATAAGCAAGCAAGCGAACAAGTACACAGAGGAATATTTCTTAAGCCTTGTTTACAATTGACTTTAATTTACTGACAAGTAGAAGTCTGTGTACTTTGAGATGAGTGAAGTGCAGCATAAGAGAAATTGTTTGGCAGGCATTCACTATACTTCTCTTACATTATTCAAAATATTCATTTCAGAGGAAAAGATCCAGTCAAACTTTTCTCTTGAATTTATTATGCTGCACTATTTGAAGATCTACACAATATATTCTACAGTATACAAACTATCTAAGCATAGGCTTTACTCAGTCTATTTTGCAAAGGATATTAAAGCTAGAATGATGCAGTTTCATGTTAAGCTGAATAAAGCCAATTAGACCATGGTATACACCAAAAGTCTGAAGCATATTTATCTAGGTATACCTAGCGGTATTTCTGTTGGTCCCGAAGTGTGGAGGAAAAATGGAGATGGTTTTAAAATACAGAGAAAAATATACTTAGGTGAAGTTGTGATGGATTTGTAAAGAGTGTTATGTACAAATTGTGCTTTTTATTAACAGCAATAGCTAACCTATTGAAATAACAATTAAATTGTGAACTAGAGAAAGTTCTCAGTACCTATGTAAGATAGCAGTGGTGCTTTGCCCTTTGTGAAACGTCACATTCTCCAAAGAATGCGAGTCGTTTGTACAATTTGACTATCTCTATATTATAACAATAGTTAAATTGTAAAGCAACACAAAGCATCAAGACTTTTATCGACATTCATTTGGAAGCTAATATTCTATTATACACAAATCTTTAGACAATAAATATTAGAAATTGTGTGGTATATCTTGGTGCCCTTAGCCAGCTCTGGACATATCCCTCAGTATTCCTTCTACTTAATTACATTTTATACAAATGCAGTAATTAATATACATACAATTGACAGGTACAAAGCCATTTTGAAATGAAAACTTGTATGCTCCAAGGTATGTATGCTAATATATTTACTTGATGCATCATATTAACATATTTTTGTTAATGAAACATTCTGTTTATGAAAAGAATTAAAAAATGAAAAATATATAATTTACATGGAATGCACCCTGCAGTGTTTTGTAACTCAATGTCAAATAAGAACAATGTTTGGAGTAATTTGAAAGTGAAATAGTTGCTACTTAATTCATAGATATTCACACATTGGATTAATGCCCTGAAAATTCATCTGATGCAGCCTCTCATTCTTGAAGACTTATTTTCCTATCCAAAAAGAAGGAAGTACATAAAACATACTTGTTGATGTGCAATTAAAATTGCCATTTATAATACACACACAAAAGCCAAAACTTCAGCCAAATTAATGCTGAATTTAAAAAGAAAATATTTTATTATTAAGTTAATGGAATCAATTAATTAATTTCACATTAAATAAAATTATCTTAATTTTCCAGTGTTTACAAAAATTCTACAGTTAACTTTGCATCAAATCATCTACGAAGTTACATAAGTGTTGGAATTAAGGCATAATGTAAGTAATAGAAACATTGTTCCCACTGCTCTCACCTTGAAATTTTAATTTTACTTTTTATTCATTGAGTCATTGACATAAAGTCTCATTGATATATTAACATTAAAAATATAGTTGGTGTAAAAAAAATTAACTAAATGTACGTACTCTTAATAAAATATACTAGTACAAAAAAACCTTTGGCTGAGTTTCTTTATGATGCAAATGATGATCAAATGTTAGTATATTTCTCTAAATTAAAATCCAAATTCTTCCAGTTTTATTGTGGACCAATATTTAAAACCTTTGTTAGCTATAATGCCTAGGTCAGTCCTACGTGCCTAAGTCAGATTTACTTGTCAATATTTCTCTGAAATATAAACAAAAATGTTCTGAGAATATTTGCAGTATTCTACACATTCATTGATGGATTATTGTTTTCCCTATTAAAGGGAAACATTTTTACATCTTGATGGTGTACCTCATGCAAATCATAAACAAAGTTCATCCAAAAAAAAAAAAAAAAAAAAAATCATAAAATCTTGTTTGGAGGAAAAGAGCTGACATATTGTGCACACACATATGTATGCCATCTTGAACCTTTTTATTCTGTCCCTTAAAATTGATTTGACTATGTGCATTTTGTCAAAATAGTGACTTTTCTTGAGTGAAGTCACAGATTAAAAGCTAATAAAGCAGTGAACAAATGGAGGATCACTACTGGTCCTAGGGTTATTAACAGGGCTAATTTCACAACAATTTTTTGCCAATTCACAATTGTATTCTGGAACATTTCTCATTTATAAAATCATGTATTTTAATCAATATTTTTTAATAAAATATGTTGTAATAATACTTTTTTGATTTTAACAGTGCTGTCTAGTTCTATTAAGATAATTTACTTCTTTTGGAGACAAAACGTCCTGATTGGATGAAGCCAGGGCTAGGACCAGAATAATGTACAGTGTCTGGGTTACATGCTTCTATGGGGTCTTTCATCTTTCTAGTCTTCACATTTATTGTCAAGACACATTCGTTACACTGATGTCTCTTACTACAAACTTTCTATCTCATTTCAGTACTAGTCCTGTATCCCAGCAACTCAGTCATGCAGTTTGCAGCAAATTTACATAACAATCTTTCTTAACCAAAGAGCTGCCACAAGGTATGGAAATAATAGTCTATCTATTTCTCTCTTCTACATACACTAACAATGACAAAAGACATTTAACAACAATATATATTTGCATTTTAATTATTGTTCAAAGTCACCTGGCTGTTGGCCAAGTCAAAGATGTCTCAGTGATATATAACCAGTAGAAAGATTAATGTGCCACTCTTTGATTTAATTATGAAGTGATATTTTTTATGATGTGAAAATTATTTCAAACTAACAATAAGTATAAAAGATAAATTTCAGAAACATTAGTGAAACATATGGGAACAAGGTTCATGCACAATGCGTAAATTGTGAACAATGCAGTATTAAGAACCATTGAATTGTCCCCAAATTTAATGGAGAAAGTGAAAGTTCTTCATTAGTACATTAAGTGGAAATATATAAAATTAATGCATTTTTATCCTACAAGTGCTGCCTGTCACGAGTAGGTTAAGAGTCAAAGTAAGATCTAAGGGCAAAATAACAACAGACAATTTAAGTGCAAAACAAACAGGACGCAACAGCTTCTTACAATATTTACTTTTCATTTATAATACATGAGACATTCTCCCTACATTATTATAATGATGTATAAAAATCAGACAGAATTATTCAGAACACAGAAAATTGCAGCTTATTATATTTGATTTGTCAAGGCTATCAGTTGTTTTGCACCAAAATCCTGTTAATTTTGCGAATAGTATTAGTAACAAATTGTATGATAGTAATGGAATTTGATGTAAATTCTTATCTTATTAGTTTGGCATAATAATGTAGCTTCATTCATTAAAATCTTGAAAAATATATTTACAGTTATAGAATTACTATATTGAAGTGTTATCTTCATAGCTTAAAAGCTCTGAATTGCTAGAATAATCATTTACAAAGCTTCAATTAGCACTCTTCATACCATTGTACCAAATTAATCACAGGTCTACAATAAATACTTAACAATATTTTACTATCAGAAACATCTGTAATGCTTTCTTCATGAATATGATATTTACTAGATGTAGTCATATGGGCTCAAGAGAAGAGAGGATAAAGGGGAAACAAAGTTAAGTTCATAAATTATTTTGAATTTTTTGTCTCTTGCATTTAATAACTATGTAAAGGTTATCAGATTGTGATATTCTGAGGTTTTGTTTTGATGCACATTCCAGGACCCACACACCACCTGACACAATTCCTCTTGTCTGTAGCCTTTTGGTATGAATAGTTAGTTATGAATAGCACCAAACAGTGTGCGTTGCACTCCTGGGGAAGATAACACAGTATCTTGGGATAAGCACTCCAAATTCTCTATGAAGTATAAATATACTGAAACAGTTTCAATTAATAATCACATACAAAGAGCCTATAAGCAATACTGGAATCCATTTCTCGCATTTTTTATCACTTCGACTTTCATAGTTTCAGGATAACTTTTGCTGTTTTTGAAACAAATAAACCACAGTGTTCTTCTAAATAGGATAGCTTGTGTTTGTGTACTCAACAATTCTTCCATTCCAATTTTGTTGTAAAGTTTGACATTTCTTCTGAAAAGAAATTAGAAGCTGTAACTTGGATGTCACTTAAGGCACTGTCAATCCTAGGCTTTCCATTTTGCCAGTGTGACCTAGTGCTTGAGGTGCATCCACATTCTTTTTCTATCCATTCAGACAATAAGACTGGTACATCTGCACTTGAAATATGGCAGAGACAAATGCTGTCTTCTGTAAAGGTTTTTTTTCAACCGTAACAAGGAGAATTATGTAATTTTAGCATTGGAAGCATCTGAGAAAGACCTCTATCCACGAGTTCTTAGTAAGATTGCTTTTAAGTTAAACCTTGATGATTCTTCATGAATTTAAACAAAACGAATAAACCACTGCTTACAATGAAAAGATGAGATTTCAGGAAGCAGATATTATGTAATAGCACTCGCAAAAATTAGTTGCACGTAGGATTTTACAAATTATGATTTTGGGAAGAAAATCTCCCTTGAATATATGTTAAATGATGATACAATGGACATTTTAAATCTAATATAAATAATGTAATATGACCAAATGTGATTTTATTATTATTAATAGATGTTTCTTTAAAACTATTGACCGTTGATCATAGTGGGTCAGACTTCCTGTGCTGATACGCCACAACTAACTCCTAACCATTGATGAGAAAATCACCCAATAAATAGATGAATAACAATTTTTGCCGATTGGTACTTTGTCACAAATGAGGCTTTATTGTCCGATTGTAGATGATGAACTAAAGATGGATAGTTGAATATTTGAAATTATATAAAAATACCGGAGAAAAAAGAAAGAAAGACTGAAGGTGAAAATCAGAGCCTCAATGAATGTGGAGACAATGTATGGACATTGTTAAAATAAGAACAATGATTAGAGAGAATGAAGAGGGAAATATTTTTATTTTATCAATTTTACTCAGCACTTTCTCATTGTAGTTTCACAGAGAGAAGATAAATTCAGATTAGACATTTGAATAATAAGTGTATGATCCCAAATTTCATTTTGATTTCATTTTGAAATTTTCATGTTTTAGCAAAAGAGTGCACTTTAAAAGCTTTATCAGGACTTAATTTAAATTAGACTATAAATTAAAATAAACAAATTGTCTCTGCACCTAATCAAATTTATGTTTTCTAAAATAATTTTGAACAACTAAGAGTTGCAAGATCATTGTACAACAAAAGGCCCATGGTAGAAATATCACTTTTCGATTATAAATGTGTTCTTATTCAGTCTGTTCACTTTTACTAAATCTTTGACCATGAAAACAAATCATATTTTCTGTCTGAAATCATAAATTCAGGATACACATGAGAACAGAAAAAAACAACAACAAAATATGTGGATCAAATGAGAAGTCAACACGTTCTGAGGGATTTGGCAGTATTGATAATGTAAATACATGTTGAAAAACCCTGGATGGTGTTCACCATTGATTGCAAATGAGAAAAAACAAGGAAAAAAGACGTAGTGAGAACATTTGCATATTGACAGATTGAAATGAATTGGTATTGTTGTTATAAGAGATGACCACAATAAACTGCAGACGCTTACTGTATGAGAAGACCAAAAAGTGCATTGCCTTGTAACGCCATATCCACCAGCTGCAATGAAGGAGTAGAATCATTGGAAAAAATACCGACTGAGTGAGGAGGCAATAAACATATCACATATCGATAATCGATTTTAATATTAAATTATTTTAAAAGTCATTAAAAAGCGCCCAAATTTGGGCCTGACAACCGGCTGTAATTGCTGTTCCATCATCGACCCGCTCTAACCGAGGCGCAACTCTACAGCTCCTATACATAGAATGCTTTCAAACCTAGGCGTAGCTGCACTTTGAGGCACGAATGTAGGATTTAGCAGAAATAGTAGTCTTAAGGGGGGGGGACTAGCCCACAGGGACAAGGAAAAATACCGGCTCTTCCTTCGTCAGAGAACAAGCTGGAGAAGTAGTCGGAAACGGTGGTCTCCAAGATGAAGGCGGTTGGGACGTCGGGGTCGAGCTGAAGTTGATCTTCGAAGAGATTGTCCAAGGCTCAGAGGGATGACTCCAATTCTTCTGTTGGATTTGGACTCTAGCTGTAGTATCTATTAGAGGCGCCGCCATACCAGACGAAGGCGGTGTGACTTCCGGACTCGTAGTAATATTAATAGTAGGCCTGCTTGTCTCTCGGAGATGAGGGAGCAAACCAATATACTTCTGGTGATCTTTCTGAAGTAGTACTGGAATAGCGTGCATGCCTGACGTTGCAGAGGGGGCACACGTATCCGAAGAGTCGGCTAACGAGATGGGGAGGCCAACGAAATAGAGCTATTGCCGCACTTTGAGTAGGTTAGCACATGGCGAGTAGGCTCAAAGGCCCTAAGGGAGCCCACGGGATCTTCAGGCGTATCCGCGAACGAGTTGAAATAGGAAATGACAGGCTTATCCTTCGAGTTGAGAGGGAACATTATCTTGTAGAATCAATTGTTGGCCTCATGGCATCTGGGTCTAGGAGAAGTAGTTTTTAAAGGCGGTGGGCTTCTCAACAGAATCGAAGGAGCATGCGAACCGTGCAATTATTACCTGGGTTTAGCAGTAGTAGTATTTTAAAGTTGTACTCTTACCTACCGAGCTTAGGGAGCACATGGACTCGTCAAGTATCTGCAAGTTCTAGGGTTCGTGACAACTCATTCGTGAAGATGACTGACTAATGGGGGGGAAGAAACACACAAAGTACTCTGTTGCATTGGGGATTAATTGTTTTATTATTTTGATTTAGCGAGATGATTAAAAGAACCGAAGACACTTAAGAACTCTTTTTTTCATCTTCTGGATCTAGATGCATTAGTGGCTGGAAGTGGTGGTGAAAGTGAAACTCACAAACACTCAATGAATCGGTTTTCCCAAAGAGCCTAGGAAACCCTTTCTTTTGGTGATTTAGCTGTAACAGTTCTTGAAAGCGACGGGCTAGCCCAAAGAGCCATCATCAGGACAATTTGTTCTGCTTTATTTCTTGGAAATGGTGGGCGTGCCAACGGCGCTGGGAGATCAGACGAACTTTCTTCTGGCGGTCTCGCTGTGGTAGCACTTGAAGGTGCGCAAGCAGCTCACGGAATGTTCCGTTGTCTTTCGAGGACTAACTGAAGTAGTTCTTGGAGGTAGCGGGCTTGTCCAGGAAGACGAGAGAGCACACGAACTTTCTTCTGGCGGAGTAGCTGCTATAGCACTTGAAAGTGACGGGCTTGCCCTTGCAGCTCATGGATTTTGCCGTTGCCTTCCGAGGTCCAGCTGTAGTAGTCCTTGGAGGTAGAGGGCTTGTCCAAGAAGTCGAGAGAGCACACGAACTTTCTTCTGTCGGTCTAGCTGTAGTAGGAGTTGAAAGTGGCGGGCCTGTCCTCGCAGCTTACGGACTGTCCCATTGTCTCTCGAGGTCTCGCTGTAGTAGTAATAGTACTGGAAAATGGCCGAGAAGTTCTAGGAAGTCGAGAGAGTGAACTTTCTTCTGGCGATGAAGATGCAACAGCACTTGAAAGTGCCGGGCTGGCACGTGCATCTCACGGACTACTCCGTTGCCTTTCGAGATCTAGCTGCAGTAGTATTTGGAGGTAGCGGGCTTGCCCAGGAAGCCGAGAGAGCACACTCTCTTTCTTCTGTCAGTCCAGCTGTAGTATTTGAAAGTGATGAACTTGCAGCTCAAGGACTGTCCCGTTGCCTCCCGAGGCCTAGCTGTACTAGTCCTTGGAGGTAGCGGGCTTGTCCAGGAAGTCCAGAGAGTACGCGAACTTTCTTCTGGCGGTGTAGCTGCTAGAGCACTTCAAAGTGACGGACTTGTCCTTGCAGCTCACAGACTGTCCCGTTACCTCTCGATGTATAGCTGTTGTAGTACTTAGAGGTGACGGGCTTGTCCAGGGTCCGAGAGAGCACACGGACTTTCTTCTGTTGGTCTAGCTGTAGTAGCATTTGAAAGCAACGGGCTCGTCATCGCAGCACATGGACTGTCCCGTTGCCTCCTGAGATCTAGTTGTAGTAGAACTTGGAGGTAGCGGGCTTGTCCAGGAGGCCGAGAGAGCACACGAACTTTCTGCTGACGGACTAGCTGCAGTCTAGCAGCAGCTGGCGGACTAGCGGACTTGTCCCCGTAGCTCACGGACTGCTCCGTTGCCTCTCAATATTTAGCTGTAGTAGAACTTAGATGTAGCGGACTTGTCCAGGAAGTCGAGAGAGCAAAGACTTTATTCTGGCGGCGTAGCTGTAGCACCACTTGAAAGTACCTGGCTTGCACGTACAGCTCGCGGACAGTCCTGTTGCCTCCTGATGTCTAGCTGTAGAAAAACTCGAGGGCTAGTCAAGAAAGCCGAGAGAGCACACGAATTTTCTTCTATCGGAGTAACTGTAGTAGCACACGAAAGTGCTGGACTTGTCCTCGCAGCTCATAGACCAGTGGTGCCAAGGTCTTCTACTGGTGGCAGTAGTACGCGTCGTGGCACCGTAGCATGCCACGAGCTTCTCTGCGCAACCAGCGTCGAAAAAGGAACTGTTAGAAGTAATCCCACCGTTTTACAAAGGGATGGCGTCGTCTCTGGTGGCGGGGTAATGAACTGCGTGGAGGGGACGATTTCGTCGTGGCACTCGTGCTACGGACTCCCCGCTCGGGGCATCAAGCTTGACAACGCTGTCGTAGACGTTGCCTCGCGAGGTGGTCTAGCTGTAGTAGTACTTGGAAGAGGCGGGCTTGCCCATGGAGCCCAGCGAGCACACGAACTCGGCGAGCGTCTCCCAGATGTAGGCGGCGCGCGAGCGGCGCGGCGGCGGCGGCGCGGGGTCGTCCTCGCCCAGCAGCTCGAGCGGCGGCTTGAGCGGCGGCGAGCGCGGCGGCGGCGGCGCGGGCGCGGGCGACGGCAGGGGGCGTGGCCGCGGCGCCAGCCGGCCCCGCCGCGACCGCCGGGACGACGGACGCCGCTCTCAGGCGTACTCGGTGTCCGTGGACAGGCTGCGGTCGCCTGCGGATCCCAAGCAGTGTTAATGGGGGTCCATGGTCGTCAGAGCCCCTAGATACACGGATGTCTCGGAATAAAGGTTACGATCTTCTAGGGCAGGCGGAGGGGCCGAAAATGATTACGTTTTGCCACTGAACGTGTTGTGGGGATTTCATACAACGAAGTTAACACTTGTGCCATTTGTCTCGAATTGTTGGGAACTTCTTAAGCACGGATGTTTGGGAGGTCACGTTCTTACTCAGACATAATTTCATGTACAGAGAAATTATTGTATGAAGAGACCAGTTTGACAGGTCGGGAAACAAATAAAAGTCATGAAGGACAATGGCATTGCAAAAGGTTATGTCGAAGCCACTTGCAAGAGAGACAACATCTCAAGAACAAACTGACGAATTGAATGACACGGGCACAATCTGCAGGATTTTTTGCCAACAATAGCAAACAGTGGCTGTCAAAGTAGTCGCTTCTTAGAATAATCTCTCTATACTCGCCGAGCTTTTGCCCATACGGGGTCTTGCCTAACTACCAGGGGCAAATTACACATGTGTAATCTCCATTGTATGAAACTTTCCATTGTATGTTCATTGGCGAAGAGTGATCATTTTGGACCTCACTGCATGCCCTACAAGTTTTCTACATTTATTCTGAGACACCTGTAGAGAGTAGCGCAACCTAAACAGCCGTCGTCATTTGATATCCTCCCATCCCATAGCTTTGCCAGATATCTTACAAGAGTTGAGGAGAAATAATGACAACTAAAGGTATTATAATGGTTTATCGAGTGTATTAATATTATTTCTTTGTAGATTCATTCATTTCGAACTCTCCTGACATGTGGATATAAAATAGCAGAATCGACGGCGCAAAGGTATTTGCTACTCTCGGTACCTAGGAAATCTTATTTTTGAAATACGTGAGGTACTGGGCCGGGCTTGCGTGCCTTTTATTTAACTTGAAGATGCTCCTCCCTTCAAGGTGAGTGGTTTAAAAGATAAAAATAATGAGTTGGTGGCCGATCTGGACGTCTCCATTAAAGAAACTTGGCACCGTGCGACCATTGACCCCCGTGATGTCATCTTTGAAATTTCCAAAATGTTTGGGTCAGCGGCCATATTATTGTTATTTTGTGAACCAGCAACCTTGAGGACACAAGCCTTTACTGCCGACCCATACATGCCTTGTTTAATCCGTTAGGACTTTTTCGAGTCTCGTGCTTAACGGAACTTCCATCTTCACGTGTTAAACAAATTTGTACAACCTTGTTCTGTTGTCAGTTCTGTACTGTGAGTCAGGCTTATGCACACATCCTTCCAGGGTAAGTCAACCACAAACCCTGTATCCTGACAAAAATCAGGAGCCGAAGTTCAGTCAAGTGGGGAGTTTGGTTTGTGTCAGTTTTAACCCTTGAAGATCGTATATACATTTGATTATCCACCGGAGGCATACAGTACCCAACATGTGGTAAAATGTTGATGAAAATCTTTAGTGTGCAATACGAATTCCAATTTATTATTGTATTGTTTTCCCCAATATTCAAGGAATAAAAATGAGATCTAGCACCTAATATTTCAACCTAACGTTGTTTCTGAATGCAAAATTACATCCTCCTAGCTCTTGCCATTACTGTAAAAATTAAGTGTAAAGATAATTTTTTCAAAAAGTAGTGTATTTTCAACCCACTTTACAGAAAAAGTGCTTTTATGAAATTATTGAACATATATCTAATACGTAAAATAACAGTTTTAAGCTCCTGGATTAAAAGGTTTATTTGCCAGCGCTGGCTTCTGTGGACATAATGTAGTGATACCGAATAAATTCAAGTTTATTCTGCCGCAAAATAACTCCACGCAGGCGGCGACGCGAGAGATGCGAGGCGCCACGGAGGCGACCCGAGGGCCAGGCGAGGCGCCACGGTGTCGGCACCCTTCGCTCCCTAATTTGTCACGGACACGTGTGCCCCAACTCTGGGCGGCCGCTCCGCACACGACCCCTTCAGTATTTTTCCACGACGCCTGGAACTCTTCCGTCAACCTCCCTAGAGATTCCTAGCCCCTCACACCCCCCCGGTCGTTAATAACTGCCCCTTTTCGACGCAAAATTAAAGCGAGAGGGAGCGATAACCAGCCCCTCTCTCACTCTTTTCTCGGCCTCGAAAACATCCTCTGATTGGGCAGAAAATATCTAATGCGCAGTACCCTTTCGCCAATAGCAGCCAGAATTCGGGTTTGTTCTAGAATATTCCAGAGTCACAGGGATAATTTTGGTGGGGGGAACGAGGTTTCCTAAAACTTGGAGCGACGAGGCACAAAAGAGAAGCTTGGGAGCCGTGTTCAGAATCGGACGCAAGTGGCGGCCGCAGGGGGGAACCTGTTATATTCTGTTGTAGCGTTCGGTTCGATGGACTTAAAAAAAATTATTAAGTTTCTTGTAGAGTTTGGGTACAAGACTTCTGTGACGAACGCAGGCCGCAGAACAGTATTATGAACATTTGACAGCAATTCGTATTATATTACGTCCGATTTACGTGCGAACTCGAGACTCTCTTTTCCTTTGTGAATTTGTGCGATAATTCACGGGCTCATTAGTATCAAAGTATTGTGAGATCGACCGGGAATGAACCGACCGTGTCAGTGAATGAACTGTGCTGACCCATTCACCGCAGCGAGCAGACGGCGCTTTTGTGTTCCGGCCGCCTTGGCCGCTACCCTCGCAAGTACCTGATCTGACCTACATTTTCCGAGCGGCGCCCCTCGCCCGCCACGAACCTCGCCAGCCGAACTGCCAGCTGACCTGAGGTCGTTCAACTTCAGTGGGTGGCACAGGCCGCCTAACAGAGGTATTTTCTGTTTGAGTGTCTTATGTCGTACACGCGATCGAGAGGTGTGAACAGTACATCAGACAATCAGTGTTGACTTCCTCTCGACCGGGCGACGAAGAGGAGTTCCCGGCCGCGCATGGCCGTCAAGCGGGAATTCGCGCGCGAAGAAGAGTTTCATCTGATTGTAATCACTTTGTAATTTTTTGTTCTCTTATGTGCATGACATTTCATTTTTTTGTTTTATTTCGATTTTGGGGGCATGCTCGCCAGAGTTATCATCACCAGACCATTAGCGTTTTCTTTTGTTAATGAATAAATTCAACTTGTTCTAAATTCACATGTTTGACTTCTCATTCAACCTAGGCCACCGGCTTCCTCCATCTCCGCCGTTTCAGGTAATCTGTCGACTGAGCGGGCCGGCTACCCGTCTGAGGCGCCCAACCGAAGACGCGAGGGTAGTTGCAATTGGCTTTCCCACCGTGGGGCTCGATTAACGCGAAATAATCGTAATTTTCATTTTTTAATATCCCAGATAAGCGCCCTGAGATTTCTCTGCCTAAATTATTAAATTGTTTAAATTATTAAGATGATGGATGGAAGCACGGTGTAGAGAAGTTAATAACTTATGGTCTGTTGAGGATGTCATTTTGTACTGTGTTTTCCTTGTAAGTGTCATTGCCTTGTGTTGTGTTGTGTTGTGTGAATACCGTGTGCGCGTACTAAAACAAGTGAAACCGCGTAACATCGTAAAAATGCAGGACGAATCAGGTATTGACGTGACGGGTGAAGACAGTTTTGAGGAGCCGTCGACGCAAGGTCCCACCTTAAGTGAGATCTTGCGCGTTATGAGAGAAATTTCAGATAACACTGTTGCCAAATTTGAGGAGAAATTTTCAGACAACGCCGCTAAATTGAAAGAAATTAAAGACCAGTCAGATAGCAATGTCGCAAAATTAGAGGAGAAAATTGCAGATAATGCCGCGAAATTAGAGGAGAAAATCTCAAATAATGCCGCAAAATTAGAGGAGAAAATCTCAAATAACGCTGCCAAATTACAGGAAATGTTAGATGAACGGTTCACAGCACATGAGAGCAAGTGTGAGGACAGATTTAACCGAATCGAAAGTCATTTGGAAGCCCAAGCAAATAAATTAGAAAGTCTCGAGCAAAAACTTAACCATGAAATAGGGATTTTAAAGAATCAGGTCGAAGGCAGATGCGGGGAAATAGAGGGGAACGTAGAAAAACTCAGTCAGGAGTTGGGAAGGGCACAAGCGGAAACTACCGAAAATTTCAAAATTTTTAAAACCGAAATTCAGACCAAATTACAGGCATGCGACGACAAAGTAGAAGCGTGCTGTGAGTCGGTTACTGAAAAGATCATTGAAGTTAAGCAGGAAATGGGCGAAAAATTTAATAAAATCGGACAGAAACTCCATTCAGAAGTGTCGCATATCCACGAAAAGTTCGCGCAAGTAGGCAATATTAGTGAGGAAAACATCAGGGAGAGAGAAGCTAAATTAAAAAGGGAAATTGATCGTACTGTCCTAGAATTGGTAAAGGAGGAAATTGAAAAGGAACGCGAGAATTACCCAAATCCGAATTCTGGTGGCTCAGGCCTTCGCTTCTCGTGGGCTCCACCGCAGAACCTGTATTTTTCCGGAAAACCCGATGAAAATCCCAAAGTTTTCCTTGACCGGGCGGAAAATTACATGAATCTCACGAAGGCGGTACCTTCACACTTGAAGGCTAAATTTATGCAAGAATTGTTGAAAGGCAATGCATCTTATTGGATTTCCGCTTTAAACCCTTTCCCTCAAAATTATGAAGAGTTTCGGGAGAAGTTTCTGAATCGATACTGGGGCGAACAACGGAGATATGAGTTCGAGCGGAAGATTTTAGAATCGCGATGGGAAAACCGCCACGGGCAGTCCTATTTAGACTACGCCATGGAGAAAATCTCCGCCATCAAGCTGTGTGACCCGCAGGCAAACGACCGAAAAATCATCTGGTTACTGACAGCTCATTTCCCAACGTATGTACAGAATATTGTCAACAGCGTGGAGTGTAGAGATTTAGAACGTTTCCAAGAACTGTTGGCACAATTTGATAGAACGCGGGACAACTATCACAATGAGAACCGCGACAGAAATCGCAGGCCCGACGGAAACTACCAAGGCAGGCCGCAGTGGCATAGAGATAATAGGGCCGGAGGGAACGAGGCAGATGATCGGCGAGCGCCGCCCGAATCCCGTGAGAACCGTGGACATCGCGATGAGAGAGATGGACGGCAGAATTCATCCCGGCCGGCTTCAACAAATTAGAAACGTCCCAGCTGTCTCGGTATCTGGGTGACGGACGAGTTTCTTTAGAGATACCATTTCATGCGATCATATCAGTGAATTATGCCTTTTTGATTTTAACGAAGACGAGGATGTGACTATCAAAGAACGTGCCAGAAAATGCCCTATTATTGAATCCTTTATGGGAAATTTATGTGTCCAAGCTCTTATTGATACTGGTAGTGAAATTAGTGCTGTGTCAAAGAAATTTTATGCGCGACTTATAAGCGAGCGGATTCCAGTACCGACATTACCTACCGTCAGATGCTATGTCATAGGGGTTGGGAGAAAACGAAGCAAGCCAATTTCAATGCAGGTCCTGATTTCAATTAATATAGGAGATATGTTGTTTGATGTGCCCTGTCTAGTAATTGAAGATCTTAATCATGATGTTATTTTGGGGGTTGATTTTTTAAGAGAAAACGGTGGAATAATAGATTTTTCCAGAAATGTTATGAGTTTCGGTGCCGGTAAAGAAATTATTATTCAAGATGACGGGGAAGATAGGATTGATCTTAGCATTTCTAGTGCAACTTGGGAAGGGGGGGAAACGACGAAGGGGATTATTTGCCAAAATGTGCAAAAATGTGATTTTTTGAACTATGATGAACGCTCCCAGTTGCAGACAGTGCTACTTGATTATTTACATGTCTTCGGTCGCCCCGTTCATCCCATTAAAGACTTTTGTTTTCGAATTAGGGTTACCGATGACTCGCCGTTTAAGATGAAAAACTATCCTATTCCACAAGCTTTAAGGGGGAAAGTTGATGAGACCGTCAGAAAAATGATTGACGAGGGCATCATCGAGAGATCAGTGACCGCCTATCTAAATCCGATTGTCGTTGTAAAAAAGAAAGACGGAGGGGTCAGAATTTGTTTAGACGCTCGCAGAATTAATGAAGTGACCGTTCCAGAAAATGAGGCGCCGCAGAATATTGATGATATTCTTTGGAAGTTTAACCAAACAAAAATCTTCTCAGCTTTGGATTTTTCTAGTTCGTACTGGCAAATTGCTATTCACCCAGACGACAGAAAATTTACAGGATTCCTTTACAACGGCCTCACTTATGTCTGGAAGCGGATGCCTTTCGGCCTAAAGAACAGTGGCGCAGCCTTCATTCGATGCTTAGATGAAAAATTAGGTGACGAACTCAAACGCTTCGTTACGCCTTATATTGACGACCTTGTGATTTCATCTCGAAATTTTCAGGAACATCTTTGTCATTTAAGGCGACTATTAGAATGCCTTTCTACCAATCAAATGAGAGAATGAAAACTTAATTCCAAACTTTATTAATCTCTAAAATAAACTCGCCAGAACTGTACAGCTTACCGAGTAGTTCGTGATAGCCGTGCCTTCACTGTTTAAGAAATAATATTTGTAACCGTAGATTAGGGAATTCAGATTTTCTTGTAGTTTATTAGTTTATTTTATTACTCCATCATTATTAGGGTTAGTGAGTTTAATTTAAGGGTAACTATTTGAATAAGACCTTTTATGTAATTGTTATCACAGAAATTAGTCGTTAGAATTCGGTACCACTTTTTTAAATTTTTTTTGACGAGATAAGCATCTCAGGTTTCAAAACTTCTCACCACGCCTTACGAATTTTAAAACACGATGCATATCTCTACTGCGGGAAGGGAGGCCAATGTAGTGATACCGAATAAATTCAAGTTTATTCTGCCGCAAAATAACTCCACGCAGGCGGCGACGCGAGAGATGCGAGGCGCCACGGAGGCGACCCGAGGGCCAGGCGAGGCGCCACGGTGTCGGCACCCTTCGCTCCCTAATTTGTCACGGACACGTGTGCCCCAACTCTGGGCGGCCGCTCCGCACACGACCCCTTCAGTATTTTTCCACGACGCCTGGAACTCTTCCGTCAACCTCCCTAGAGATTCCTAGCCCCTCACACCCCCCCGGTCGTTAATAACTGCCCCTTTTCGACGCAAAATTAAAGCGAGAGGGAGCGATAACCAGCCCCTCTCTCACTCTTTTCTCGGCCTCGAAAACATCCTCTGATTGGGCAGAAAATATCTAATGCGCAGTACCCTTTCGCCAATAGCAGCCAGAATTCGGGTTTGTTCTAGAATATTCCAGAGTCACAGGGATAATTTTGGTGGGGGGAACGAGGTTTCCTAAAACTTGGAGCGACGAGGCACAAAAGAGAAGCTTGGGAGCCGTGTTCAGAATCGGACGCAAGTGGCGGCCGCAGGGGGGAACCTGTTATATTCTGTTGTAGCGTTCGGTTCGATGGACTTAAAAAAAATTATTAAGTTTCTTGTAGAGTTTGGGTACAAGACTTCTGTGACGAACGCAGGCCGCAGAACAGTATTATGAACATTTGACAGCAATTCGTATTATATTACGTCCGATTTACGTGCGAACTCGAGACTCTCTTTTCCTTTGTGAATTTGTGCGATAATTCACGGGCTCATTAGTATCAAAGTATTGTGAGATCGACCGGGAATGAACCGACCGTGTCAGTGAATGAACTGTGCTGACCCATTCACCGCAGCGAGCAGACGGCGCTTTTGTGTTCCGGCCGCCTTGGCCGCTACCCTCGCAAGTACCTGATCTGACCTACATTTTCCGAGCGGCGCCCCTCGCCCGCCACGAACCTCGCCAGCCGAACTGCCAGCTGACCTGAGGTCGTTCAACTTCAGTGGGTGGCACAGGCCGCCTAACAGAGGTATTTTCTGTTTGAGTGTCTTATGTCGTACACGCGATCGAGAGGTGTGAACAGTACATCAGACAATCAGTGTTGACTTCCTCTCGACCGGGCGACGAAGAGGAGTTCCCGGCCGCGCATGGCCGTCAAGCGGGAATTCGCGCGCGAAGAAGAGTTTCATCTGATTGTAATCACTTTGTAATTTTTTGTTCTCTTATGTGCATGACATTTCATTTTTTTGTTTTATTTCGATTTTGGGGGCATGCTCGCCAGAGTTATCATCACCAGACCATTAGCGTTTTCTTTTGTTAATGAATAAATTCAACTTGTTCTAAATTCACATGTTTGACTTCTCATTCAACCTAGGCCACCGGCTTCCTCCATCTCCGCCGTTTCAGGTAATCTGTCGACTGAGCGGGCCGGCTACCCGTCTGAGGCGCCCAACCGAAGACGCGAGGGTAGTTGCAATAACGTAAGGTCAAAGTTGGTCGGAGAAGACGAAAATGTATTCAATCTATTAAATAGGATTTGATGTATTTATTACAGACGCTTGCTAACCTGAGGGACTCGATTTCAAATCCAAACATGGCTGGAAATTTTTATCCGATTCAGGGCGATCCTAAGGTTCACTCAGCCTTCTTTCCAAATGAGTACCAAAATTTACTGGTTTTATTAACTGTAAATATTGGGTAAAAAGGTGTCCGATTGAAGCGTGACTCTTGCCATGCCATCTTCACTCCACTTTTAGGGCCGTGGAAGTGGAGAGAAACCGAAAAAAACGGTTGAATGAAGAGGATTCCTAACATCCTAAGCAGGATCATCCTGCACCACTGAAAGTGCAAAGGGTAAATAAAAATATTTTTTTATAAGTTATTAATATGAAGTTATTAAATTTACTATCACATGTGAGCTGGCAAAAATAATTGTTATATGTGACATTTCTACATGGCCTAGAAATTTGTAATATTTCTTTGACCCTGAAGATTGGGCTCAAAATACTCTTGATACAATGTATTTGCGTAGAATGTATTAATTTAGTATATTAGTATAGGGAAATTATTTGCACATTTTTAGAATATTAATATTGAAACGTGAGTACTATTTTGGTATTTTGCAAAACATAGAAGCAGTTTTTAATTATTACGTAACACTCCAAATCAATTTACATTTAAATTTTAAAACACGTCTTTACAATGTAAGAAAACCTGTTTGATTAATTCTCATAACATTCTTTTCTTTAATTAATTTCCTTGCTTAGTGAATGACGTGACCCACACAGTTGTGGCGATTTTCGTGTCAGAGTCATGACCGATTACACAGGTACACAATAAAAGCCAGACCCAAAGACTTGACCCACATGTTAATACATGTATTTTGACACGCTGGATCCAAATCTGAAGCCAGAATTGCGCCACCACCCTCCAACATTTTTAAAAATCACAATCACCGTGAAATTTTGTTTTCGGGGGTTGTTGTTCGACCCAAAGACTTGACACATGCTTTTCTATCTATGTCGACTCGCTAAGTGCGAATCTGAAGCCAGAATTGCGCAACCCCTTCCATTTTTAAATCGCAAAAAACTATCGTGAAATTGTATTTCTTGTATTTGGGGGTTGTTGTAAGACTTGACATAATGTTTCTCTATGTATGTCAACGCGCTGAATTCGAATGTGAAGTCAAAATTGCCCCACAACCCTCCAGTTTTTTTAAATCGCAAAAAACACCGTGAAATTTACAATTTACAATTTCACAGTATTTTTTGCGGTTAAAAATAATGGAGGTGGTGACTCAATTCAAACTTCAGATTCGGATTCAGCGCGTCGTAAAGCGGATTCAGCGCTGAGTATAAAGCAATATATCGAAATACCGGTAAAGTTCCTACAATTTAGATTGTAACATGCCATTTATGACTTTTTAAAATACTGCAGTATCAATGAAGCAGTATTTAAAGGAAATGTCAGCATTAATTTCTCCCCCCCCAAAAAAATTCAGAATTTTATTTTATATGTACTTTTTAATAGTGGAGCATAAGAGCAATGTTTTCCTGGCACTTGTGTATGTTAAGACACTTGTTTCAATTTGTCGAAGATGTGTCGGAAACAGAGATACGAGAAGTAAATATTAAGACTAAGTTTTCTCAGATTATTTTTTTTGACAACTGATTTTATTTAAGCAATGTTGACAGTTTGCAGTCGATCTTTTTTAAATTGTGTACCTCATACGCCTAACTTAATTTAAAGGAAATACATCATTTCGTTTGGTAAAAATAAGGTATTCTTACATACTTTGATTATCATTATTTTGACAAACTTATACATAATCCAGTAAGATAATATTTACAAACAGAATAAATACGAAATTGTCAATGAGAAAAGGTCGGTGATTAGGAAATCTCAAGAATTCCTTAACGAGTGATTGACAATAACTTAGAATCTACTAATACGTGGGAAAGATAGAGTAAAGTGGATTTATTATTCCTAGAAATAACTACAAAAAATTCCTCTTCATTAATGAAATGTATTTTATGTTATAGCTGTGTAAAATTGTTTTCAATTTTATTCTATTGCAGATGTATGGGAGCCACTGATCTGCATCCATGGAATTTTAATGGACATTGATCCAAAGTGAGATGCGTTGAACAATAATGTGAGAAAAGTGAGATATTTATTGAAATGATTTCTTTATATAGATGTGAGGCACACACTTACGGATTATCAATTTGAATTTTCTGAAGAAAATAAAGTCTTAATAATGAGTATTCAATAATGGAAGTGTACAAGAATATTATAAAACATTATTGGTGGATTTCTGTAAGACATTATGAGGAATTTGTGATGAGAATTGTCGGTAAACTGGCGACAGACGATGTTAATTATGTATATTTCTGAAAGACAATTTAAACATTATATCCTCATATCGACAATCATGCACATACTTTCACAATGAGTGAACTGCCAATTTCATGCGGAGGACATATTGTATTGATGAGTTAAATGTATTTTCATAGGATAAAGCCAAGTCAAAGTCGAAATAAATTAGGGGATGAACCGAGGTTAAAGAAAAACATCATAATAGACAAAATATCTGCCAAACCATGCAGACCTCTACTAAATGACCCAGTCGAGAGGTCACGAGTATGGAAAACAAAATTTCTGTGAGCATGCTGCATTAACAACCATTAGGGTACCAGGGGTTCTTGACCTTTCCCTAAGTTTGCCTCCTGAGCAAGTTGGGGATTTTCTCCTGGCTCTCCGAAACTCTTGTAAGTTTCATTGTGAAGTAAGCGCTACCTTATTGGCGGCTAAGGGCGACAACTATGTGGAGATCTAGTCAGTGGCGTAATAATAAGTCGAGGGCTCTGGATTAGAAACTAAAAATGGTCCCAGTACGAATTTCGTTTGTAAATTCGAATAGGTACAAAATTTCTATGTAAAAGTTTTTCAACAATCACAGACTTCTTTAAATAATTTCAACAAGGTATAAACATTAAAATAAAGTATTATTATTTTAGTTTTGATCACAATTAATTTGGCTGGAAATATTAACAATTTAAATTAAAACATTATATTACAGGCAAATAAATCACTCCGTTTCCAATTGAAAATTATTTTAAGATTAATAAAGGCTTGTTGAGATCTGAAATGTTTGTTGATAAGTACTACAGACATTTTGTATCTAAACAACACGTATTGAGTTGCTTTAACTTGAACGTTTTCAGTCCTTGGGTAGCAAACATTTTTGCTCCAATTCTTGGAGTGAATCTCCGCTTCCCGGGGTTGCAGGAGACTCAGACACCCTTACCCCGTCCATCTATTACCACGCCACCGCATTAAGGGCTACATCGCACGCGCTCTCTACGCAAATGACCATGCCATTTCCAGGGCTTGATACCACTGTAGCGGAACCAATCCAACCATCCATCTAGGCACTAACAGAGCACAGCGCGCAACTTACAATCCATCAAGTTCGTCCCGGAATACAAGCGGGACTCCACCAATGGCCCAGACACGCTGCTGCGGAGAAGGCCTGCGAATTTCGCATCACATTCCTACGTTGTTTATCGCAGGCTTGCGCGCTCGGAGAGCAACATGTCTCAGCTCTCCGGAAGAAGTGTCTGTCAGGCAACTCTCACCGCGTTGGACGCTCGTGCTTTGATACATGATCACGCCAGCAGATGAAATATAAATGTCTTAAGCGCGTGAAGTCTAAAAAACTGAAGTTATTTTGGAATTTTAGAAGTAGAGTTCTGGTCTAGGCGAAGAAAGTTGAACAAGGTCACCGTCGGCCGATTGGAGGGAACATTCGAGGACCACGGGCCGCGGATTTGTACAGCTTTCTACGCAGAATGAACCCTTGGCTCCTCCCAGTAGTGGTTTGCAAATCATGCAAAGAGAAAAGGTCTATGTAAATCAGAAGTGGTTATATCGCAGAAAACATCCGTATTTCGACCCTTGTGTCGGCGCAGTGTCACGTAGAGCCGTCGAAAATGCCTACCGGAACGGTGACCTTGGTACTTAGATTACCTTTTAATCGACGAAATGATTTAAAACTCCGACTCTAAACTATGTGACACTGTGACATATAAATCATATCATATAAATCCGAGCGTCTAACGCTATGAGTATTGCGTGTGTGCTATTTTATCATTCCAGCATACACTTGTATCTCTCAGATACCACGCAAAACGTTCTTTCGTATCCACTATGCCTTTACGATGGCAATGGTACATGTGAGTCCATGAAGATTCGTAGAAAGAACAAACCAGGTCACTCACGATTAGACCACCTCAACTTGCTTTACAATTTTACTACGTAATATTCAATGCACTAAAGACGAGTTAAGAAAATTTTATTCGCGGAGTACTGCTGGAACATGTAGAAGAAAACAAGTATTTATCTGCCATTTAATACGGTGCAGAAGACAGTGGGAAGTATAACAAAGACGATGCGTAATGTCGCGCTTCCGCGAGCGAGAGAGCGACGAACGCCGAAATAATAATTTATATACTTATTTGGATTTAGTGACCGAATACTAACATTAAGACTCATGAGTGGTCTAATAAATATGTGACAGCGGAAATGACGGTGAGGTGAATTATAATGTAGATATGATGGAATGTGAGACAGGGAAATCGGGAGAACCCGGGGAAAATATCCTGAGAGTTCGCTGTGTTCTCTGTAAATCCCATATGAATTGTCCAAGGTTCGAACGCGAGCTTCAGTAGAGAAATGTTAATGCTCTCGTCATTACGCCACGAGAACTCATGGAGGGTGATATCAAAGCGATATGTCATTTTAAGCCACTGTTTGAAAATATTACAAATGAAAACAAAAGAGTCAGCAGAAAGCACACACGCTAGTCAATACGTCCCAGAGGGGTGTCCCAAAGCCATATGTATTTTTAAGTGTATATTTGAAAATACTACAAATGGAAACAGAGTTCATTTTGCTAGAACTGTGAATCCTGTAAATTACAAAGAAACAAAAACAAAAAAAACAGGTGTTTATGTTCAAGTAGAAGGTATATACGCTAGTCATTGCACTAGAGAATCCCAGAGAGGGATGATAACAAAGCAATGTTCCTTTACGTCCATAATCAAAAATACTACAAATGGAAAAATAGTTCGTTTTTCTAAAACTGGATCCTGTAAATAAAAAAAACGTACGTGTTTGTGTTCAAATAAAAGGTATTATGCGCTAGTCATTATGTCACAAGAACCCCAGAGGGATGACACCAAAACAATGTGCTCCTCAACGTCCGTATTAAAAAATAGTAGGTACAAGTGAAAATAAAAGAGTTAATTGTTGCAACCTTGTAAGTAATTCATCCAATAGGTGACACAAAGCAAGAGTTATTTGTTGTTCCATGATGTTAAATCGAGTCTTCTTACTCTCTAATGCATTCTGCCCCTTAATAAAGGCGTCAGAAAAGTGAAAACAATTGTTTTCTCTACCTGTTCCTGCAAAATTTGCAGCTGGAATTTTGACATGTTTTGAATATTAATGTTGAAGCAAATCGGCGAGTTCGAAACCGTGAATTTCCCTTTGGTTGTCGAGTTATGCATATGGCTGATTTCTGACATCAATTAGTAATTTCTAGAAGTACATGAGTCGGGTGATGGCCCTACCTAGATAATAATTTTACAAGTCAGCTGCTCTTATTTATCGTTTCCGCAGTTTCCTTCTATCAGTCAAAGTACAATTTTTCGAAAATTTGAGCACTTTTCGCGTAATTTTGCTTGAAAATGCTGGCGAGAAAGTACGTGCTGTTTTAGCACCACTAGTTTAATTCTGACCATTTTCCATCCTTTGGCCTGGGGGTGGATTGAAACATATTTGCCAAGATTTCGAAAGAATCCGGCGGCTCTATGAGAACGCGAAAGACCGACCGGAATCAGACTTCGGCTGTAATACCCTCTGAGATAAACGTTATTGATTGATTGATTGATTGATTGATTAGCGATTCCATTGTCTTGAATGTTTATTCATTCAAAACAACCACTCTTTCGACCCGGATAACAACTTCAAAATTCTACAGTTCGAAAACAAAGGGAATAAATTGAATATTTTATAAAATTTTGAAATTTTAAAATTATGCAAACGTCCAAACCTAATACGCCTCAATGAACAATCTCAATTAAATTTCAGCCCCATCATAAATGTATTTATTGACTAGCTTTCCCAATTTTACTTCCTCCCTCACTTTCCCTAAGTCTGTCCCCGTGCCTTGTACGATGCACAAAATGGTGGCATCCTAGGACGGAGTACTATGTAGACCTATACTTAATGTGTGTTTAATCTGTGTTACTTGGGAAGTACTATAATTAAATAATTTTTATGCTGAATAAATTTATGTACCTCTGTAATTATTCATGTGCTAACTTGTTAACTGAATTTTTAATATTATAGAGCCACTGATGATGGGGAAAACAATCCCGAAACACGTGTATGGCTGAATTTTCTACACATTAAAAATTTAGTCAACTATTTGTAGTTGATACCTCTTTATCCTTTAAATTTTATCTGTTGGACATAATGTCATTCGTGGAATAGTTCTCCTCGTTTAGCAGCACAACGACCCTTGCCAGATTGATTAGTGATATTGCAAGGCACTCGTGATATTACCTATAATAATTTCAATATGACAGAATTTCCAAATTTCTATTTGCAGAAATGAAATCATCGTTTATAACAAAGTCCTCCCCGATTCCGAAGGCAATTTTGAAATACCTTTTACAATTAAGTATTTCCATTGCATTTCAACAATATGTGCGCGGCTCACTATGAAGTAAGTTGCATATCGTAATGGCAAATAGGTATATCAATTTACGAAATGTTGAAGGCAATGAATGAAAATAATTTAGAATTTTCATACTCATTGTAGTTTTTTGTTGTGAGTGTACAGAAATGATCTGAGAGACACACGTGAATACTCAAGCATTTTTTGGCAGAGCAGATGATAGAAAGTCAATAGAATCAGTTGAATATTTGGAGAATCGCACGAGCTAGACAAAACTATCGATACATTTTTGAGAATAATAGCTTTAGCACGTTTTGTGTGTATGTTGTTCAGTTTTGAAAGAAAAGTTATCAAAATATTATTTTGTTCCAATTAAAGGTAGAAACTGAGAGTATTCGTATTAATGGAGGCACTTGATCGTTAAGTAATCGCTTACATAGTTTTTGTGAATATATCAGTCTGACGTTCATAACTAGTGCTTTTATTTTTTATTCAGCTTTTTGGCAGAACCGAAATATAGAACCTTAGAACACAAGGCAACGGTTCTTTTGGAGGAGATGCATTATTATTAGTGATCATGTTTTATGGATTCGTGATAACTAAAACGTCTCCAGTAAATAATTTCATCACCAAAATGCAATTGATAACTTTATGTCCATGAAAATCCAAGTAGTTGGAAGGTACAAAAATATTTATGTCTGAATTAGTTTATACGACACAAAACGATAAATTACATTTTCGCTCCCTGCATTATCACACTGGCATAATTTTGAATCGACTCTTAGTTGCCTTTGAAATGATCTCAAAGAAAATTGCAAAACAGTTGATAGAGAACGACCTAGGCTAAGAGTTATTAGAAATCACTGACACGAGTGTATGAAGAAATGCTGTATTGCTTCGCCCTTATGCTAATGTTCAAATGCTAACAAGGGAAGGTCTTGGACTTACTTGGTCAATTTGGCTAATATTATTATGGACAGTTTTCATCACTACAAGGCAAAATGTAGACATTTTTCATACAACTCATAATTTATAATAATATGTATATTTAGAAACATCTATTCTACACTGTCATTAATACAGTGCATTCACAATCAAATAAAAATGTTTGCATGCTGAATATTTGATGAATTTCAAAAAATGTTTTTGGAAGATGATGAATTTAAGATCGAAATAAATTCAAATCAGTATGACTAATTCAATATAGCGGTCATCCAGAAACTATCTTCTCCAAAATCGTTAAACAAATTGAATTTGGGTTATATAGATTCATGAAGTTTGGCGATCGTTTATTATGAATCTGAAGTCGAATAAGCAAAATCCAAGATGGCGAATAGAATACGACGGTCAGTGGGTAATTACTTTCTTGAAATTTGCAAAAAAGAATTTGAATTTGGATTTAAATAAATCCTTGGAGTTGTTGATTACAAATCCGATGACTAAATAGCAAAACTCATGATGCCAAATTCGATATGGTGGAAAGCGTAGAGCTATTGTTTACAATTATGTGGAAATTAATTTCAATATAACTACATGCTATTTTTAATGACTAATTTTTGGTGTTTAGGAAATTGATAGATTTAATATCTCGGATTAATTGAATCAAAAACGTATTAATGAAAAATTCATTGACAGCTTATTAAAGACAAACTTTTGATTAATATTTTACATTGTAAACTTAGAAATCTACTAGTGAGATATGTTATTTATATTATTAATATTATTAATATTTACGAAAAAACATTCATGTTTTAAGAGTTCACTTAAAGACGTTTGAATGTAATTATATATTTTAGGCATTCACAAATGCAAATTAAATAGTAACCCGAGTAATAGCGAGTGGTCTCTTTGACTGTTAAGGAAATATGCAAAGTAAAAGTTTATTTTCAAGATGAAATTGTAAATTAATTTTTTTATGTTAATAATTTAACAAAGTTTCAAGTAAACACAACACACATTTGTTATTTTTTGTAATAAATATATTTTCATTAAAGTTTGATTATAATGCCATTAATAATGAAGTTTGGAACCTAAGGACATTATTGAATTCCTATACGCCGTATTCCAAATTGTAACATTCAGCTTTCCATGGGCATTGGCTGAAGTTTCGGGGCAGACATTTTTTCTACATATTTAAAAATACGTTTTAAAATTGTGTTTCTAAAATACCGCTGTATTAGATTTGCCGGCTTGGTATTTGCTTATTCAGATTCATAATCAGTCATTCAGAAAACCTATATAACCTGTTTAAATCCACATTCAAATCCAATTTTACGTTTTTGTACAAGATTGTACACGAAGTCTGCGATTTGATTTACGTTTTTGTACACGATGTCTGCGATATTGAATGTGCCATTTTATTCCACATTAAATTCATACTATGCAACATATTGCTATAAACATTAATGTCCATCTAATTTTAAGTCGGTGTAATGACTCTTTTTTACATGAGAAGAGAGAGCTTATTACAACTGTTATTTTTAATGATTATTTTGATAACTGATATTTTAAAAATTAATATTTTAGGGGAAACTGAGATTGCAAGCAAGCGTATAGAATGGTAGAAACTACGTAGAAGAAATATTTCAGGGGAATTGGAATTGGTAAGCCCAAGACCTTTCCTAACGATTAGAACCAAGTCAACGTATTTCCAAACCTGCTCAATTCTCCTTCACATGAATTCAAATTGCAATAGAGGCTAAGGCATTGGAATCTAAACGGTACCATTGCTATTTATGAACTAAATACAAATAGCAAGTGCAAAAGAAAATCAATGTAATACTTGTAAAGAATAAAAATTAACAATTAATGAATGCTCTCAAACATTTTAGTCGAAGTAAAATTTCGAGGATTATTACTACTACATTTCATTTTTTCAAAGAATTGAATAATTGAAAAATATAAATATCGAGATTTTATAATGAAACGTAATTTTTTTCAATTTTGTGAAATTCCATGAAATTCATTTAATTTTGGTTGAAAATGCACGCAAATTTCAGCAAAACGCAAAATCAACATAAGTGACATCAGTTGTAATACTCGTAGTTACTCAAATTCTTTGCAATCGCACTCCCGGGTCAGCTCGACCCGGTCTCTGTAAAACAGGAGAGAGTTAACGTGAAGGTTGGGCCGATTTGTACTATTTACTCAGCATACTAATAAAAAAGTTAATTATCTAAATCATTCAACATAATATGATGCGATGCTGTTTGAGAGGCTCTTCCTTGAAGAAAAAGGTTTCGTTTGATTCTTGACACCAATTTTGGTCGAAGCATCTGCATCCGAGTAATTTCGTCCGGAGAGCCAAGACAATATTTCACAATTCACTTCGAAATTATCTTAATTGTAGCTACAATCAAGTAATTAATTTGCTATTTTTTCTTATTTCATGAAACCGAATTGCACAAGAGAAGCTATGAAACAGTAAGTGCAAGTTAGGCATTGAAGGCAACTTAAAATATTACTTTTGTAATCATTAATATATTTATTTTGCCTCTTTTTTGAAAACATTTAGAGGGATTTTAGTCTCTGCATGCATTTTGGATTTGCAAACACTCAGCCTTTCTGTAGCTGAGTTTGAAATACTGTGAAAGCACTAGCTTATATTTCGCAAGCGAAGTAGCCTTTGAGTTCAAAGCAGCAGACATGAAGCCACGTGATAACTACTTTTTGAAACACAAAGCACATAGTGCATTTGGTAACTGAAAGAGACTGTGACTCAACTTATTTTAAATTCATTCGTTTTTTATAAAGAGCGAGTACAATAATGAAGTTAAGTGTTGATGATAAGCAGCTTGTAAAAGGATCAGCATTAAAGGATCAGCTGCTCAAATATTTAAGTAATTCTTATAAAATATAACTTATGAAACGTGCTTTTCCTACCAGTAGCGTATTATATAAAATTCATTATTTTTTACTGAATTCTCAGGGTTCTGTTCTTCGTTTGATTACTAAACTGAAAATGAATTTTAGGTCAAGAACCCCTGCATTGCTACTTGAGACGAATCCAAAACACTTAAGGCAAACATGAAACATGAGATGCATATCCAATGCATTCACGAAACAAATGCAAAAACGTCAAGCAACAACTGATGTTTTATCTCTTGATGCTCTTTAGTCATTCAAAAGCGTTTACACATAAAGCTCTGCATTTATTCGTGTGCACGATTTAGTTAATCCTACAAATATTCGATCAAATAAAGTATGCACGACCACGATCTCCAGTGATTTTGCGTCGTGCGACAGTGCAAGGGCATGCTCAAACCGGAACTGTCAATTCCGTTTGCAGTCAGTCGAACGTGATAAGTAGACGGGATGGCTGATGTGTGCCACGTGCGTGCTAGATGAGTCATTAAAAGAAAGCATGTTAACTATCAAATACTTGATAGCTCTGCATGTATCTTATTCATTACTGAATGGTCCTTTTGAACACAATAAATTTAACTTTCAATTCAGTAAACAGACGGACGGGTGTGCTTAAAAATTCATAGAATTTATTTCCAAAGGAAGAGCAGCAAGAGATTGTACATTCTTTAAAATCACGGTCACGGAAGTCCTTTTGAGGACATTGAAACAGAACTTAGAGGGTAATGAACCAACCAATTACCTTCAATACTTAGTTGAATTGAATTTAACAAATGAAATTTAGAAGAACAAAAAAGTCAAGAGAAATGTCGAATTACAAAAACTCGAAAAAGGGCAAAAAGTGCAAGAAACTACACACTAGATAGTTCAGAAGAAGTGGAGGCGACGAAGCAGAGTTGACAAGTCCATGTCCGTTACTTACGGCAATCGTCGTCACGGCGCTAGGTGTCCGGCCATGCTGAGCGATTTCCGTGGGACTAGAGCCGAGCGCCAAGCAGCTGCTCGAGCAGGCACGTCTCCTCACTTCATCGCCTTCATTTCTTTTCCGAACCGTCCATCTATAAAGGACACTCAACGGGGGGTTAGACATATTCACTAGATAAGCGACATCGTCTTCCGAACGGACAACAAACACTGGGAAACGCGAACGCAGGCGGACACAACAGCCGTCGAGCGATCCACACATCGACTTTTTTTTGGCGAGATTTGGGTCCACCGGTGACCTTCGGCTCGCGTGGTTGAAGATTGCCTATTAGTCGTCAACTTTCGAGAGGGTCAGTTTCGTCGGGTGATCCATTGACTTCTGCGGGATTCAAGGTCGTCATCTGGCGGCCCTTGAATGCACGCGGTCGGGGGGCGTCTGACAATCAAGAGCGTCTGCTCATAATACTGATAATGTCCGGGCGAATGTGCCGATTGCGTCAGGTGACTTATAGGCATCTACGTGTTTTCACATCGCCGTCGGGCGACCCTTCCACACAAGAGGACGGTTTTCAAGGTCGTTTGACGATTCGCTGCAACGTCCTTGAGGATGTCCCGGTTGCTTCAAGGTCGCCTGACAACTCGTCTTCAGCGTGTTTCAAGGCCATCGTCGGGTGACCTCTCGACACGCAAGAGTGGGATTCAAGGCCGTCCGACAACACGCGGCTATCGTCCGCGAGAGTGCATCTGCTGCTTCAAGGCCAGAACGTGACCCTGGCCTCCGTCGAGCGACCGTTTGACGCGCGTGGACGTGTTACGAGGTCGTCACACGACGTGACTCGCTGCCATCGTCCATGAGCGTGTTGAGCGAGCTTCAGGGCGGTCGAGGGCGACCCGGCGGCGACACCGTTCCGTGGTCGCCCCGAGGGGGCGACGGCGGGGGGCGGGGGCGCGCTCACCACACGGGGTCGGCGGAGTGGCGGTGCGGCGAGCGGAGCGGGGGCGTGACGGAGCGGGAGTGGGAGCGCGGGGAGCTGGGCGAGCGGGGGGTGCGCGGGGAGCGGGGCGTGCGCGGGGAGCGGGCGAGCGCCGGCGGGGGCGGCAACGGCGGCTGCGTCACGGGCGGCGAGTTACCCAGCGAGTAGGCGCGCTCGTCGAAGTAGGGCTCGTCGTCGTCGTCGCCGCGGCCGTCGGGCGTCGCCAGGTCGTCTGAGTAGGCGCCGCGAGAGTGCGCGTACGCGATGCTCTTCTGGTAGCTGAACAGCTGACGCTCCAGGCTGTAGTTCTCCGCCTGCAGCGCGCCGATCTCTCGCCTGCACGAAACACACCAGGAAAAGACGTTTACTTACATGAAATAATAATAATAATAATAAACGCTTTTATTTATATTAAATTACATTAAATATATTTTATGTATTAAATACATTTATATTATATTATATATATACTTATATTATATTAAACATACTTAAATATATTATTATATTAATTATATTAAATAGGGCCAGTCGTGGTTCATATGATGCAGCAAAAAATTGGAACTAATGTGATAAACATTAAGATTTATTACTTAATTGCTATTCATTTAACAAAAAATAGCAAATAATAAGCAATAAATTCTGTTATTAATGACCATACAACAGAAAGTCAAAGTGTTACAGTATTTGGGCGAAAAAATATCAAAGTTGAAAAGAGTTATTTTTGTCAGTCAGTGAAAAGCTCTTCCTCTGAGATCAGAAACGTTTGATGTTACTTCGTAATTTTTTATGTCAGAGTATTTTTGAAATTAGGTAGTCATTCAGAAAGAATGAATCTATTTTTCTGCGATAAAAGATTTCAAAAATATTAATTGTGCCATGATATATAAAACCTAATTTTTTAGGCTAATATGGTACGACTGATAGGGCTAATGTGATATGGGTGTTGGGGTTTTTTGCACTAGTAGGGCATGTGTGACATGTCACTCATGAATGCTCTCTGTGGTCAGAGGTTTCTGAGCACTGCGAGGTCCCACAACTCGTAAGGCATGTCTAAGATGACAATGAAAAAAGGCTGCACAGCTAGAAGCCGATACTCGGCATTCCCCCTTTCCAGCTCGTTTTCACATTATCGCGTTAACATTGTTTAAAAATAGAATAGTAGCCAGGATCTATTCAACAATGAAAACTTTATTTTACATACCAGGAAAATACGTGGACATTGTGGCATGTGGCATGTCCTACGAGTTAATTAGGGATTTTGGTGTGGTGTCTGAGACATATCCTACGAGTTGTAGGACGTGTCACATTACTGCTACGAGCTAGTAGCCATTATTCTCATGGCACCTCTGACATGCCGTACGAGCTGTAGGAGATTTTTTATGCTTACGAGTGCAAAGAGGTTAATATAGCGAAAAATTAACATGCAGCCAACAAGAGAGTAATATTTAAAACCTTTTTGTTGTTGTTTTAACAATATAGACCCTCTTGTACGCACAGGTATCCGTAAAGCTACTGATAGGAATTGTAATATTTACGTTTATGAACAATATGTGTTTTCTATTGGAACAATATGTGTTTTCTATTTCCAGCATTAAATATCTCGAAACAATATTTAATTATTTAAATTCATATCAGAATAAAGAAAATAATACAAAAACAATAAGCTAAAAGGGAGGTCCACGGCTCACGTGTAGTGTCAAACCAATGTGACGATATCACTTCCAGACATTGCAACATTCAATAATTTTTTTCACATACATTAACTTTCTTGTTATTACCTTTTGATGTATGAACAATTTTTTTATAATTACTAAAATAAAATGAATAAAATAAGGCTTTTTTAAACTTTATTTTAAAGACTCTTTTTTGATTTTTCAGATTGATCGGAAAAAATATCTTGTAACTTAGACAAAGCAAAAGGAAATAATGAAAAAAAATACTGTTGGGACACTAGAAAACTAAGGCGTCTTACTACAGCCCCCTCGTTGTTTCCCAACCAAAATTCACAGAGATATCAAGCTGTGTCACTTTAGTCCCATCAATGCATCATATCAGATAGGGCTAATTTGATACACACTTTTGATTTTTTTAAAGAGTTGTGGTAGGACTTAAGTTATTTTTTATTTAGTACAATTCTTTAGTCTTAAAAGGTACATATTCAGTATTTTTTCCAGTATTTGCTACAAACGGTATAGAAGATAAGGTAAACGTTTGCTTTTCTGAAGGACAATAGCTCCGACTGACACTAACACACTAAAAATTAATGGAACGCTATGCCTCAATTATTTTGAAAATTACCGGAGATACAAGTGTATTTATCTGGAAATTTTGAAAGCGCACAATACTGATAATTACTTAAACTAATGAGGATAATTACTGAAATGTTTAACTCAAAAGAGAAAAGTAGTCTTACCTTCCATTCATCTTTCATTAAAAAAATGAATGTATTTTAATTATTATCTCACGTTTTATTTTTATTCGTACGGATGGAATGAATCAAAGGATTTTCGATGAAGTTACTACTTCATTAAGTCCAAATACCATCTTTTAAGATTTCACAGGGCCAACATCTGGAGTATATTGGATTAAAAATTATATCATTTTAAAATAATGTAATGTGACTAAATCACTCGTGCACCATTGCATGCTCCATTTGATGGCGAAGAAGAATATGTAATGTATTCGTGACAAAGCTCAATCATTATATTTGTGGTCACAGGGTAAAAGTTCTTAAGTCAATTTTTGGCGAAATTGGGTTAAGTTCTGGAACTACAAGTTAAGCATCTGTATTTTATTTTAGTAAAACGATTGAATGCAAATGTTGCTTCCTTATCGACAAAAAAGGGTTGGGAAATTGTGTTGAGCGAAGAAAAAGGGTTGGCTCAATAATCTAATCCTTGTTTTCTCCAAACTACGATTTTTGACTTAAAAACGTTTACCCCGCGACCACAGATATTCAAAACCGGATTTTCTTGCAAAGATATTGGTGACCCGTTTTTGGAGCGTTAACTGATATGGTGATTAGTCCCATAGGTACAGTGCATGCTATATCTTGGGAGGCGGCGGTAAAACTTCACACGTGTCACTTATATAATTTTGTTCCCTTTGTTCCCCTTTATTAGAATTATTGATTTGCCCCGCTCAAAAATTATTAATTTGCAGAATTTCATTCGAAAATGCCACATGCGGGGTGGATTAAATTTAGTTTGAGAACTTGATTTCCAGCCATAAACTGAGCATTTACTTCCGAGCTTCCTTACACTGGCGGAGTAGCCCTCATCGCACGGAAAAGTTTCAAATTTTAACGACTTGGGAAATATGCCATCTAATATATCGAGTTTTAAAAATAAACGGGAAACTATTTAGGAAATTCAGAGTTGTTATATAATCATTTTTAAATAAACAGAATTCTGAACCCGTCAGAAAATACGTCGGTTTTTGGAAATTACCACGAAGTTTACATTATTATTTCTCTAAGAAATAATGAGATTTGAAACATTCGAAATGTTTCAAGAGATGCAATTCACACTCTAAAAGGTGGAAACACTAACAGCTCGACTTTGATAAAAATGTCAAATGTCGACTTTTGTAAATAAACTCCTAAAATGATTAGAAAAAACATCGAAAGAAACAGGAGAACTACAACTCATTCGAATACTCATGCTTAAAAAATAATGTTTCGTCACAAAGTCAGGAGGACTTAAATATACAAGTCACAATATGTGAGTCTTACTATGTTTTGAACTCATTTACATTTGGACTTCTTAGTATTTCTCCACTGAGATTGGGTCTTAAGGATTTATTGTAATTTTATAGAAAAGATAGAACTGATGTGTTAGCGGGCGACTATTATAACTATGGCAAAACTTCTATTGTAAATTGATGTGTTAGCGGGCGACTATATTAACTATGGCAAAACTTCTATTGTAAATTTCTATTGTAAGTTCACTTCTATTGTAAATTGAGACAGATCAGATCTCTCTATACCAGTTAGAAACAAAGATTTGTCATCCACTACATCAAGCTAACTGGAAGTGGGGTGGAGTTGAATACATTGTTGAGACCTTCTACTTAACTCGATAACTTCCTCTGAGTGTCTTACCTCATCTGATAGTTGTGAATTCGGCACACGTCGTCGTACTTGTGGTAGGTGGCTTGGAAAAGCAGGAAGCACTCTCCCCACTCTACTTGCACGCGCAGCTGACCCTTGTCTGTGACGTATGGACAGCCAGGTTCCCGCATCTGAAGCAAATTGAACGCAGTGCTTGCTCATTCAAGACACTGGCATGCATTTTCCTGGAAGATCTAGATTTTTTAACTTCAGTGAGAATGGTAAGTATGGAATGGAAATGGAATGGAAATGAATGGAATGGAATGTAAAGTAATGAAAGCAACAGTGCCAGCTGATTTTATTCATACAACGCGTTTGTTTTGTCTAACCAGTTAAGAATTATTATAAAGAATGCATGATTTGTGATAAAATGGGTAAAAGTATCTGGGAAAGTAAACGAAAGAAATATTATCTCGGTGAAGATGTTAAAAGTCTTTTAAATAATTCATTTTTTGTTTTTTGTACTGATCGATGTTCTTGCTCTTGACTTCTATCCATAAAGTTATGGAGGCGTTTGAAGTTGTCAGGATGAGATTTGAAAATCCACAAAGTTTTATAGCGTTTTCCATTCGTTGCACTGAAACCCACCCTAGTGCAGGGCAAATACGTCATCGCTCCGCAACAGTGCTGCCCCACACGCGTGAAGGGCAGTCGTGGGGCAGCCACGAATGAATCATATTTCGGAACTGAGTCGGTGCGTGTACGCTACGCAAAGAGATTATAGACAGCTGTTCTTCGTCTGCCACACTGACAGAACTCGAAAAATAAGAATTTTTGATTTGTGATCGTTGTTATAATTTTTATGATAATTATTATTATTTTAACACATCTTGTACGAAGTCTTTGGTAATTGTTTACTCCTTAATTCATAAAGTATTAACGTGTGATTCTTTATTTAAAAACTACCGAAAACTTCAAAAGCGAATCTGTCGAAAGTTCATTTCTCGAGATTTGTCAGTGATTGATTTCGAACATAGTACACTACATTTCGAACCGAAAGGCTTCTGCAGAATTATTTGGTTTTTGAAAACTATAAAAATCTTAATATAAGCATTTCCGCTTGCGCATGCAAAGAACTGTTCTTAGCACATTGTATATTTGGATGATTTTATAAGGGGATAGGTTTGATTACTAGTAGCACTGAATTTGTTAACATGCAGTAATTCACGGTTGAATTTTACGAAAACACAAACTGATTTTCCGAACTTCGAGGAACTCACAAAGTTATTTTAAAGCATTTCTTGTAAATCATGGTATACTCCATCATTTGTAGTGTCCCTATGTGACAGGAGATCCTCAATTGCCTTTACAATTAAACCACGAATCCAAATCAACATTCATAACTTCCGTACCTAACCTCAAAATGGCCCAGTGCAATGGACTGCACCGTCGAGCTCGTCAGTGCAGGTTAGGGCGCCCCGAGTGCACCCTGGTTCCGTGTCATTGTGCGAATGGAACATGGGCTTTTCTGCACTGGTGCGCCCTAGCGGCTGAATGGAACACGAAAGCTGCCCCGAGTGTGCACTGGGTGCGCACCAGTGCGGCGAATGGAAAACGCTATTAGAGTATTACGCTTCTCGAAAAGTTAAAAAAATATCTGCACAAATTTTAAAAAATCAAAGAAAGATTAAATTCGCACGTAAATATTAGGCTACAGGTAAAATTTCTGTAAAACCGAAATATTATAGGAGTTCTGAACAACAAATAATTCTCAAACAGTTTAAAAAATGCCAAACATGTACTACCTTTGCTACTAATCACATGGACCACAAATTTCATTCTCTGGTTTGGTAATACAAGAATCACCAATATCTTAGATATTTCACCTAGTATTACACCAGTGGTTCTTGCACCAACCCCCAAATTTGTGTGTTTTCACTGTCCAGAATAAAGTTCTGAATAGCGAGAATTATATTGATTGTTCTTTTGTTTTCCGTCGTGAAACACAATATTAAACATTTTAGGTTCATTGTTACTTTGAAACTTCTCAAACATGGACCTATAGAGAAAATTAAGGTTTTTTGGAAGGCTGGCAACTCTACAGTCCATAGCTTTTCAGAATTTTACGTTTTTGTTGTTATATTGTATCTGTTTAATATTGTGAAATGTTGTCTCTGTTGTTGATATGTTAGTAGATCGATTTTCTTCGAAATTATTAATTTTTTCTTAATATTACTTTGGACTCTTTAACCAATTGTTGCCAAGTTTTTTTAAATTTTATTTCTTCTTGTTCGGCATTTCTGCCTTTCAAGGGTGTTTACATACGATTTCAATAACGTTTTAGGATTAACCATCCTCAGGTCTGTCAATACACTTCCTGTATAAGTTTGTTAGACAAGAAAAATGAGTTCGTTAATCAATAGTTGGTATTTGTGTGTGTGTGTGTGTGTGTGTGTGTATGTGCGCGTTGTGCACGAGTGTAATAAAGCGAGAAAGAGAAAAAGAGAGAGAGAGAGAGACAAGCTGATTCAAGTCGAACATTATTTTTATATAAATTCTAATATTGCATATTTTGTGCGCATAACTAAAATAACTGAAACACATGAAAGAGTGTTTATAATTCTTTTTAGTTCATTGAAGTTAGTTGAAGGATTATTTATAATTATTTTTAACTCTAGTGAATGTAACAGTAGTTCAAATCATTGTTTCTTGAATTTTCCAAAATTAATAAAATATAATTCGTCTACATTATCTTCTGATCTCATGTCACTACGTGCAACAGGAATAGGGGTTAGGTTATTTCAACGTCAAAACTACTACATCAAATGTGAGGTTCATTTATCAAAGCAAAGTGTTTCCATAACACTGGTACTAAAATGTATTCGTTTTAAAATGTAGTTAACAACACTCTTTGCTATATTTTATTCACAGTGATACTAATCGCAAAGAAAGCACGAATACATTGACATTTTGAATTCGGGGCGATTTGATATTTTACTGTTTCTCTGAAGTAATAAAATCAATTTTAGTTGAAAAACTATATTATATTTTGTGATTATTGGATGTAGTGATCCTATAATAAAGTGAAACTTGAGAGAGAGGGAGAGAGGGAAAGAGAGAGGGAGAGAGGGAGAGGGAGAGAGAGGGGAGAGAGAGGGGAGAGAGAGGGGAGAGAGAGGGGAGAGAGAGGGGAGAGAGAGGGGGAGAGAGAAGGAGAGAGGGGGAAAGAGGGGGAGAGAGAGGGGGAGAGAGGGGGAGAGTGGGGGAGAGAGGGAGAGAAAGGGAGAGAAAGGGAGAGAGAGGCAGAGAGAGAGAGAGAGAGAGAGAGAGAGAGAGAGAGAGAGAGAGAGAGCATCAGCAGTGAAACTAATTTATTCAGGGTGGCTAATTTCTGGAAAACAATAAGAAAGCCACTTTCATTGATCTGGAAAAGTCAGGGAGTTTTTTGAACAATCGTTTGTAGTCAGGGAAATCTCTGAAACAAATATAAAGTTAAGAATTCTCTTTCAAATAACTGGAGTATATTGTTATTTTTGGCAAAAATTGTTTGTTTGGCACGATTTGTTAAGCAAATATTGTTATATTTGACTTTCTAAGGTGCAATCTGAGAGTTGAAAATAGGTAAAGATTGTATGTTTGAATCGAAGTGCCTCTGTATCTATCACATTGTATTAATGCAAGAGAATCTGGAATGCAAAGGATAAAAGGTCTCAGTGGATAACAGTGTTTTAATATCGACCAAAACCATTCTTTATTTAACATTTTATTTAAAGACCCTGCAATACTTAACAAATTTTGTCTTGGAAAGCTAAAGGACCTACATAACCTGGGAAAGTCAGGGAAATTCATCGTAAAAATAGAGTGGTTTTATTCTTGAAAGTGTGCAATGTAATGTATTTATTTAGTTGTTTACTTGATATATTATTATGTACGATTTACTTTATTTACTATTTAGTTGTACAAAATAAACAATTAGTCTGAAAAATATTTCGGATGTCCTCAACTCATTGTTATCCTTATGGCAACACTATCCTAAAGGTTCACTATAGTTCCGAGATTCACTAATATTCAATCAACTCAATGGGGTTAAAATTCTTTTAAACATTGAAATCAGTTTTGTTTCGATTAATTTTTCCGCATTGTAGGAACATTGAGATTCATATACAAGATAGGATTCAAAAACAATGAACCTTCGTTCAAAAATATATATTTATTGAGCTGATAGGTACAACTGACTAATAGTCTTCAAAATGGGCACCTTCGGCATCAATGCACTGCTGTAGGCGGCTTTTCCAGAACTTAAAGGCATCCCTGAAGTCCTGTTCCTGGATTTTTGCAAGAACTGCCTCGACATTTGTTTGGATGTTCTCGATGGCATCGAAACGTTTTTCTTTCAGAGCTGATTTTAAGCGCGGAAACAAGAAGTCAAGAAGCGGCAAATCCGGACTGTAGGGAGGCTGGGGCACCACGGGAACGTCGACTCGGACCAGGTAGTTGATGACGATGAAGGCGGTGTTGCTGGGGGCGTCGTCTCCGATAAGTCCAGGGCTGCTGCTGCCTGGTGGAGACTCAAACGCCGGTCCGTGTTCAAAAATTCACGCACTCGCTGCCCATTCAAGTCAGTATGAGCTGGCGACATGCGTCCAGACCGGGGTTCGTCAGTCACCTCTTCCCGGCCCTCACGTAAGGCCTTGTGCCTCTTTTTGACTTCCGAATAGGACAGACACTCAGGCCCAAACGCCTGTTGAAATATTGCGAACGTTTCGGAAGGAGACTTGCCCAACCGGAAGCAAAATTTGATCGCGTAGCGTTGCTCTTACGAATTTTCTATATCACCGTGTCACGCACCACCATATAGGGGCTACTGTTAAGGCCGATGCTACCGCTCAGATAGGTGGGAGGCAACTGACCCGCGCTGTAAAGCCAACCCCCCCCCCCACCATCGTCGCTGTCAAGCGGAGCGCGCTGCAGGGTACGCACGCGTCAATTGAACGTGAGGTTCATTACTTTTGAATCCTACCTTGTAGTGATGTTTGTTTATCTGAGCTTATGAATACATTTTCTGAATACGATGGAATTGTGTAGGTCTATGTCATCAAAACTACCTTTTTATACAGTCACGTAACTTAAGCACCCCTGCAGATTTTCAACATTTGACGTTTTTGTAGTACAGTTTTCACGGAAGTGCATAAGGGAATGGGGCTACTTGATAATATATTAATTTATGATTTATCAATTCTATTTTACGAGATGTTGAGGTAACTTTTTTCAAAAGGAACTACACATATTTTTTAGATAAAGGTAAGATAAGATAAATTTATTAAAACTGCAATTGGGTATAACCCGGTGGCAGCTAATTACAAAAACATAAAAATACACAGTCTCTCAGTAACATAAAATACTAACACCAATAATAATAATAATAATAATAATAATAACAGCAACAACAACAACAACTCCACCTAGGGAGTACACGACCTTGCAGTTGGTGGTGGAGCTTGAGTACCCTCATGAGCCTGAGAGCTATGTCAGTGGTAGCCTAGCTGCCGGTAGGGCCTCCCTTGCTGAATAGGTTGAAGGTGAGGGGTCCGACGAAGAATTACCCCATTTTGAGGAGAGTGGGAAGTAAGTATAGAGGGAAGAGTCATGAACCTTTGGACTCTGTTGGACCTGTTATCGGTCCATTGAGGGTACAGGAGAGAAACTGGGATGGCACACCAGGCCACTGATTAGAGTGAAGGCCCGAACCTTGCATTAGCCAGCGAAGGAGGCTGCCTTCAACAGTCAGTGAAAATCCCGTGGGGTTTAGTAATGCCGACTGGCGATCGGAGGGACCCCTTGCTGAGCCCTGCGGGGGGATGCCCCGAGGCCACTGTGGGTTGCAGTAACGAATGGCAGGAAACAACCCAAAGGTTAAGCGTGATCTGTAAACTCGAACTCGCTACCTGCGAATCTTCACTTGAAACCAATGAGCAAAATGGATAGAACAAGCAATGTAATGAACCTTAACGTGCCTTGTTCTACCAAGGTCCCATACCTGCTCAGAAACCGAGCTAATGACACCTTGTCCACATCTGGCCATCCCACGGATGTTAGTCCCAGGGACCCAGAGCCAGCAGTAGCTCGAAGCCATCGTCAGAGATGGACACGGGATGAATTACAGGGTGATGTGGTGCTTTTACTATGCAAAAGCGAAAAATGGGGGCTCAGAAGTAGAAGTTTTTAAGATATGGAGAGAGCGGAACCCAGATATGAGACCTACCCTAGACTCAAAGGAGCTTGCCAGTCAACGTCGATACATACTCAGCATGGAAAATTCACAGCAGAAAAACTTGCAGATATCCAGAGAAACGCGGAGTATGTTCTTTGATCAAACTATCCACATGACGAACATTTAGAATCATCTAATATCCCTGAAAACGATGGTCCCCTTGAAGGTTCGTCTCTTCCAAATGAAACATCCATCAGTGGTGAAAATTCATCTGGCCTTGAGTCACACGATAAGGACATGATGCGGGACCTCCTCCGACGCGAGATAGAACGAGTTCGTCTACTTCCATTCGAATCTCGTGCACCGTTGAGGAGAATTTACGAAAATGCTAAAGCTAAGAGATTGATAGAAACAGCGAATTGTGTCTTAAATGAGGTTGTACAGACCTCAAGTAGAGATCTAGATATTACTGAAATCAATCACATCGTATATGCAACTGGATATCTAGTATCTCAGATAATCTTGGGGCCAGCCAAGGAGACCGATAGCCGACAGCCAGACAGAGTAAAAAGCTCCGTACCTCCATGGGCGAAAAGAATTATGAAACGGATAGCCGACACAAGGCGCGAAATATCACTCCTAGCCGAGGCATCTTCTAAGTCAAACAACACTAATAAAGTTTAACAAAAAATACTCCATGCTGAACAAAACCTACCTAATTGACAATGACACAACAAGGCTAATGGTAGCTGAGACGCTAAAAGAGAAAATCCAAGTATGGGCTCAACGAATAAGACGGTACAAACGTAGAGAAGATTTCCGTGTACAGAACCGGTTGTTTGAATCAGACGCGAAGAGATTCTATCGCAGTCTGACTCAAAAACCGAATGGAAGTGCGGCCCCTCCTTCAAAAGATGATGTCTAAAAATTTTGGGCAGGAATATGGGAGGAAACCAGATCCTACAACAAAGATGCATCGTGGCTCCAATCTAAAGTTGATGCTGCCAATGGACTCGTGGAAACAATGGAACATGTTCAAGGATTCTCGGAAGAGGACCTATGCCAAACAATGAAGAACATGGGAAACTGGAAGTCCCCCGGGGTTGATAAGATCCAGATTTATTGGATTAAGAAATTAACAGCATTATATTCTCATGTAGCAAAGGCTGATAAAAAAATTCGAAAACCCTAAGGAATTCCCCGAATGGCTCACTCGTGGCCTCACGTATTTGCTACCCAAAGCGGGAGACAGCTCTTTGGCGAAGAACTACAGGCCAATTACTTGCCTGCCAGTAATGTACAAACTTATAACTGCAGCCATAGCTGACAAAATGTATAGACACCTAGAGAAGAACCATCTGTTGACAATTGAACAGAAAGGATGTCGTCAAAGCTTCCTCTGGCTGTAAGAAAATCTTCTTCTAAATAAAATAATTTTGAATGATGTAAAGAAACAAAAATGTAATTTAAGCATGGCTTGGATTGACTACCAGAAGGCCTTTGACAGTGTACCACACGATTGGATTTTGAAAACCCTGGAGACCTATCGATTTCATCCTAGACTTGTTGAGTTTGCAAGGCTAGTATGAAGTCGTGGAGCACCAGGTTACTAATCCACAGCGGAAAAGGAGTAGTAGAAACAAGAAGTATTCAGATTAACAGGGGAATTTTTCAAGGAGATTCACTATCCCCTCTGCTGTTTTGCATTAGTTTGATCCCACTAGCGAGACAGTTGTCGCACACTGACTTTGGTTACAAGCTCCATGGTGATGAAAAGACTGTATCACATTTATTTTACATGGATGATCTTAAAGTATTTGCTAAGAATGAAGCGATTCTACCCCAAATGTTGTCTGTCATCAGTGATTTTAGCAATGACATCTTAATGAAGTTTGGTCTTGACAAGAGTGCAAAAGTCAACTTAAAAAGAGGCAAAATGACCACGTCAGAGAACATTGAAGTTGATAGGCACACTGTGATTGAAGATCTTGAGCCAAGTAAAACTTACAAATATCTGGACATTGAAGAATGTGAGACCATCTCGAACGACACAAGGAAAGAGAGAATTCGCAGGAAGTATTATAGAAGAGTGAGACTTGTCCTGCAGTCCGCTCTGAACTCAAGGAATAAAATATCAGCAATAGGTAGTTTAGCGGTGCCTGTAGCCGAATACAGTTTCGGACTAGTGGACTGGACGGAGCAGGAAATTCGCACCATGGCTCGAAAAAACAGAAAACTGCTTACAATGCATCATGTTGCCCACCCTCGAGCTGATATACATAGACTTTATGTGTTACGTAAGGAAGGAGGAAGAGGCCTGAGACAAATTGAAGCCTCTTGTCACAATGCAATAATCGTGATGGGAAAGTATGGTCAGCCATCAATATGATCCACTAATGAGGCAGGTCATGAAATCTGACCGAAGAATGGGAAACAGGCATTGTAAGTGTAGCAAGACGCATTGCGAACAAGACTATGCAAGACACCCAGAATGACAGAGACCCTGAACTTCTGATGCTACTTAACATGAAATATGAGACACAAAAATGTTAAAGAAATCGTGAAACGACAAACCACTCCACGGACAATATTTGAAACGAATGGACAAGCTGCAGATCAATAAAGATCAATCATTTATGTGGCTTAAAAGGGAAGAATGAAGCCAGAATCGGAAGCACTTGTAATAGCTGCTCAAGATCAGGCGTTGAGAACACGACATTATGATAAAGCGGTTCTCAAAATTTCCCAAGATGATAAATGCCGCATTTGTCAGGAACACGTAGAAACCATTGATCATATTGTCTCAGCTTGTCCAATCCTAGCACAGACCGAATACTTGAAAAGACACGACAGGGTGTGTAGCTACCTTCACTGGCAGATCTGTACCGCCCTCGAAGTTCCGAACACATGTCCCAAGTAGTACGAATACTCCCCGAAACCGGTGACGTTTGTTGGATTGTGTACGATATTGTACGAGCAACAAATTCAAACTGATTGCACGATAGCGGCAAACAAACCGGATATAGTCATCCGGGATTTGGAGAACAAATCGTGTTTATTTGTTGATGATGGCCTTGCGATCAAAACGTCGTAACCAAGGAGGCAGAGAAACGTTTTAAATACAAGAGTTTGGAAATCGAGATCAGCCGAATGTGGGGCGTAAAAGCACAGGTCGTCCCGATAGTTATCGGAGCTCTGGGATTTGTTCTGCAAAATGTGTGAAGAACTGGGCTAAACTCCCAGGTAATTCAAAAGACTGGGAAGTGCAAGAAATCGCTTTATTTGGAACGGCCCGCATTTTGCGCTAAGTATTGTAGAGGCACCGACAGTCCCTAGATCTGCTCCTTAGGTAGCTGGTTGCAACCTGGAGTGGACTTTATATTCAGCCGACACACAACATCTTTAGTCGTGATATAGAGGAATAATAATAATAATAGTAAGGTAATATAACTAACAAATTATGTAATAATTATAGTAATAATAATAATAATAAATTAACCATTATTATTATTATTATTAATTGTAATAAAACAGCTAATAGAGAAAATTAATGAAGTGGGTCAACAAATCCATTTTTTATTTGTAGATTTAGAAAAGGCATGTGATAGTATTCCATTACAAAATTTGTGGGAAATATTGAAAGAAATGAGCATAAGTAAAAACATTTTGATGGCAATAAAAAAGTTATATGGTGGTGCTATTTCGCAGATCCAAATATACAAAAATCTCTCAGAATCAATTTTCATTACCAAAGGTCTGCGTCAAGAATGCAGTTTGTCTCCAACACTATTTAAAATATACTTACAAAAATCGGTAGAAACATGGAAAAAGAAAGTTGAAGGTTCCTACAGGAAATAAATGTTTATACACTTTATTATTTGCTGATGACCAAGTAATAATAGCACATGATGCTGAAGATGTGGAATATATGTTTAGAAAAATATTAGAAGAATATCAGAAATGGGGGCTAAAAATTAATATGGAAAAGACATTTTATATGGGATGTAGAGTAATCAATAGAGATTTAATTTTACAATTTGGAAAAGGAAAAATTAAACATTGTTCCGAATTTAAATATTTAGGAGTAGAAATAAATAAGGATGGAAATCAAGAAGATGACATAAGACAAAGAATAAACAAAGGAAGATCAGCAACATCAAAGCTAAACAAAATATTATTGGATAAACACGTAGCAAAAGAAACTAAATTAAGGATATATAAATCTATTGTAGAAAGTACTGTTTTATATGCATCGGAAATTTGAAAATTAAAGAAAAATGTAAAACTAAAATTACTGGCAACAGAAATGGACTTTTTAAGAAGATCATCCAGGATATCAAAATTAGAAAAAATAAGAAATTTAAAAATAAGAGAAAAAATGAATAAAGTTCATACAATTTTAGAAACGATTCAATACAAGCAATTACAATGGTTTGGTCATGTGAAAAGAATGAAAGATAATAGAATTCCAAAAATAATATTAGAGTGGTTTCCGGCGGGTAGGAAGAAAAGGGGCAGACCTAAACACAGCTGGTTGAGAGAAATTAAGGGAATTTTAAAGGACAAGAACTTAAGAGACAAGGATTATGAAGATCGGGACAAATGGAGAAATAAAATTAAAATTATGTAATTTATTAGAATTGTGGGTAACAGAAAATTGTTTTCTATAACAATGTAAAACTGTGAAATAATAATAATGGTAAAATAATGAAACGATAATAATATAAAACTGGCTGATTCATTAAACTACATTGAATTACATTAAGAGAAAAATAAACTTCTATAATCTAACTCCGCACTGAATGTTTATTCTATTAGGATCACACTGCACTTCACTTCACTAATACCTGTAAAACATTTCCTTCTTTATTTCTCCACTATACTCTGCACGACACCTCACTTCACAATACAACACTTATACATCGATATATAACCCACTATTCTCCCTCATTTACTTGGTAATACCCTAAATTAATTTTCCTAAACTGTTGAACGCTTTGAGGAAAGGGTTAAAAGATTTTTGCAGGTTTTTGCATTCCATTATCGTTAGATTTGTAAAAGAAAATTTCCTGATATCCGTTCTCTGCTGTCTTAAATTTATTTTGTGCCTGTGAACGCCTCTGCTGATGTATGTAGGAATACATAGGCACCGAGCTGGATGACTGTTATAAGCTTTATACAAGGCGGAGAGTCTTGCTACTGATCGCCTGTTTTTGAGTGAATCCCATCCTGCCATATTCTTGTCCCTGAAAGTAAGTTTCGCTGCCCTATACTGAATCCTTTCCAAATGTTTACACTGCATAATTTTGTGCGGATCCCAACAAATTGTTACATATTCCATTATAGAACGAACTAGGGATAAATAAGCAATTTCCCTCGCGTTTGTCGTACTATTTTTTTAGGATGCGCATTACAAAATGAAGAGATCTCCATGCTTTGCCTACAACAAAATCTGCGTGTTTTTTCCAACTTACTATCGAAATGAATTCCTAGGTACTTGCACGAGGAAACTCTCGGAATAATGTCGTTATTTAAATGGTAATTTGTTTCACTGTATTTATATTCAGCCGACACATAGCATCTTGACCTCAGCCAAAATTCTATGACCCCTGCCAAAAGTGATGGATTTACTTTTAGAGCTATTTAGGGACATTCCTTTATTTTCCACCCAGTAATATAACGCGTCAAGATCCTGTTGCAGCATCTCTTCATCTCATTTCGAATTAATAATACGATATATTAAGCAATTGTCTGCAAAGAGTCTGCATTTGAGATTAATTGCGCTGGCAAATTATTGACGATAGCTAGAAATAGAAGAGGTACAATGACAATCCCCCGCGGTATTCCTGACGTAACGCTTGCCCTGGAAGATAACTCTTGCCCAATTCGGACTTTCTATTTTATGTCTTGCAGAAACTCGCTAATCCACGCCACCACCCTGGAATCTATGCCTGAATTCATTAATTTCTGTACAAGCTGATCGTGTGGAACGACATCAAACGCTTTGGGAAAATTTATAACTACTGTCTCTACTCTCCCGCCCGCGTCAATTTCATCTGCTAGATCCTGAAATAGCGTGACTTTTGCATGAGTAACCACTCCTGAACCCATTGTATTTCTCATTCTTTCTTAATGTAACTCCCAACTAGATGCTCCATAGGCTTTCAGACCACTGACGTAAGACTTACCGGCCTATAATTGCATAACTTAGTTTTGTCACCACTTTTAAAAATTGGTACGACAAAAGCTAGTCAATTTTTATTCTATTTTATGGTTGTTATGTTGCCATCATAGAGTTGTTAAAAAATATGTAAATGACAAAATTGAGGGTAAGGATTATTTCATTACCATAATGTCGATGTTAATCATATTTTCATCGATTCAGAGTATGTTGTAATTTATTGTATGTAGTAGGTATTACTCGTTCACTTTACATTTGCAGACGGAGCGCTGCGATCTGTTTACTTGAGGTCACCGCCGACTGAATGAGAAACGCGCGTCTGCAGTAGATACTGACCGTTTAATATGATATAGATGGCGGTGAGCAGCATACAGAACCCCGGCGGGGCAACAACATAACCATTAAGCAGTAGATAAGTGCAAAGAAGAAAAAAAAATATTGTACGTGAATAGCGTGTGGTGTGATCTATTTTATTGAATATTACCATAATCATTTAAGGGCGCGACTCCAGCTCACTGTCAGAAAGGCGTAATTCGTCAGCTGTATCCACAGCGCTTGTGCTGCCTTCGGAGATAGCTGATTGGTCAGATGCTGATTGGCATCGGGACAATTCGTGTATTGTCGGTTGTGTGTTCGGGCCTTCACTTTCAAAACAACATTAGTTCCTAATTCTGCCGTCTGCAAATGTAAAGTGAACGAGTAATAGTGATACTGATTACACTCCGATATCTATTTGTTTCTCTTGTGAACAAATGACGACTATACAAATGTTTACTTCTCTCAGTTTTTGGGAGGAAATATTAAGATGATATATATATTGATGTCAAAATTTAAGTATTGGAGTTTTTTGAATGTTATTTGAGACTGAATGTTGTTTTCCAATACTGTCGCATCATGCATCAGAGAGGAGGATATGCACCTATAATATTAACAGGCATTCCGCAGGCAAGAAACGTGAAAGAATTAAGAGACAAAATTCAAGAAGCATATGATAAACTAATATGCGTAGGTTTTATTGCTAGCTGGTGTGAACCATGCCGCGAAATTTCTTCTCGTTTTACGGATATAATGCGATCACATGAAGGGGTTTCTTTTATTTTGATCGATGTCGACGACTGTGGAGGCTTACAGGGTATGTTCAATGTAACTATGGTGCCAACATTTATGCTAATTAGAGACGCTAGTATTATAGAAGCTTTCGTGGGAAGTAAGTTCTCACGTCTTGTGAGAAGAATTGATTTGCATCAAGAATATGATGAAAATAGAAAAGCGGAAATAGAGAGAGCTGCTGAACGCTTCATGGATGACGTGTATTTGGTATCCCTTACTACATTGACAGAAAGATTTCCCGTCGCAATTAAGCAAATGGGATTGCATTGCCCCCGAAGAGTGGCCGTTTATAAGGCAGGGTCAAAGAAATTCATTGAAGCTTACGGAGAGGCTGTTCGAACAGGGCTGGAAATCGATGATGATTCTGGATCATATGAAAGTGAGCCATCAAAAGAAATCTTGCAAGAACAACTCTGGTACACACCTGCAAGTAAAGAACCAAGAGATGTAGCAGACGCGGACCAGCCTGGTTCATCGAGGGGTCAGCGACAAGTACAAATAAGTGAGAGACCACACTTAACCGAAAGCGAAAAACAATCGTTACCGGAAAGTGAGAGACGAGCGTTAGAAGAAAGTGAAAGACGTGAATTACTAGAAACCGATTTGACACAAAAACCTCGACAACCTGGAACAACCACTGGAATAAGGTGGTTAGACGTAGAAGACAGACCTTATTCCCCGGACGAAGTAAGGAAGCTCTTACAGGAGTGCCAACTTGCGTGTCGAATCGACCAAAGGAAAAGAGAACGCATGGCGCGCCGTTATAGAGAAACTTGGGCTCGTCCGCGTGAGTCCGATTCGTATTATTATTCCAGCGATGACAGAGACGACGAGTATTACCAAACGTCTTACGGAGAACAAGCGCCTGAGGGTGAACATAGCCATGGACGCGCAACCTCTGAAGAAAGTGGCGAGTGGGAACGCAGTTCATCTCAGTGGGAGAGTGAGTCATCAGTTGGCGGAACTTCGCGAAAGTCCAGAAGGCATGAGCACAAGGTAAATGTACCAATAGTGGGTCATTTGCAGCGTGCCAGGAATGTCTCTCCGCAGGGCCCCTTGCTGGTGAGAGTGCTGGCACCACAAATTATGTTGGTAGCACGAGCTGTAGCTTGTAAAATGTAAATTGCGTACTCACTACAACCATAGCAAATGCTGCAAGTGTTGTTCCCTTCACTTGATCACATTGCTATCAACATAAATGCAATTTTTAATACGAGGCTTTGACTCCGCTGAGTGTGAAGAGACTTTCTTGGCGCACTACATTTGCAATTCATTAGAACAGATTATTTTTCTCATCCCACTTACAGCCAGTGTGTGATGCATGTGATTTGATGATACAGGAATAGCAAGCAGACAAATATGGATATGGAAGGATGGATTGCGTGCGGTCATGACCTAAAGTTCACTAAAGCACTTTCTATATCCTCGTGGAACCGGAAAGAAGAAACTGCAAAAATGGTGATTATTGCGGTACTAGAATATCCCTTTACACAAGGACATTATTCGTTTCAACTGTTTAGCTGGCCTCGGGATCTAAAACTGAAATGTTCCAATATGGAAGGAGATGTAGAACTAAAACCGCTTGGCTGTCGCAGGCAGTGATTTCCTAAGGGCAAAATCATGCAACTTATGTAAACAAAATAAAGGTATTGATTTTGTTTATCCCAACGTTGTAAAAGGCGTGTAAAAACTACAAATCCAAGCTATTTATTAAATAGAAAATTGTTTGCCTACTTTTTATGAAAAATAGAGGCATCTAAAGGAAAATAGTTTAAAAACTTCCGTTAATACACGCACTAATAATTCTAACAAAATATGTAAGTTACTACCCTGCGATTTTTCTAACTCTGCCTCTCAAGGCCCGTCTTCATGATAGAATATTATGTCACGGTACGTGTTTCTCAATCGTGCCACTAGATATTGCATGATCGCGACCTTATTATGTAGTTCTTGCGATCATGCGACTTCTAGCGGCACGATAAAAAACGCAAAATGCCGTGTGATATTCCATCGTGGCCACAGAGAGGGAAAAGTTAGAAAAATCGCACTATAGCTGACAGTACCACGGGTTGCCCGGGTACTTATCACAATAATCTATTGGGTAGGAATCTATTCCAGACATGAGGCGGGGCCTACTTCTATCTATTCTATTGTATCCCCGCCTTGGCCTGAATTGTCCCGCCCTGGTCAGACCTGCCTTGCTCACGCCTGGATTTACCGGGTCTACCTTCTCACTTTCTCGCTAAAATTCTTTCATTTTTTCTTATTGGGGTTCCCGGTCCCAAACTTCACTTACATTATAACTAAAAATAATAAACAAATCTATGTAAACTAAAAAAATAAAATACTGGTACTCACATTTATTAATTTGGTGGAGTTTTATTATATATTAAAAACTATATTTTCAACGAATTTCAAGATTGTAAAAAAATTATTTTTTCAAATTTTTTCTTCTCACGTATTCATAAAGAAAAGTTTTAAACTGATTTCTGACGCCAAGTCGAGTCTATTGAAGCTTAATTACACTTAAATGCTTTTAATTGTTTCCGGGTCCTTGAAAAATAGGGGTTGATGGAAAGGTGCCTCTTAGACAATTATAATGTCTCCAACAGTCCGAGATCACAGTGGATCTCGCTTGACAAAACGTTTTTATTTTACATAAAATAATATCTTTGCTTCTAAGAGGGTTGGGGCATAAATCATTACGAATATTTTTGTGGGCATGGGAGCATGGGTGAAAAATGTGAAATAAACACATGAAAGGGCAAGGTATGAACTTAGTGGTGAACATTTTATGTGACACCAAAATTGGGATTATCATATTTATTAAAGTTGTCAGAACTTATTGTCAGTACTGGTTTCATGTTTCAAATTATTACAAAATACACGAGTTCACAACAATCAGAGAGCTTTATATATCCGTTCTAAAGGCATATGCTCAATTACTGCACGTGTCACATCGGTCCGCACACTCACAGGTCTTCAGGTGCAATGCTGATCAGTGATTGCTACGCGTCCTCGCAGAAACACTCTTGCCCATCTCGCGACTGTCCGGTGTGGAAGAACATTATTTCCAACAACTTCCATCAATTACCTGTGACATTCTCGGGCATTTATCCCATGGAAAACGGCTACCTCGGTAAATGAGAGCTGCTCAAAACGGGTTACATTCATCTTGCTCGACAGTAGTCCGACAACTTATTTTACATTGCTCTCTGTGTCAATAGACACTCATATAACCATCTGTTGTTGTGAACACACATTTATTTCACGAGACAAATAAAAATGAGTGATCCGATAACATGTATTTTAGAAAAAAGTAGTTGTCATGCTTTCTGCCCTAAACCTCGTATTTCCATGAACTTTGAAAATCAGCGTTGGACCACGTTTAATTCCTCCAAATTCCGATTTCTCATGACACTTTTACCCCAATTGTACTTTCTTTTACCAAATTTACTCTCATAATCTCCACAAAAACTCATCCAATCTATCACAATGTTAGCATAAATACATAAATAATTCATAAAATGTTTCCCTTTTGCTTGTAGAACCCGCAAATGAATCATTCTGATCCTTAATTTACTACAAATAAACCAAAATGGCAAAATGAAAGAAAGATAATTTGAAAAGGAAAATGACAAAGCAAAAGGCAGTATCTGGGAGCTGACGACAGAAGAAATGCAGCCAATGCAACCAAACGTAATCAAGAGCTTTGATATCTTACAAAAAAAGCCATACCAAACAGTTCGCTTTGTTCCAAACCTCCCTCACAATAAGAAAGAAAATTTAAATCAATAAGTAGTAAATTAAATCAATTATTACCACAGAATTGTTGTGAAAATCCGTTTTGGAGGAGAACAGACATTATCTCCCACAAATAGTGATTGTTTTACAATTGTTACTCACATTAGAGTACTACGAATGTTTCGATGAATTTTTCACTATTCATTAGTATTGTCTCCTGTATTATTTCAGTAGTATACCTTTGGGTTCCAGCTCTCACACGCAACCAATCTTTATAAATGAGGGCTCTAAAGAAAGAGAATTTCACGGAGACTTGACGAATTTCATTTTGACTTTAAAAATATGGATGTTTTCCTTAAAAAAAACGCATCGAAATATTCATGTAAAATGCAACCCGCATCAGATATCAACCTATATCGGCAAATAACTCATAAACAAAGCGTTTTAGAGCCTTAAAAGTAAAATTTTGAGGCCGAAGGCCTTAAAGAAACGTTTTTCACACCATAGTCTACAATATGAGACATTCCGCGATCCATTCAAGTAACGTTTCGGTTCCACGCTTTAATACTATCAAGGCCACCTCAATATTTCAGTCCTTCCTGCTGGTAGAAATTTGTGTCGACACGCTTAGAAGGCTTAGATTTGACAATCTTTGTTTACGCTTTCTGTTAAGGCAGTAGTTTGTGCAGTCTGACGAGGTTTATTTGCATTATCATTAATTCAAAATTTGCTCTCTAGCAACAACTAGAAGTACTATTACAGTTGCTTGATACCTATACCTATGAAGATTGTTTCTTATGCGTGTAGTGAAACTATTCAATTAACGTTTTTTCATGGTCTATAAGTGCTGTGTACTTAATTGTGGAAGGATGTGGGTGTTCAGTGAAGAGTGAAGACTGTGTTTGTGTTTTACCTGTACCAATATTTTCGTTATCATTCGAAGAAATTTTCAAGTCAACGGGTTCAGACACGTAGCTTTCTCAAAAGTAAAAAGCTAATATTTTTGTGACTATCACGAAAAACTAAAACCTAATTGACAAAGAATATTGAATAATTACTTCAAATGTCTTTTAGTAAGTGTTGGGAATTGTTCCAAGCAAATTCTCCATGATATTGAATAAATATTTATTGAACATTTCTTTTACACATTAATTGCATTGTTTTTTATTTTTATTTGTAATTGTGTAAGAACATTGCAAGTTACCCATAGATTTTAAACAAATAAACAGGTTTCGTTAAGTACTTTCCCTCTTAGAATGAAAATAGAAAGATAGGGATGAGTGTGGGGTCTAACATGCGCGAGTTCCCGCACGGGTACGCAGATGTAGTGGGGGAAAACTTGTGCTATGGCACAACACAAAGAACCAAGTCTTTAAAGTAGCTAAAGTAAAATAGCGTGAAATAAATGGAAAACAAATATCAAAACGCGCTAGCCTACAATACTACGTGAATCGATTAAAAAACAACAAAATTTAAAATTATAGAAAGAATAGTGCAAGTCACCTGACAACTGCCAACGATCGCAGTCCAAACGCACGATTTAAATGTTGGCGGTATCTGGAAGTATGTACACCATCGCCCAACTGCAAACTCATATTGTAAATAAAACACCGTTTGATATTAAACTCAAGGTGTCGGTTCGTTAAGATATTAAAAATGCAAACATAGTTTGAGCAACATTCCCATTTACCGAACTGGGCTTACTAATGCCCACTAAATTGTTTCTAATGCTAACAAATGGTATTTAGTATTCAAAGGTGAAAACATTAGTTTGATTATTTTTTGGCTCGGAATTGTTTTTCTTGAGGTACGTAAGGACGCAGAAAATAATTCAATACTTTTTAGTAAACAAATAATTTTTCAATTTTCTCACCCCAGTAAGCTGGAACCCTGACTCTCCAAAACCCACTCGGTTCTTCATAACAAATCAAGGAAAGTTAAATAATATTGCAATGAGTCTGTTCTTGCCCGATCCGGTATTTTCGCACTACTTTACTTGGCTTTCTCAAGAGTAAAAACCTTTTCTATTATTTGACAATCAAGGAAAGCGAAAAGCTAACTCTCAAGGAAGATTGAAAAATTTCTTCAAATGTTGTTTTTAAAGAAGAATGAATTGTTCCAAGAACATCTCTCTATAATGTGGAATAAACTTTAATTGAAAATTTGTTTCAAACATCCATTGCGTTGTTATTTTGTTTGATATTCTGTAAGTACATTAGTAGTTCCTCTCCTTTATGAAACGGATAGACAAATGGATAGGGAAAGGGTGGGATTTAACATGCAAGAGTTCTCGCACGGGTACGCTAGTTTATTTATTTATTGGTCAAGAAACAGTAAAAACTGTATATGACGTGTGGGGAAAGAAATTTATCTGCGCACATTTTCTCGAGGGCCAGAATAGAAAAATAAAAAAATACACGAAAAAATGAATTTAGAAAATAATTATTTTAGAAAAATAAAAATATTTGAAAAATGTTTTTTCCCGAGTTATAGAAAATCAATTTCAACTGTAAATTACTACAAGCAAAAGGAGTGCTGAACAAAACGTGCGCACAGTGAAGCTACATTTACGTCCAGAAGCAAAACAAGGGGCCATCTCAGCATTTGCTCAATGGATCAGGGAAAATGGACAAAAACCTGATCGAGATGGGAGTCATTGACCCGGAAGCTGAAGTACATTACTTGTTACAGGCGTGTTAAATACTTTTTTAAAATGTATACAATGCAAACGTAAACTAATTCATTATATATCTTTGTTTTGTTACATTAAACATTATTTTTCTTTTTCACGATCAGTGTAGTCTCTAATTGTATAGAAACAGTTTTGCAGCAGAAAAGATTTTACTTTAAACTTAAATTTGTGTACCGACTTTAATTGTTTTATGTCATCTGGCAATGCGTTGTAAAGTAACGTACATATATTGTATATTGATTTCTTGTACTGAGCTGTTGATACTGACACTTGATTGTATTACCCAAGTAACATGAACATAGATGGAAAACATGATTCAGAAGCTAAGTTCCACATGCACCGTTGCTGGGGTTGCAGAATGTCCATTCTTCTTTCTTCGTATTCTTTTTCCTCTTCTCTCGTTTTTCTTTCACCTTCATTTTATTCGTTTTCTTTCTTATTCTTCTTACTTACTCCTCTATTACTTTACTCCTCTTCCTTCTGATACTTCTTCTCGTCCTCTCCTCGGAGTCCCAGCTAATATTAATGTCACATGACAATTTCAGTGATAGCTGCAACACGAAAACATGTAACGCACACATGTCATGCGGCTTGCCTAATAAAATAATTGACAGGCGCCAGCAATTTGCTGTGCTGATATAAGATTATAAACCTACTTTTACTTTCTCACATACTACATATGTAGTATAGAGAAAATTAAGTAATGCTGCTGCAAAAAGGTCTCAGGTATCAGATAAATATTTAAAGATAAATAACTTAATATGAGTTTTAAACTGATGATAATAACAAGAAAAACACAATAAAAATAATCAACAGACCAGTGATGGATAGGGGCGAATTTTCTTGCCGGACACCAAGAAGGTTCGGGTTCGATTTTCGGACAAACTCATGTGAAATTTGTTCCAACAAAACGTCTTTGGCTGCAGGGCTTGGCTAGTCGAACCTCTGTGAAGCTTCGTACACCCTGTTTGTCTATCTGTACTGGCTCAACAGCTACTGATGGGGCGAAGACGTGCCAGCGGCGTCCCGGCTTTGTGGCCATGGGTTTCGGATAAGTGTGGTTAGCATACAGACATCCACACGTCGTATTACGGTCTTCTCAACCTGAGAAGTGACCTTTGCCATTGTCACACAGCAACAGATACTGGGACATTGTAAGGAGAGCGCACACTATAATCTGCCCCAACCGGGGATCGAACCCATGATCGCGTCAAGGAAAAAGATCACGCTGACCAGTGAGCTACCCTTGGGGCCTTCCGAAACCCCATCACTGTCCCGAGTGCGTGTAAAGAGGCATGTACGAGACATGTGATACTACCTGGCAGTCCTCTTGATAACTGATTACCCTTACAGGCACCCCAATGTTAAAAATCAATCGTGAGGTCGTTAGTGACCTTGCTGTTAGTGCGACCTTAAAAGGAGAGGGTACTATAACACCGTCCAAGTTAAATTTTCTACTATTCATGTACCTTTTCTACAGAGGTTCTGGTTAAATAGAAAATTTACATATTTTGCACACTTAAGGATACAACTTTTGTTACTATTTTGACATTTTTTGTGACTATTAAAAATAATCAGTATTTTTTCATTTATAACTTCTGCTATAATTTTTTCAGCATTGTTTGGACAAAAATAATTTTTTAATATTTTTTATCCAAGAATGTCAATATAAAATATCAAATTATTGCCAATTATATAAAAATGTATCTTGTAAATTTTAATAAATTGCGAATAACAGTTTCTGAGAAACGGTACATTAATGATAAAATAAGTACATTTCTGACAAACGCCATCTGAAAAAATTAGTACTTGTCACTACTCTACTACAACATTCTTGCTTCATCTTCTGTGGAAAAAACCCATGCTATCACTGTGAAATCAAGAGCATGTTTCAATACTTCATTAACAGCCCAACATGCGTTTAAAATTACGACAAAAAAGCCATATTTGTTTGCAGTGTCAAAAGGGGGCGTGGCAGTAGGACATTTAAATAAGAATTATCGGTGTTTCCAGGTGTCGTAGAAGAAAAATATTAATCTTCCAGCGAGCGCGCTGTCGTAAATTTTACGACAATAGCATATTTTTTTGTTTTGCTGTCAACTCATTGTTGTCAAAGACTTCTGCGTTCTTGGTATTCCTTGCAGGTATCTTTAATGATGCATTCCTGTAGCCAGTGTTTAGTTTGCACGCTATATTTAGTATTGTATGTTTAGTATTGTATAATAATTTGGCCTAATCGAAATCTTCTGTAAAATATCCAGATAAAGAATTCATATGAACGAAAATCAGAATATTCTTCAAGAGCTCTCTGATCGGAGGAAGATCATGAATTGGATAGTGACAGTGACAGTAAACGAATGTTGAAAATATAGACGAGCATCAGAACGATACTGGATCGGAACAAGATCTTTTTGATACTAAATACCAACGTTTATCAACGGATATGTTTTTTGGTAGTAAATATCATTCTTAAATATTATAATGCGACATAAAATTCCATTTTTCTACAATTTCTTTGATTTTTTCAAGTCATTGAATGTCGTAAAATTTACGACACGCGCCTGATGATGTGAACGTTTTACGCGCGTCCGCTGAAGGTTAATATACTTGGAAAGAGCAAAGTTACTTATTTAACCCCAAAAGGAAATCAATAATATGACACTATTTATGGTATAATCCAAATAAAAAAATCATCGCCATCAGACGGTCGGACTCACCTCCTTGACGGTGACGTCGGTCTCCATGATGATGCCCTCGTCGGAGACGTCTTGCGCGTAGTAGTGGGAAAAGGGCGCACCGGGCAGCGGCACGGGCTCCAGGGAGCCCGACTTGCCGTGCGCTCGCAGCAGGTACGCCGTCCAGCACACGTACCTGCGCAGCGCACACGGCGCCACCACGCGACCGCTCAGTAACAGGTATGACATTTTTTAATTACTTTTTTAATTTTTTAAAAAGTTTGTGGCATCTTCGTCGATGCAAACGCGTCTCTAATCCCTTGTTGGGTAATGAGCACCTGGAGCGAGAGATGTGGCTCAGAGCATCAATTGATGTGTCACTGCAGTGTCTATGGCCTAAAGATCCTAGATAGAGTAACGACGGTGTCAGGATTTTAGATACTACATAGGGAGCTTGGTAGAGTTCTGTCTGGAAGAGAATTCTAGCGGTCAGCTGCTCGGTAGTTTTTCGCTGTTTCTCCGGTCAACAGCAGGCGAATGCCGGAGAAGTTCCCTAATAAACAGGCCGCGGACTGCATGCGATTGATTGTGTAAGGGATGACAAGGAAGAGGAAGGAGAGATCGCGCATGGTCCGTGCTTGCGGTTCAAGCTCTCACGGTGGCGGATTTTTGATTACTAGACAGATAGCTAAATCGAAGTCAGTCTCTGACTGGAGGTATTGTAGCGGCCGGTTGCCCTGATGGGTACTTTTTCGTGGTTCCTCTATTCAATACAAATTGAATGTAGGAGAAGAACATTAGCAAACCACGGTCCGCGCATGATCTTTGTTTTCTCTTCCTTGCTCATCCTATCCCCTTACTTACACACTCTTACATGCACCACACTTGCTCAATGTCAGGAGACCGGTCGGGAGCCTGGAACATGTTTGGGCGGTGCCTCGCTGGGGAGGTACCTGGAGGGGGAAATCCTCGAAGTCTACGTGTAGGTCGGCGCGGGATCTGGGCATTCGGGAGGAGGAAAACCACCATTTCCAGGCATAAAAAGATTCACTTCACTAATGGAACAGAGCATAGCAGTTCACGCTCCTGGCAACATCAATTGTTCAGTTAATCACTGAAACGCAAAACACACGATCAGAGCTGCCAATTACTAGGATTCTCCTTCAGTGGTAGCCACCCGTGAGTGAGGGGTCAGCTTAGTGGCCTCTGAACCCCCAGAGCGCGTGTTCGATCCCGGCAGAGATGCCCGGGTTTTCGAAGAGCGGAAAATCCACAGATGCCATGTCACTCGTGTGGCCTGTAAAATAACCCTGGCAGATGCCCGGGAAAATTGAATCCTCGACAATATCCCGCCCTAAGGAGATCTCACTTTCTCCCAAAGAGACAGATCGGATATAGTTAACTGAGATCGACATCTGGCGCAGAAAGTGAGAGTCAAATTCCAGACGTAGTAGGGGACCGCTCACGAGGTGCGCCTGCTCAGATACGGATGGTTCCCAGCCCACGTCGAGGTAAGCCTCCAAGGAAGCCAGGGTCGAAAATGTGGGTGCGAATCCCGTACGCAAATGAAAAAATCCTTAAGTGGTTGAATTAGATCTACTGTCTTGAACCCACTGTGAAAAAAGGCACTTTCGGACTCGAACCCTGTCCTATTTGTCAGAGATGCTGCAGAAACAATGGTAATGCTACCACTAAATATTGCAGCTGGGAGCTTGGCCGAGAAAACAGAGGGTCCTCGCATGATCTTTCAGTACTTATAACTCCCTACACTGAGTCACGATTTCAAGTGTAAAACTCGAGGTTGCAAATGCCCAACGAAGTTAAAATATTAAAATGTGGAGTGTAAATTATGTGAAAAAATAAGAAATATCTCAGGAAATAAGAATATTTTCTATTACTGCTGATAATTGAGCCATTGAAACTTAAATGCAGCTGATAAATCTTACTTCCTTAAGAAAAAGAGGCAGTATTGGTTCCTAAATAACGACATTTATGTTGTCTATAGTTTCGATAAAAAATCTGTTTAGCATTTATTAATTATATTCTTAATCACCTCCAGTGCTTGTGTGCAATAAATGAGCTTCACTAAGAGAGATATCCTGAAAATTTCTCATGTACATTGCTCTCTTAATTCTGCAACGCAATCGCTGTTCAAATCCGCATCTTTCGTTTCTTTAATTTACTTTGTTTTATTTATTTTTGTAATGCAGTTTTCAGCCCAGATCCGCCTGCTTTCAAACATGCAGTTCTTCTAGGAATTGATGGCAATCCTTTGTATACGCTACCACTATTTGGAGTGTGATTTGTATTATACTCCAAGACAGCCAAGAAACAACTGAATGCGGCCACGGAAACCTATGCTCTTAAAAAATATATTTTCAAACAAAAAATCGCTCCTTTTCTGCGGCTTTTTCTTTACTACGTATTGGTATATAAACAAAAACAATGCAATTATAAGATAGATGTTTATTTTGGTTGATTGTTAGTGATTCCGGGCATGACAACTACTAGGGCAATTAGTCCCGTACGTGTAGTGCATGTTTTGTTCGGGAGGTGGCGGTGGTCTTCCGCCGTAGTATGACGATTTCCGGCGCCGACTTACCGCCACCTAGCGGGGGATTTCCCCAACAAGGTATCTTCCAGCAGCGGGGCACCGCCGCGGCCGGGACAAGCTCTAAGCTCCCGACCGGTCTCCCAATGGGCGGTAGTGTAGTGAATGTTAGTGTGTGTGTAAGGGGTGAGGAGATGATAATGAAGAGGTAGGAAAGATAGCGCGCGGTCCGTGGCCCGTTTGTTAGGCTACTGCTCCGGCAGTCACCTGACAATTGATCGGAGAAACCAGAAACTGGGAAAACCACTGATCAGAGCAGCCGGTCGCTATAATTCTTGTCTAAACGGCGACTGAATTTGACCTAGCTGACAAGCTAGTGACGAAAATCCTGCCACCGCCGGGACTCGAACCTGGGGACCTCCCGGTCAGAGGGACTGCTGTGACATCGGTTGATGCACTGAGCTATCTCTCCCAGTGAAGGTTTATTTTGGAAACACAGAACTGCTTCTGCATACATGTCGGCAGAGAATCGCATCTTGAACCACTGTCCACCGGCCCCCGGCACCATCCCGTTCGCCGTTCCGAGGAATCGATAAGGTATTAGGGGTTGGCCTGGACCGCGTACGACTCTTGCCCCGCCTGCCCCCTTCCTCGCCCTTCGCGATTTCAACTTCCGCTTATTGCAGACCGCTTTCCGGGCCGCAAGTCAGAAGGAAGAGGAGGAGGACGACGAGAAGGAGGGAGAGCCTGGGAGAAACATTTTCGATTCACGGGCGGGAATTGAAAGGAAGTGCAAGCGACGGGTTCGCGAACCGGCTTTCGAACCGCGGGGCGCGAATTCGATGGAAATGGACGCACGTTGGAATTCCTTTCCCCCCTTCCGCCCACCCTTCAGCCTCTTCGAAGAGCGCGTTCCTCACAGATATTGTCTAAACCGGAAGTCACAATTCCTGTCTTGTCTCTGGTTCTGCAGGCGCGGGATACAATGTATCTCAACATGTTTAGTAACAATGTTGCCCTCCGATTTCGGAACGCACTCTCCTGTACTCTTGTGCTTTGCTAGATTTCACTCTGTTTTTACACAAAAGCTTTCGATTCACGGGTGGGAATTGAAAGGAAGTGTAAGCAGTGGGTTCGAAGACTGTACATAAAAAACTATACTTTTAATATAAAGGTGAGTAACGTAACTTTAGCATCTCCTGCAGGTTTTGAGCGATTGAAGTTATTGCAATGCAGTTTTTTCAGAAGTGCATGGAGGAATGGGGCTAATTGATATATGTAATCATTTTTATTTTATCTCTTGTATTTTACGAGATATTGAGGTAAGTTTTTTTTCAAGTGGAATTATATATTTTTTAGTCTATCACAACGAGCGTAAAAAGACAAATTTAATGATATATACTTGAGGTCTTTTTCTTGACGCGTGAGGGGCTGTCTTCTTGATGGAATATCTCGCGGCGTTTCGCGTCTTCTTCGGTCGTACCGCTAGATCTCGCATGATCGCGACCGTATCGAGCAGTGCTGGCGATTACGCGAGATCTAGCGGCACGACGGAGAAAGACGCGAAATGCCGTGAGATATTCCATCAAGAAGACAGGCTCTCACGGGCCAAGAAATAAAAACCCAAGTCTACCTATTGTCATATGTTATTCTTCTTTAGTCCTATCTACCATATAAGGAAGTTAGGTGACCCACGATGGGTTTTCTTGGGAAAGTATACTCAGGGTGGTTACCCGTTGCCTTCCCTGAGTCTTCGAGCCAGGCTTCTTTAGAAACCTACCTCCGACACGGGTCTGGGGACTTTATCGAGCAGGAGCGATCGCCTGAGATTTGGCTCTCACTTTCTCTGCCAGATGTCGTTACTACATCCAAACTATGGAAGTGAAATCTAGTTAGGGCGAATGTTGTTGGAGGGATTTAATTTTGCCGGGTATCCGCCAGGGTTCTTTTACAGGCCACAAGTATGACATGGCTGCTGTGGACTTTTTCGCCCTTCGAAAATCCATGCACCTCGGCCGAGAGTGAACCCGCGCACTGGGCGTTCAGAGGCCAGTAAGCTAGTCCCTCACCCACCGAGGCGTCTGTCATATGTTGAACAAACATTTTTTGAGTAATTTTGATTGTTTTGCAACATTTGTTTAACGGATATTTTGAACTGATAACAGTCCACCGCCGAATAATAGTATCCCTGTTAACGCGCAATCGGGCGAGGCAAGTTGAGCACAAAAAATCAAAATTATTCAAGAAATGCTTATCTGTTATAAAAAAGCAAGCCAGTTGAACGCTCTCATGCGAAGGTGTAGATGTTGGTGCCTCGACTTTCGTGTTAGTAAAAATGAAGGTGTTCTGCTAATCCAACATACGAAAACTGCGCGTTAATCCCTTGTGTATGATTTTTGATGTATTGAATGGTAGTAGTGGGCGCAAAGTACTACAGCCATCTAAACAAACTAAACAGATTAATTAAATTACAAAAATGGTAGTAGAAATCTTATTAATTTTATCAGTGAGGAAGTATATCAGCAGTAAGGAATTCAATGCGAGACAGTACGTTAGTTTCTCTAGAAACGGCAGCGTTTAAAGAAAGTCCACTGGGCCAAGTAGAACGAGGGCCGGGCATAAAGGTAATAGCACTGCCTTGTTGGGCGGCGACGACGAAGGCATGAGCACAGACTACGTGATGCTGGCGAGGGAATAACGCAGATGAAACCCATAATTTAGCAAAAAAGAATCAAATAACTCGGTCTGAAACATGGGGGCGGATAAATCGCAAAATATTGAACGCCCGCACGCTAAGAGTTGCCGTACGAATCACGTCTTAGGTGCAGTCGTTGATGCAATGGTTTTCGTGTCAGTTAAATGGAGGTGTTCTTGTTCTGATTCAACATCTGAAGACACGAAGTGTGTTAATACCTTGTGTATGATTTGGGATAAATCCAGTGGTATCAATGGGCACATAGGGCTACTGCCTTCATCTAAAAACTAAACAGATTAAACTCGTGATGCTATAGAATGGCTCAATTTCCCGTATTATTTTGCTATATCCATGTGTCTGGGCAAGCTACTCGGAACTGTCAGATACTCTTGCCAGGTGCCATCTACCTCCGCACAAATTAAATCTTTTTGACATTTTATTAATTTTTCGATTTCCTAATGATAGAACGGAAATATTAATTTTAGAATACTAGAGAACACTAAAACCTCGTTCTAAATGGTAATTTTCTTTGAAAATTTTGCACTAATTAATATAATAATGTGAACAAATCACCGCTAATGTAAATATTAACAACGTGAGAGACAAGTAAAAAAAATTTAATTTATTATCAAATTATGTTTGTAATTTTTGAAAAAACAAAAGAATAGAGCAACATGGCGCGTATGTCACCTTAAAGAATACATTTAGTACTATCCTTACCAAAAGATTAAGGAAAAAATTGGGAGTTGTTTTTGAGAAAATCTTGTTTTTATATTTTTTTAAAATTGCACATATTGCGCGAAAACAGCTAACATGTTCAAAAAAATGTACATGACAATAAAACAACTTCCTTGGTGAACTGTTGGAGCCAGCAAGCCTTATATATGTATTATTATTTCATAGTGTATTGTCTAAGGAAGCTTTTGCACATAATTTGTATCTTTATTTTGCCATGTTATGTTCAACTAGTTTTACTAGGACTCACTACGGAGTGACACCACCTGGTTGCCTTGTATTTTATGCCGTATTATGTTCAACTAGTTTTACTAAGGCTCGCCAGAATGTGACAATTCACGGACGCTTCCTTCAGGGTCTCTCCGCTGTCCCGGGCGCCTCTGCAGGTTGGGGCATGCTCGCGCCGCCCCCCTTACCCCGCGGCAAAATTACTCCCTGCAACTGCCAAACACGGGACGTGTGTTCTCACTCTCACTTGACGAACAAGGCAAATTCAGTTGGCTGGTATTCTCCTGCGTGGATAAACGTGTAGTGCCTGCGGTGTTCTGTGCCACTCCTGCGAACATTGCATCACATTGTCTCGCAGCCTATCAACCTCCCGTCTCGTATCACAATTTCTGAGTGCCGAACGGAGGAACTATATCTTAATTAGTGGATAATTAGTCGGCCAGAGACTTCCTTAGCGGACAGATACCGTCGTGCTCCGCAGTGTTTCTGTGCCAACGTACGTGAGCAGTGTATCGCATTGCCTCACAGTTTATCAACCTCTCGTCTCGTATCACAATTCCTAAGTCCCGAGCGGATGAACTATGCCTTAACTAGTGCATAATTCAACCAATTGTGCAGATCGCGACAACGTACACTTCGCGTTGCTCACGTGGCCGCTGTACAAGTTCACCATATGAACACGTCGCCGAACTTATTAGCTGTTCCGTTTAAACCAGTTTATCACCTCTATGCTGTATGTAGCTGTCGTCTGTGGCCTCCCTGCATTGACACGTGCCACCAATATTCAACAAGTTTATCCCCTGCACGCTGTGCGTCGCAGTGGCACGTGGCCTGGTTACTGCAATTACCACGAGGCCATCCATCTCACCAGCATCGCATGCGGTATCCAGACTGATCGCTGGACTCTTCACCCTTAAACGGGCCTGGGTTCATCACCAGTCCGTAATCAGCTATTATCAACTTCAACGGCAATGTATTTCACCAACAGGTGGTTTTTTAAGCAGACTTTCCAGGTGTACTTTAACTGTCTGCATCAGCAACATTGTAAGCAACTTAATTGCTTCAACCCATAATAATTATCACGTTGCTAATTGTATTATTTTTTCCTTTTACTTAATACATGCATTAAATTTATTTAGCCTTTTATTCTACCAATAACATTAAAATTAATCATTTTCCATGCAGTTCTGGGCCTTCACCAAATGCCCAGGTGGTCTTTCGAAATTAGAATTAAGAACTAGATATAAGTAAAATTAACTTTAGGCCGAGCTCCAATAGGAATGTTTGGGATGGTTCAAAATGTAACTACCAAAAGTCCACTGTCCTCAAATCGCCCCAATCTAGAACAAAGTTTATTTGAAGGAAGAATGTCTATCTTCAATATTGCAGTTGTAGGAAGACTCCGAAAAAAATCAAACTTTTCCAATTTTCGAAAATTCAGAGTTAAACATGAAAATCGGGTCTATGCCACCTTAATAAGTGTATTTTACTCTACTCTTACAAGAAATTTAAAGAAAAAAATTACAGCTGTTTTTGAGAAAATTTCGAAAATGTCCGGGTGGATTCATGGAAAGTAGCCCCAAAAATTAATGAATATTTTTCAAAATCTCAAAACTTCGACTAGAGCCAGATGAACAGGAGTATCTTCAATTTGGAAAAAATCTACGAATAGTTTAGGCGCTAGTATTGTTCACATACACAGGACAAACGGACAGACGGACGGATGTTTTGCTTTCAATTAGTTTTTCGGTATCAAGGACCCACAAAATAGGGATTCTGGCTGCACTAAGTGTTAGGGCATTTTTTTCTTAATTTAGCAACTGAATTTATCCACATTTTTGTTACCAGGGCCCTGTAATAAGATTTTTTCTGCCGAAAATCCACCGTTTGTTTGCGCAGCATTACATAACTTTTCCTATCCTACGTATTTTACTCCGTATATACGTACGTATACGGGAAAGTAAAAACTACTACAAAAATAGGATATAAATTTTATTACTTTCATGTGGAAACGTATAGTAGCAGCACGATATTCATTGCGGGACCATACAATAGTCTCCCGGGCGTTACACGTAGGCCCACCAGGGCGTGTCGCCCTCCGCGCCGTGGTGCATCAGGGGACCGAACTCGGGAGCGGGCATGAAGAGAACGGCGCCTTGGTGCACGGCGATGGCGAAGGCCGCGCCGCCGATGTTCTGCCACCAGAGGTGCGCGGCGTCGGGGGCCAGGTCGCCGGCGAACTCTGGCGGCGGCAGTTCGAGTCGCCGGCGCCGCTCCTGGCGCTCCTCGCGTATCACCGCCACCACCACCAGCGTCAGCGCCAGCAGCAGCAGCCCGCTCAGCTGCGCCAGCGACTTGCGCTCCGACTTACTACGCAGGGGGCCAAGGTCTTTGTTTGAATTAAGCTGCGAAAAACAGCAGCCCGCTCAGCTGCGCCAGCGACTTGCGCTCCGACTTACTACGCAGGGGGCCAAGGTCTTTGTTTGAATTAAGCTGCGAAAAACAGCAGCCCGCTCAGCTGCGCCAGCGACTTGCGGTCCGACTTACTACGCAGGGGGCCAAGGTCTTTGTTTGAATTAAGCTGCGAAAAACAGCAGCCCGCTTAGCTGCGCCAGCGACTTGCGCTCCGACTTACTACGCAGGGGGCCAAGGTCTTTGTTTGAATTAAGCAGCGAAAAACTAACTGCATGTTTTGATAATATCTAATCCTAATGTTTTTGTTGCGCTGAAACTGAGGATATGTCTGTTTTTCTGTAACATGTAAGTGTCAGCCTCAGCGTCAGCAAAAGATGCCCGCTGAGGTAACACATCAATTTGCGCTCCGATCTTCTGAATGAAGCTGCGAGCTCGGGTCTCTACGATCATTGATCGAATTACACTAGACTGCGACCACGAGTACGAAACGGAAGGGTGGTCACTTTCTGGAAAACTAAACAATGGAAAAGTCATAAATTTATTGATTGAAAACGCTAAAAATATGTCAGAGGATTTATAGAAGTTAGAGAAAGGTTTTTGGTGATTATAATTTCTTTACGTAGATTCCAACCATTAACTATCATTAAACCATGTTTATTTTAGTCTCATTAAATATTTGTTAAGCAACTGTAGTTAACTTTGTGTTGATGAGAAATTAGAGAGCTGACTAATAAGTACTAAGTGTTTCATACGGTGATGAGTCTATCTCTCTCACAAAACATGAATGTAAGAAAATCTGAAACGACACCGAGTGAAACGTTCGGAAACAGCGTTATAATTTCGCCGATTCAGTTCGATCGTGATGTGTTGTATACATGCACATTCGTTCACTATGCTATCAAAAATATCTAGTCATGAAGTATGTGTAATTAGTGCCACGCAGTGCCTGGCCAATGCACGTGAAATGGTGACTGTACACTTTGGGGCCATTTAGTGAATTGCGTGTGAAACTAATTACGAAACTTTTGCCATTTTGGCATCGACAGTGTGTTCACTTTTCAGTAACGTACTGCGTAACTCTCAACATGTATGCTGATGCATATGCGTGAGATGCTATCAATGATATCAATCATGTACGTAGTGATTTACTAGTGCATCGTCATTCATGTTCTGCGCCTGAGATTATTACGCAACTCGGACATGCGTGCCGACCCGCCTCGCTCCCAGTCTACTGACGTGGGCGCAACGCCGGGGTCATGTCTTTTTGGCTACAAGCAGCGGCGTATTTGCACGCCACCATCACCAAATTTAAGTGTACTATACGTTCCATTGCATTTGATTTCAGCTACATGAACTGTAACGTTTATTCAAAGCTGCTTATCCTTCATTATCTATAAATTCAATGCTTATTTGCTTTAATGTCAATACACCTACGGTTTTTTACATGTCAGTATTATCAATTTTAAGAGTACACCTACGGTGTTGTCATTTAGTTGCTCTCCTACGAGAAGATATTTAGTTAATTTATTTTGTGTAGTGTTATTTAAGATTTAATTATATGTCTTAAATTCAATCACATTTACTGAATCACCCTCCTGTTCTTTCGGCCCTCAAGCGATCAAGAAGCTTACCTATTCATGAGCGCAACGACAAGTGGAGAGGCAGGCGCTAAAGGCGCGGGTGCGTGTAACCACGACAGCGCGTGGCGCACCTTCAGAGACTTCAGCGAACGGCTAAAGCTCGCAATCGACCGGAGCATGTAGGTCATTCAGATCCCAACAACTGTGCAGCCAACTGATGCAGTCACACGCCGCCCTTCCAAGGAGAAGCACACTATTCAGAGGAAGAAGAATCCAGTGCATAAGATGATGGAGTACATGATGGAGTTGCAGTTTAGGTTCAAGTTCCTTTTCTTTTAGTGTTTGAATGTCATAATGAAGGGAATTTATTTCTATCTCTTTTAGAGAATGTTAAAAAATGAAATATAGTTTTTATAGCTGTGTCAAAAACAAAATACAAATAATTTTTAAAATGTTCACACCAAAATTTAAGTATAATGTTATTTCAGATGACATAAAACGGGAACGAGGAAGATCTTTTGAGACTTATATAGAAACCAATTAGAATACTGCTGCTTGTTACATCAGAGTTTTGCCAATGAACGTCATAAAGAGGAAGTTGAGAGTAAAAATTCTTCAATATTATCCAACTATATCTATGAGAGGAGTTCATATTATTTATGAACCTTTTTCATAACTTTTACATTCCAATGTTTAATTTTACTTTACAGACAACATTTTTGGTGTTGTGTTAAAGGTATTAAATTAAATAATAAATAACTGTTGAAACCACTGAAATGATAAATAAATTAAAAGAAAATTGAAGGAAAGTTTCTGAACAACCACTATAAACAAAATGCAATCGGAGTTTGACAAGATGTCACCAACCTTCTTGATTAACTCTTGAGAGATGGTCACGTTTATTCGAACTTAAAATATATATATGTAAGTCTCTAAATATCATCTTTGTTCTCTATTTTCTGGCCTTCAAGAAATTCAACTATTTTTCAAAACAGATTATTAATTTTGGAACAATTAATTACAGGTTTGCGTTACCGTAGTTATTTTTTAACAATGTTTCAATTTATGGTGAATATAAACTCTAGCTTCAGAAATCGTATGCGTATTTCACTGGGATAGCAGTGATAAGACAAAATATATTAAAAAACATAGGGCAATTTAAATGTGGATAAATATTCAAGGATAGTAAAAGTGTTAAACACAAGAGTATCCAATAAGACTCGCAAACGTTGAGAATGACAAACGTGTCATTTATAAGGGGATAATTTCTTTCTACTTCACCACTATAAACCATGTAATGAAATTGACATAATTCATTCTTAAATAGTAAAGTCATTACTGACTCATACATTGACTTTCTCTCATTAATTTGCTCTTCGGATGCACCTTTTAAAAGCCCTTCGTGTTAAATTTTATTAAAAAATCATTATTACTATAATTATTATAATTCCTGTATTGTAATTCCTATACTCCCGGACAGCGAGGGAGCTAATAATTATAAGTTTTTAACTATTGCAATCTAAGCGTTTTAAGTACTACGTATTATATTTTCCAAATAATACTACTGACATTTTCTGCACATACTTGTACACATAAAAATTATGATGTACCACGTTTTTTATATGGTGTTGAACGGTTAAAAACTCAAAGTGTAGTGAATGAAGTTTACTAGCATGATGGATGACATTATTGATGATTTAACGTTTGTGTGCTATATGTAATTCTTTTTCAAGTGAACTGAAAAGTATGTATATACAATTCACAGACGTAACAATAGTTCCGATGTAAGATATATTAAAACTATAACAAACATGAGAAGGAGGACATTTCTTCGACGTCAAGCTACCAAAACATAAAAATAATAAAAAGTTTTCTTCAGCAAGTGCGAACAACATAGCATAGAGGGTATGCAACCCTAAATACAGACCAGTATTCTGGTTCAGAAGAGGAACGTATACTATTTTATCTGCGGTAGGAGTGTTGCCACGATGTGCAGGCGGATGCACCCAGAACATCTACGTGTTAGGGTTGAAGGTTAGCGTCCCGTGAAACCAATGGCTGGAAGCGGAGTAGTAAGGACGCGAGGGCTGGGTTCGGCCGGTCGGTTGGGACGGCTGTTCTGATGGAGCCGCTGAGGTACCGAGGACGTCATCAGCGTCGGGGACGTCGAGAAGGCCAGTGGAGGCGGGCAGGCGCAGGCGACAGGGGAATTCGGAGCGTCGAGGTTGTCGGGGTGTGACATCGGGGTGGTGGTTCGAAGGCTGCTCCGGCGTACCGAGTTCGCGAGCTGGCAGAGCGCCTGGCTGCGGCTGTAATTAGGAGCTCGCCCCGGGGAATTGGAGGAGTCGGCGTCCCCAAACGATGGCGATGCGCCGCGTCGGCCGGCGGAGAGGGTGGAGAGAGAGGATGCAAGAGCGATTGGGAAGCAGCTGCTGAAGACGGACCGACGGTGCCAGTTGATTTGATGACGTCGGTGTCAACAAAGAAGGTTGTGCGCGTACGACTTCAAAGAAAAAATGTGAAGGAATGTATTTATTTTCGAACCCAAATTATTAGTTATTTCGAAATGACAAAAATTATATTTTAAATCCATTCTAATAGAGAATACTGTAGGGAAAATCCAGACCAATATGTATGAATGAAACTCGGGAAAACGGAATACTTGTTTTGAAACCTTTAATTCCAGGAAGGAGACGTTAAATATCTTGTATCTATTATCTTTTATATTATTAAATGAAAATATAAATTAAAGAAAATTATGGTATGTACTTTCTATTGGGAGAAAAGTTCGGTGTATTAAAATAAAATAATTATAAAATACAGGTAAGGTTCGCATTTATCCTATCATCACGATTGTCTCAAAACTATGCTTAGATTTCGAAGCATTTGAAGAAAAAAGTGGCTGAAAATCGATTTTTCAATTCTGGAATCATTTCCTCTTTTTGGAGAATTAAATATTTCGAATGTTTCAATTGTATATCAATGTTGTCGGTGAAGTTCTGTGGCTGAGAAAAAATGCTCGGAAGGCTAAGAATGTATCCTAAACACGTCAAACAAGATGTTTTCCCATACAAAATTTTCAAAACTTCTACTTTATAAAGGAGTGTGCGGTCATTGGTCAACAAAACTTCTATTTTAAAACCATGGGACAACTGGAAAGCACATACATATTCTCAATACAGTGCGAGGTCTAATGCACTAGCTGTTGTATGTATTTGTATCTATTTACAACACATAATCTTTCTGAAATTCAGTACGAAACGTATTTCCAATGATTGGATACTTGCAACAATGTAGTCACGAAACATTGTCGAAGAGGTAAACAAACTCTTGTATATTAAAAAAACAATTTATCTTTCCAATATAGTGCCAGGTCAGCTTTACTAGATGCATTAAGTGTAGTTTTCTCAAATGTTGAGTTGAGTTTCTCTACAATAGAATTAGAGGCAGAAACATTTTCCAAAACAAGAATTTTAAGGAAATTTTCTTAAATCTCAAGGGATATTTTTTAAAAATTTCTTATTAATTTTCAAGTAAGTCGAGGAACAGTTTTCTAAAAAAGTCATCATTAGAATAAAAAGGGATTTAATTGAAAGGTTCATGTGATTAATAGATATTTATGTAACAAGTCCTCTAAAATAGTCTTTAAGGATGAGGCAGGAAGGTTAACTGTGAGGCGAAGCGATAGTGCAGCCGAGTGGTTAACCTTCCGGTCGAATTCTTAAAGACTAATAGAGGACGTGTTACATACAATATTTTTTGTATTTCTAATTTTTATAGTTGTTCAAAATAAATATTTAACCTTTTCATGAGTTAAGAATTGCCATTACTCTTGATGTTCTGTAGGACGGATTGTTGAGACAGATTTTCGGTACTGTTTTCAAATAACAATCGCAGTGCGCGGAGGGGACAAAAGGACAAAGGGGGACAAGTGGGACAGAGTGAAGAGACGACGAAGAGTGCAACGGGACCCCTCTGTAAGTACGAGTAATTCATTAATAACTAATCAGAAGATTTACCAAAGTAATCTTCGCTTTGTCTGTTAGTAATTTACCCGAATTTTTCTTCAAGCTTGTTTTTCCTCCATTTCCTACTAGAAGCAGTTTTTTTTAAAAGAAAGAGGTCATTCCATTTTGATTGTCTGCGCGAGATGCTTTTGTTTCTTTAGATTGGATGAAGAAGCGAGTATGAAAAAATATTTTTTGGATACATTATTATTAATATTATTACTGTCTTCATTATTTGGTATATCATTTTTATACAATCATTAACCACATTACTTAATATATGTGTAATATTTCTAATATTATGAGGCATCTCTGAGAACTATTAGTGGCCACAGAGTGAACAATGCACCCGCTATAGTCTGTGTGGACACATAATGTATGCATTAGAGGTACATAGATATAGTCTATGGTGGACACAAAGTGTGCCGATAATCGATACCAGCGCAACAAAAGAGCATCGCGTGTTAAAAATGAAGTGGACAATTTTGGACTTTTAGGGTTTGTGAGAAATTGTACAGAAACTGTGACTATTCAAGTAAATAGAGGCAATGTCGTGGAATATTATACATGTTGTTTGAACACGATCGGTTAGCGGGTTCGCTTAAAATCACAGAAAAACGAGTTCGGAAAGAGAACCATTCGTACGTTCCAAGAAGCATCAAACCGGAATTTATTAAAATTTAAGAAGAAACACTGAATTAAATAATGAGAGATAATGGGATTCATTGGAAGATAATTTCGGCCGAATTTAGAACTGGGTTTCTGAATTTTTAGAACACTGGGGAAGGTATTATTAAATAAATATTAAAACGTAAGAAGATGATGAAACAAACGAAGACATGTTGCATAACGTCAACGTAGAAATCCACGATTTTCGGCTATAAATATTTAGAAAACGGCACTTTTAACAAGATAATCATGACATTGGATGCATGACGAAGCGAATGAACCCGAAACCCGTTCGAAACTCTTAAAATTGCACATTTTGAGAAAATTTTCTAGGACGACAATGAGAATAAGCGAAAGAGTGTGGTCGGCATTTTTTTTGAAAAACAAAGGTGTTGTGTTAAATCGACGCAAGTTTTTGAGACAGTTGGGTTCTGAAAGCCGTGGAAAGCACATCGAATTCACGTCGGTCCGATTCAAAATTCATAATTATTTTTGGGACTTGTAATTTTGTTGTGGTGATCGAGCATTCAGTTAAGAACTGTGAACGTGTAGTAAAACGGGACGTATTCGTATTGAAGACAGAAGAAGTTCATGTTATTTTGTTAGTGATTTTTCAATGGAACATTCTGGAAATTTATGGGATTTTCCACGGAAGGAGATTAATTGAAGAAGACGAGCCGCACGAGATTCAACAGACCCGACGGCAACGCACGCGAGGAGGCGCGTGTACATCGAGGGAAGTGGCAACGGCGCGGTTCTTCAACAACAAACGCAGGAAAGTGGCGCATCAGCAAACGTTCGCGACGTAATTCATGAATCCAAGCTGGTTTCGCGATTTTTAACAATAATGTGAACAGTAATGGAGATTACGGAACTGAATAGTCAAAAGTAACATTAATCCAGATAAGAACGATTTAACAAATACTAAGCAAGGATAATTAATTTCATTTTTTGTGTATTAGTATAGAATAAGTACGTACGTACGAGATTTTGCACAATATTAATAAAATTCAATTGCTACAAGGAATTCCTTTAATTAATTATCATTCATGATCAGCTGGTCAATGATAAATAAAGATTAGCATAAGAATTAATTGTGATTTATAAAACAGAGCGAATCGTAACAATCACGCCAAGAGCACCTATATTAAAATTTACATTGTTGCCGCAGTTAAAAGAAACGCTGATTAAAGTTTCGTTTTCATGTTTAAAAGGAAACACCGTGTTTGATTTCAGTAGCATATTTCCTGGAAACTGTTGTTGTTTTGAATGTTGTTTTCAGCCTGGTCCGTACGGAGGCACCCACCGCCCACGACCCATAAATTTTTGCAATCACGGGATTTAGCAGAGTAATATTCGGTAGTAACGTCAGATAGATAGAGAATCCAGAGGAAGTCCCGTGGGTACTTTTGCATTGGCAGCCCCGTGTGGGGCACAAAAGGGGGAGTACTTTTTGCAATATGACTAGGTCCAAGACCTTTAAGCAATTATTACTAGGACGTTCTAACCTTTCGAATTATGGTATTCATTTCAGATGTAATAATGGTTCATTTAGCGATGAGTATAATGATGTCAGAAGAGAAGTACGGATTTTGTAGAATTGCCTGAAAAATTAAAAGGGATGTTACTACTAGTAAAATAAAAGAATGAAAAGACAAGGTTTACGAAAGAGTGGGTTCTCAAAGTTTGTCGTTTACTGAATTGAAGCTTTAAAGGAATGCTTAGAGGAAAGAAAATTGAACTACGATGAAGGAATGTAAATAGACCAAGAAAGTGGTATGCTGAGAAATGACATTGAGCTGTTTGTGATAATTGAAGAAAACGAAGTGTCAGAAAGGGTTGGATTGTCAGAGGAGAGTGACGACAGAGGGGAAAGGTAGAACATAAAATGAAAAAAAAGACAATGACTGGCATACTATCTCTGATATTAAAGCAGAGAAGTTGGTCATACTAAAGAATTGAAACCAAGACTGGGAACGAAGTATAAGAAGATTCAGGGAAACCCAGAGCAGTCGAAGTTTGGTAAGGGTGTTTCCATAAACTTTATGCCCTTAAAGTTTCCTTAGGGTTGAGTTCCACTCCTTATTGTTCCTAGAACATGTACTAATTGTTTCTATTTTATCCCGTGGGTTTAATTACTCGACTCGCTCCTTCATGCTAAGCGAAGTTACTCCATTTAGAATAATTTACTGCATTCCGTGCAACAGAGCTACTTTGAAACGGACTGCACTACAAGCATTAGACAGACATGTACGTATGTCTGTGCCAGAATCTAAGAAAGTACAAACTGTTTAAGTAGTAAGTAAAATAACTTTTTGGTTAGAGAAAAGTAAAAAGTAAAACAAAAATCGAAAACAAAACATGCCAAATACAATTTTGTTATTTAAGTGGGGTATTATTATTTAAACAATGCAAAATATAATATTGTACAAAAATATGCAAAGAAAATCTAGATATTTAAGGAGGGTCAGATAATACCCTGGATAGTTTTCACCTTACACTTTTTCATAATGGATTCTGTTTTGATGATGTTGAGATGTGTAGGTGCTTGTGTTCGATCTGTTTTGTAGTAGAAATCGAAGGAAAGATAAATGTACTGTTATGACGATGATACCGCATTCTCTTGGCTAAGCTGGAATGTGGATGTAGTGGTCCTGACCAACACCATCTAGACATACAAGGCCTGAGCAGTCATTCACGATGGATACCTTAGAAGGTCATACAAACTGAAACGTGAAGTAAAATTGTAATCGCCTGACAAAAATATATAACGCATTACACTAGCAAATAAGAAGAAAAGAGGTTTACATTCTTGAGCTGGAAGACCAGATTTGTCAAATCTTGATCAGGCGTAAAAAAACTGCATACACTTTCTATTAATACTGTTATCATAAGAAAAGTATATCTGTTCTCCCAATAAACCAATATACAATATACTTTTTTTCAAAATATTTTGCAAACTCTGATTTTAAATGCATCTCATACATCATGAGAGTCACTAACTTAACACTATCACTAAATATATGTAAGTACTAAAGTACCCTTGCGAGAACTCTCGCATGTTAAATTTCACCTTCTTTCCTTTTCCATAATACGAGAAGTTGTTAACGAAAAAAAATAACGTTAAAAAAACGTTAACGTTAAAAACATTTTGCTGCATAACTGTTTCTATACAATTCGAGACTATACCGAGCATCAAAAAGGAAAGTAGAATTAATTTTAACAATGATAGTTAATGTAATTATTTATCATTTGGACTGTATAATTCTAAAGAACCTGTAACAAGTATTGTACCACAGTTTCTGGGTTGATGGCCCCCATCTCGATCAGGTTTTTCGTCCAGTTTCCCTGATCCTTGAGCAAATGCTGAGATGGTCCCTTGTTTGCTTCTGGACATAAATGTAACTTCATTATTTGTGCACGTCTTCTGAATTTCAGTGGGAAATATAGTTATTCAAATTATCGTTTTTCATATTATCGCGGCAAAAAGTATTATTCTTTCATGAAGAACATGAGGGTTCAGGGCAGAAATTTATAGCTAATTTACCTTTGAAAATATATTTTATTATATAGGAGCGAATATTTTGTCAACAAAACTCGAAAAAAACTCTCTCTTCTGTATTCAAAATTCGACTAGAATATGGTTTAGGATAGAGACCACAGAATTATGAAAACGTGCACAAAATTCACTTCTCCCCATAGCTCGTCATACGCAGTTTTTAACTGTTTTTGACGTAAATAAATAAATAAATAAATAAATAAATGTTTATTTATTTAAAAAATGTAAAAGGTAATATGAAAAGTACTTAAAGAATTAAAAAAAAAACAATAAAGAACAATGAAGTCGATGACTGGATACTACAGAAATAATATACTAACTTATACTACTGAATATTCTTACTAATATTCCTTTACTACTGAAATAATATAGGAGAGGACTTTGTGTAAGATAAACAACAAAACATCAGATGACGTAGCAGCATCTGGACCACCGTATGCTGTACCAACTATATTTACACCTATTTTCAATGATTAATCAATCGATCTGCTTACCAATGAATTTAACTTGCTTGCATGTTTCATATAGATATTTTATTAATCTGCTCAAAAGAGCACATTACAGTTTTAAATGCACTAGGAGAATAGTCCTCATAGTTTTATTGCAAATGCTTCAAAGTGTCCAAGATGTAAATTAATTTGTTGAAATTACTAATAATTCTAGAGAAAGTATCATTTCCCAGCTTTTTCAATGCAATATCACTACTGAACATGCTGACTTGAAAATTTCACCAAATTACACCTGATAAAGAAACTACTGGCACAGTTAAAACAGAATCCAGTCCTTACAAAGCACAGTCTTCACTCTTCATCGTTTACAATCTTGCATTCTTTGCCAATATTGTTTCTTTCTTTTTTGACGAAGAACATCAAAAGGTGTAAGAGCTCTCATTCCATCATAGTTTGATTTGCTTTCTAAGGTTTCTGATAATGCCCTTCTCAAATTTTCTTAAGCCTTCTACCTTATCTTTTGGATTCACACGCAGAACACCCTGGCAATTTCGTGCAGATGGTTCCTTCCTTGAGTCTCGGCAGTCTCATAGTACACTATGGCTCCTTTCGTGACTTTTCATCATAGCATAAGGACTTGCAGCGAATTTCCCTTTTATAAAAAATGAAGTGCACCCACCTTCAAAGAAATGAGACCGAATAAACAAGGTAAAACAGTTATTTCTCTTAAATAACTTATGTTAGGTCTTTAAAATTAATCACACCAGAAAAAATAGTATTGTGAAAGAAATTTAGGCCTAGGCTTTCATCAAATTTTATTTTTAATTCATGATTAAAAAATCTCCTTTGGAACAGCCCTCTCCATGAATGTATATTGACTTAAATTAGCAGAGTTTGAAATTTGAAGACTGAGCGATAAAAACAAACAAAACGATTTTGTATTAGAATAACATGAGCACTTAGTGATTAATCATACCAAGTGCATGAGTACTGTAGGTTATGTCATAAACTTTTCACGGAAACAAGACTGTCAATACTTACATTAGATACGCCTCAGGAAGTGCTCTTGTCACTGACACTTTTGAACTTCAAATCGTGCATGAGGCACTATTTAATCAATTGAAGATATTTTGAAAATGTCGGGAGATTGCAGCAAACCTTAATATAGGTAAGCGTGAACATTCACTCCTAATGATTCGCTAAATATTTGGTGGGGAGCCTAGAGAGAGAGAAAGAGTGTGGATAAAACGCTTAACGTTTGTTTTCCTTTTTTTCGATACCAAGACAAACATATGTCATACATTGCAAATCTTAGGTGATTGCGTATCTCTGATACATTCAGAAACTGAAAAGTACCAACACATAAAATGATGTATGTTTCTGTTGGTTTCCGCCAGCAGCAACAAGAAGCACCGACAGAAACATACGTAAATGTACGTATGGTTGTGTGCGTTTGTGTTCTTTCCAGAGTACTTTTGATTGGCCATTCCCGACTCAGAATGTTAACCCTAAACTCTTGATGGATGCTCTTTTTTATTTTTTAAATTTTGGTAATGTTGGTTGAATGCAAACCCACATGCATCTATACTGCGATTTTTCTAACTCTGCCCCTCTAGGCCCGTCTTCACTGCGGAATATGTCACGGTATTTCGTGACGTTCTCAGTCGTGCCGCCAGATATCGCATGATCGCGACCTTATCAAGCAGTGTTTGCGACTTCTAGCGGCACAACAGAGAAAGACGCGAAATGCTGTGACGCGAAATGCTGTGAAATGCTCTGTAGTCCATCGTGGTCACAGGGGCTTCAGGGGCATAGTTAGAAAAATCGCACTGTAGGTATGACGAACTGCGTGCCAGGGATGCAGGAGAGAGGCATGGTCGGTGCGGGACCGGCGTCTGTCAGCGTTGAAAGTCGTGTGGGAAGACGGTTTTACGGTTTGCAAGCGCATCCGGAGCGAGCATTGCGTTGCGAGCATTCCGCTCGACTCCGACCTGCGAGTATTTGCGATGGCGCGCCCCGTCGCCATGGAAACGGCCGCCGCCGCCGCCGCCACGAGGAGGCTGGCCGGCCGCCCCCGCAGCGCCGTCGCCGCTCGCTCACCTCTTTTCGAGAGATCGATATTACGCGCGAGCGCTCAAGACTGCGGCCGGAGAAACCCCGGGCGGTCGAGAAAAGGCCCCCTAATCCCACTTGTAGGGTCGCAGCATTTGTCATCAAAGAGAGTTGCTTTTAACGTTACATGAACACATACTGATCATTTGGTTCTTTGCGATTATGGTTTTGCGTTCAGTCGAGGTTAAGATAAACTACAGTTGATACTGAATTTCTAGAGATTTAATGTACAGAATAATACTTTGACTTGTCAGATTTTATTTTTTCCTATCACATATTTTTGCAAACAAAACTGAATATTGTAAACATCTTTTTTATGAAAGGTAATTCAATTACTACAATTACTGCTGTTTCCCTTTAGATTCGTGATATGAATCTTCTATTCTTTACGTAAACCCACGTGATACCACACTTGTTATGGAAAAGGGTGACACAGTGTCATTGCGTTCATTCTCGCTTTATAAGTTAGAAATAAAGTATAGACTAGCGTACCCGTGCGAGAACTCTCGCATGTTAAACCCCACTCTTTCCCTATCCATTTGTATATCCTTTCCATTAAGAAGCAAAGTTGTTAATGAGACGTGTCTATTTGTTTAAAAAATGTATAAGTGTAACTTCTAATGTGCTTATACAATACCAAACAAAAATAACAGTGCAATTGATATTGAAAGCAAATTTTCAATAAAGGTTTATTCAGCATTATAGAGAGATGTTCTTGGAATAATTCATATTTTTAAAAACAACACTTGAAGAAATTATTCAATCTCACTTGAGAGTTAGCTTTTGGCTTTCCTTGATACTCACAAAAATAATAGAAAAGGTTTTTACCCTTGTGAAAACAAAAGTAAAGTATGCGAAAATGCCCGATCGGGCAAATACAACCCTACTCTTTTCAATATTATTTCACTTTCCTTGATTTGTTATGAGGAACAGAGGGGGTTTTGGAGAGTCAGGGTGCCAGCTTGCTAGGGGTGCGAAAATTGAAAAATTATTTGTATACTAAAAAGTATTGGATTATTTTCTGCGTTCTTACATACCTCAAGAAAAGCAATTCTGAATCCATAAATAATCAAACTAATATTTTCACCTTTGAGAATTAAATACCATTTGTCAGTGTTACAAACAATTTAGTAGGCATTAGTAAGCTCACTTCGGTACATGGGAATGTTGCTGATGTTTGCATATTGAATATCTTAACTAACCGACACCTTGAGTTTAATATCAAACGGTGTATTATTTACAATATGAGTTTGCAGCTGGATGTTGATGTACACACTTCCAGACAACGCCAATATTTAAATCGTGCGTTTGGACTGCGATCGTTGGCAGTTGGCGTGTGAGTTGCGCTATTCTTTCTATAATTTAAATTTAGTTGCTTTTTTAAATTAATTTACATAGTATTGTAGGGTAGCGCATTTTGATTTTTGTTTTCCATTTATTTCAAGCTATTTTACTATAGCTAATATAAAAAGATTGTTCTTTGTGTTGTGTCATAGCACAAGTTTTCTCCTACTATCTCCGCGAACCCGTGCGAGAACTCGCATGTCAGACCCCACACTCACCCCTATTCTTATATTTCCATTCCAAGAGGAAAAGTAGTTAACGAAACGTGTTTCTTTATTTAAAAATATATGAAGATCACTTGCAATGAAGTAACATAATATCAAATAAAAGTTAAAATTAAAACAATGATATTTAAAAGAGCAATTGAATATATTGAATTGATAATTAAAGCAATTGTTGTTTAAAATAAATTTTCAATAAAGATGTATTCAGTATCATGGAGAGATTTCTTGGAACAATTCACAACACTTCCTTAAAGATACTATTTGAAGTAATTATTCAATATTCTTTGACATTTAGCTTTTAGCTTTTCGTGATAGTCACAAAAATATTATCTTTTTTTATTTTGAGAAAGCTACGTGTCTGAACCAGCTCATTTGAAAATTCCATCGAATGATAACGAAAATACTGGTTCAGGTAAAACACAAACACAGTCTTCACTCTTCACCGTAAACCCACATCCCTCCATAATTATGTACACAACACTTACAGACCACGGCAAAACGTTAATTGAATGGTTTCATTACACGCATAAGAAGCAATCTTCATAGGTATCAAACAACTATAATAGCACTTCTAGTTGTTGCTGGAGAGCAAATCTTGAATTAATGATTATGCAAATAAACCTCGTCAGACTGCACAAACCACGTTGTCTACAGAAAGCGTAATTATAAGATTGAGGAATCTAATCCTACTAAGCGTGTAGGATACTACCTACTAATCCTACTAAAAATAGCTACCAGCAATAAGGGCTGAAATATTTAGGTGGCATTGGTAGATTTGAAGCGACGAACCGAAAATTTAATCGAATGTCAAAGAATATCTCTTCTTGTAGATTATGATGTGGAAAAGGTTTCTTTGAGACCTATGGCCTCAAAAGTTTACTTTTTAAGGCCCCAAAACGCTTTGTTTAGGAATTATTTGCAGATATATTTTGGCATGCAATGCGGGTTGCATTTTTATGAATATTTCGATACGTTTTTTAAACAAATCCTTCATATTTTTTAAGTCAAAGTGCAATTCGTCAAGTCTCTGTGAAATTCTCTTTCTTTAGAGACCTAATTTATAAATGTTGGTTGCGTGTGAGAGCCGCAACGGAAAGGTATACTACTGAAATAACAAAGGAGACGATATTTTAATTTCTTTTTTATGCCGTAGAAACATAGGAAATTGTTTTGTGATAGATGAAAACCGATTATTCTTTGAAAGTTACTTTTACCATTAGTGGACGTTACTTAAATTCTTCTAGTTTTTATAATAATTCATTATGCGTTATTGACTTATTCAAATCATGTTATGTGTCAGTAAGTCTGCCTTTTTTAAATTTAATACATCAAGGCTTCATACTAAGTATCATGTATTCTAAGAGCTTGAGAAAAAGTATTGGTGATTGTGAGGTTCTCACAGGTTATATGCCGAAATCCCTGTTCCGAAACCTTCTAGTTTATTCCACTTGTTAAATGGCAGCATTTGTCAAATTATGTTACATTTAAAATGAGTAGTTTATGAACGTACACTAGCATGTGATTTTATAAATATTGGTTTAGGAACGATAGAGATTAAGATGTAACCGAAAAGTATATCTTCGGTCACTGGAGCTTCAATACATTGAATTACTTCGTAATAGTGCATTGCACGAGTATTTACAAGGTATGCAATTTTTTTGTTTTATGCAAGTTCACAAAAATTAAATTTTAAGCATAATACATTCGCTTTCACAACACTACAGCCTGCTTGACATTCATTGTCGGAAATAGAAACTTACAAGAAAAACTATCGATAGAAATAATTTAAAATATTTTTTTGGTCCTTAACAAAATTATGTTCAATTATCTTTAGTCTGTTGATACATGCAGGCATATTTCATAGTTTGCCTGAAAGGTGGTGTAGTAATTCATAAAGTTTCAGTCCTATGTCTTGAAACTCACAAAGTTCAAAAGCTTTTAGAACTCTTCAAAGAAATTCAAAGAAACTGAAAGAAACTCAAAAGCTTTTTGAATTCTTCAAGAAGGTCCTCAAAGGACCTGGTTTCAAATAGTGCCAATTTCTTGTCGAGTTAACAGTTAAATAACAGTTGATAACCTTTTTAGGTGCCTTGCAAACATCCAAAAGCCGTTTTAAATTAATTCCATAGGCACTTTTTTCGAGAATTAATTATACTGAATCCGAAATTAACAGTTGATAGCCTTTTTAGGTGCCTTGCAACCATCTAAAAGCAATTTTAAATGATTACTTCCACAGACACTTTTTTCGATAATTAATTGTACTGAATCTGAAATTATGGCCAGTTCTTCACCAATAGCCGGACCCGGCAAATCGCACGTTTGCCATGAATGGTGGATTGAGGAAGAACAAACACCAAATAACGGACGGGCACATTCAGGTTACCTAATTACTACATGGTTTTACAATTTACTAATTCAAACTTCATTGTTTTGAATTCTAAAGCTCTCATTTTGCTTGCGTTTAAACTGTAGTTTTGGAGGTTCTATTCTATTGAAGGTGCCAGGCGAAGATTTTATTTCCAAGATAACGCAAGTTCCTCCCATTTGTTCTGAAATTCTCTCTGTGATTTCTTTCTTTTGTTCGCCGCGTACTTATTATTAAGGGGACTAACTGCAGTAAACGATGCGTGGCTTGTAACTGCATTAAACTCGCTTGTTATTGGCTCTTTCAATATTATTTTTGAATACAGTGAAGGTTAAGAAGTTTGATAGTACTTTGAAATGTAACTAAGATTGTATTTGCTTTAGCCATATTTTTATATTGTTTAGTGAAATTACTGCAAATGAATATAATATATTAATTAAATTAATTTAAAGCTATGTTACGAAACCCGAACCAGTTTGTAAAGAAGCTTACTTGACTCTTGTATCTCGAATCGCTTCAAATTAACATAAAATCAATATCGCAGGGTTCAGCAAGGGAAACCTCTGATGGAAACAGCGCAACTCATTATTCAATTTACGCGAACTAATAAAAAGTTCACAAAAGGAAGGGAGTAGAAAAGAAATAATTACAATTTGTTGTGGTGAGATTTCCGGAAGCCGCAGACGGTCTGAGAGGCGAGACTTAATCTGAAACCGCGCGAGGATACACGCCCTCAGCTGAACTGAGCTGACGGCTGAGTTAATCTCCTGCAGGCGGACCTGTCTGAGGAATAATGGAATTTCAAAACAAAACTAAGAGGTGCGAGGCTTTGGTAGCGTAGAGACTCAAGGATTGGGAGTGGGTAAGAGGAGAGGGTCTGAGAGGGTGGAGAATGCTAAAAGTGGAAGGGAACGAGGACACAAATGGATTTGGAGATTACTGGCTTAGAAGTGTGATGAAAAGAACGGGTTAAGAATGCTCGTTTTGCTGTGCTCTTGGATTGTGTCCAAGTAAATCTTCTGCTGTTCTTGGAAATAGCAGAAGCAGACGTGGAAATATTTTCGAACAAATACGTATAATCATGAATACTTAACAACCTTCAAGTTAACTAGAAAAAAGCTTCATTTTTCCCTTTCAGTGTTATTTATTATGGCCTTAAAATATTTTATTTTGTTACTGTATTAAATAAAGTACTCTCGATTACTGTCGCCATTGAGAAGACTTTCTTGAAATTAACACATCTTGTTTAATTCTTAAAAATTATCGTAAAATCTAGTGCCAGATAGGAGCATGACCAAATATTTCATGACGTATATTCTTAAAGAAAGGGTCACGAAATTGTGCCTAGATATGAAAAGATTTTAAACTTTAAGATTTTGAAAACAAGTGAATTTGAGTGATTTCACTCTATTTTATTGGTTATACCATAATAATACATAATATATTACATATGTTGTCCGTGAAGCACAATATAAATTTGCATTCAAGGGAATAAAATCTTACATAGCAGAGACCTGCATAATTGAAGTTTTTGAAAAATACAAGAGAAAGTTTTGATGAATTTTGTTATTTGGTGTCCTGACGTGAAAAATGACCTCCTTCTTTCCCATCAAGTCATGATTTTTTGTAAAGTCGATATCGATATTTTTGCTAAAATCCTATTTGAAAATGAATTCTATCACACGATTCTGCATGTACTTTCTGGTAACAGAGGTTTTTAAGCAAATTAATCGAAGCAAATATAATCGATTTTTCCTGTGGGAATTGCTTTCAAGAAATTCTATTTGTATAGGTTTAAATGGATGAAAACCACTGTTGACAGATTGCTCGAGCCGCTTCTGGTCGAGAGAGAAACAAAATGTTCCATTGAGTTAAAATTTTTCACATCAAATTATGGCGCAATGTTTAGAAGAAAATCACCAACATACTATTTTAATTGTTTTCATGAAGGTAACTTACATAAAATAACCAAGAGGAGTATGTGTATATGAAACTTTGAAACATTTTAAACTAAGCAAAAAACAAAATAGATTCGATTTAAGATCTATTCTTTTCCCCTTTAAACTTTTTTCTTCTTTTACGTTCAGGCTCAAGCCTATCTCGTGTCGACATCCAACAGTAATCGGCAAACATGTTCTTGCCCCATCTTCCTTGATACTTGCGCCCCATTTCTTTCAAGATTGAGTGTAACTTTTCACCCTGTTCTTCGGTGACTTGTCCAAAATTTTTGACAAAAAAGTCTACATGTATGCGAAGGAAACGTAATATGATACTCAAGGGAGAACTCATCCTTGAAATTTGTCGAGAATATTCATAACTATTGATTTGTAGTCAGGATCCTTGTAATTACCAAGGAATATCTTGACGACATCTTTGAAGACAACCAAGTTTATTTTTCCTTTGTTATCATGCTTATTTCAAATATTTTATCCTTCATAAGCTTGCGGATATCACGAGCAACAAAGATTCTCTCATTCAACGTGGCTTTGGGTAAACCTGAAAACGTTTTGCACATGTATTTGAAACAATCGCCATCTTTTGGAATAGTCTTGGAAAACTGCTTCATTATATTTGATTTTATACGAAGAGAGGGTAATATACTTTTTTTGGATCAACTAAGTTGTTCCGAATCACAGTTGAATCACGAATTCAAGATTTTGTATTTTCGGCCATTCTTTTTTGACCCGATATTGAGTCTCTTCATGACTGTCCCACCCACAAATAAATCCTGGGAGCTTCGAATGTCCGCCTTGTTAACTAAGAAGCATGGAGATAACTTTCAAGTCACCGCAAATGCTCAAACCGAAGTCAGAATATTTCATTTTCTTAAGGTAGAGAGCCAGGGTTTCATAGCGTATTTTTAAATGCACCTAATGTACAACTCGCACAGATGCATACTGGATTCCGTGATGAAGCAGGGCAGCATTAAGGCTCCTTTTTGATGATTCTATAAATAGGGCCCTTTCATCTTTATCGTAGGTGACATTAAATTTGCTCATAAAAATACTTAACAAATTTCTTTCTTGATTTCGGTACCAATAAAAAGAGGTTTCTTTCGAGTATATTGACTTAAGAGGTTTCTTTTGCCAATACTTTATTATTTCAATATGGAGCCCAATAAATCAGCTGCTTCTTTGGAAATACCTAGATTTCTAGTCAGGCCTTTAAGTTCAACCTGAGAGAAGAGCTGAGATGAATTTCTTCCAGAGGGTTACATTCGGTATCGGAGCCTAGAACTTCTGGATGTTCCGAACCTGAAGGCTTGGAAGAGATGAGTGATAATTTAGTTGGAGGCAAATACACTGGAACATCATATTCATGAAGAACGGGGCGATTTTTAACAACACTATATTTGCCACGTATATAACAAAAATCATTTGGCAAATTTTCACGTCTCTTACTTTAATCCATGTTTCATAAAACGCACAAAGAAAAGCAACGGGTAGATTTGTTACTGCATCAGCGTCCGCCTGACACTACACATGAAAGAAAAATTGAGACGAACTGCCGATTACGATCACCGAAGGTGACTGCCGATTCGGATTTAAGAGAAGACGTCGCTACTGGAAGAGATAGCAGTGGGATGAGAGAGTCGGCGACGGGGAGATGTCATAGAGGGGTTTTCTGTAGATTTCACTACGTTAGAATGATAGGTAGGGAGGGAAGAAATTCAATGCCCTCCCAAAAAGTATGAAAAATGTTTATCAAAATCCAAATGAAATTGAATTTTTCAAGAAAACACTGAATAATAGCAATTTTTCATAACGTTTTTTGAAATCAGCATCAAAAATACATGAAGTTCAGCTATCAACTCTATTGTATTTTTTCCATCGTAGGCCTGTGTAATTGATTCGCTACGTGAGCATCTTTATTCTTCTCGTTACTAACAACAACGGAATCTTAACTAAAACACAAGGAGATTAACCGACATCTGGATCACCGGAAATCGCACTCCTCGACACGTTAGTACCGGGGGTCAGTTTGACCTGCACACGAAATCACGGAAGTTTGTGAGAGATTTTCTGGATCAATAGGGTGTAGAACATTTAATGGGGGTCAGCTCATCGTCAGCTCTAAGATTAGAAGTATAGGATGGGAACCGAAGGATTGATTAATTGATTGATATTTCTAGGCGCGTCAATTGCTGTTGTCCTCAACCCTGTGAGTGTAGTTCATATTTTTATCACGGGAGATGGCAGTGTTCGTGTCACGCTGGGGATTCATATTCTAGCTACATGTCAGCTTCAGAGTTTCCCCCCTCCAGGTTACTCCTCTCCAGTAGGTCATCGCTACAGCCAAGACGAGTTCTACAGTCTCCAGACTGGTCTTCTGACGTGTATTGTGATGTAATGTATGTAGGTGTAAGTATAAATAAAAGGGGTGAGGATACATGGAGGAGAAAAAATATGGCGCCCAATTCGTGCCCATTTGTTAGGATACTGCTTTGACATTCACCTCGTGTTGGTCGGACAAACACCGGAAATCTACTGATTAGGTCAGCTAGCTGCTAGAATTCGAACCCTAGGATTTCCCGATCAGAGTCGCTGCAGATACAACGGTAGTGTTGCCACTCAATCAGCTCTGCTGGAAGGGATTAAAGTTTCGCGCGTCTTTTAAAGTCCTTTGTTTAAAGTAATGCTCTCATATCAAGCTGGAATTGGTTAGAGAAAAGCACGGAAAATTTTTATCAGTGCACCCGGTTTCTACAATTTTGTATCCAGCCCGCGGCTCTTCTTCCGATCCAATGCCAAGAACCTCCCTGTTAACTGCAGGTAAAGGATTATTAAAACACTTGTGTTATAACGTTTATTACGAAACTGATTTCAGTTCAATAAAATATGACTTTAGGTAACAAAATTGGTAAAATGTTTAAAAAAAGCATTAAGCCGACTGTAAAATACAGTCAGTCGTCTATTTATTAGCAGCAAAAAAAGAAGGAAAACTAGTCGTCGTGTATGTGAAGAAAATTATGACAATGGAATGTTTGACAATGGCGTGCGAAAGTGGTTAATTTAAAGATGGTCGGTAAAACCAAGCCGTTTCGGACTCTTAATTTTGCATCATTTGAAATTGCTATCCATTTGATGCGGGCACACACAAATTTGCGCCAACAGAAGATTCAAATCTGTCGTAAGTATTACCTCACATTTCAAATCCGGTTCATTGAAATCCTATCTTAAAACGTATCGATCAAGACATTAAGTAGTCGATGAGTTTCGTCTCTCGCCAAGGTTGGCGGCCCAATCTGCAGTTGGCAGCGCTGAGCGCCAGGTGCGGAGCGGCGGTTCACGATGCGAGGCGTCCGACCGACGACGGGTAGTCTAGTCGAGCGTCTGGCATTACAAAGATTGTGTATGAAGTTGTAGCAGAGAACTCCCTGTATCGGAAGAGAGAGAGAGAAAGAGAGAGAGAAAGAAAAAGAGAAAGAGAGAGAAAGAGAAAGAGAGAGAGAAAGAGAGAGAGAAAGAGAGAGAGAAAGAGAGAGAGAAAGAGAGAGAGAAAGAGAGAGAGAGAAAGAGAGAGAGAGAAAGAGAGAGAGAAAGAGAGAGAAAGAGAATAAGAGAGAGAGAGACACACACACACACACACCTACGTATGGTAGGGCGTGTGGGTGGGGAACGGGCGGTTGACGATGCAAGTGTAACAAGTTAATAATGAAACATTGTTGAAACATGTGTTTCATTCAGAGTTTTTTCCTATCATAACGTATTCTACAATCTTTAACTATCACTATAGGCGGTTCTTTCGCATACTTTAAAGAAGTATGCAAAAGAACGCGTAACCTTGCGATAAATGTTTAAAACGGCAAGGAGGTTTTCTAGAAAAATCTAATATTGTATGTAGTAATTTAAGAAGTAAATGTTTTTTGAAAAAAAAGTTTTTATTGCAAAACTGGACCAAGTTAAAAAAAACCTTTTACATAATATCCTCTGGTTCATTTGGATCAGTATGCTCTGGGCCAGTAATCTTTACAAGTTTTTTTAAAAGAATACAAAAAAATATCCCTTGTAAATACCATAAATCCAAAATTTTCTTGAATCTAAATCTCAGTGTTTCTCAAATTTTTTTATTTCTTACCTAACTACACAAATGTAAAGTGAAACGAACATTAGAAGCGCTCTTTTTCTACCAGCGTGACGGACTTGTAATGATACAATTACAAGTAATGATACAATTACTTGCAATCGGAGTTCGCCGTTTTGTGAACAGGAAGGGCCCACATAAGAAAATAGACGGAAGTCACGTGATTCATTAAGTAATTCTGAAAGAGTGGTGTGTTTCTTCTAGAAATAGACTTCTGATATTGCCATTTCGGTACGTCAATAAAATATGCGTAGTAATATACGGAAAGCTAATGAAAACATGCCGTCATTGCTCATTCATTTTGAGGCTATTATAAACGTAACGTTCTCGTGCTTCACATTTTTCCGTCTTTTCCTCAATATAGGCAGTAGCTAGAAGAAGGGCCTATACACAAAAACTGTGTTTTGAGAAAAAAAGCACTGCAAGTTTTCTATCATAGCATTTTACACAACGATCTATTTAATTGCAAATTACATGTAATCGTCTCCTACATTATTTCAGAAATATACCTTCCCTTTGAGGCTCTCACACGTAACCAATCTTTATTATTTTCACGTAAATGCAACCCGCAACGCACGTGAGGATTTCTGAATCATATCCTAAACGAAGCATTTTAGAGCCTTAAAAACTAAACTTTTAAAGCCAAAGGCCTCCAAGAAACGTTCCTCACACCATAATGGTCTACAGTATAAGATATTGACCATTCTATTACATTTTTGCTAGTTCTACGCTTCTCGATTTTACCCCACCTGTTCAAAGTCTGTAGGACCTGCAACCGTATGTGACATTACTAATTACGTGACATTCTATGCGATTGAATTACACGGGTATACCTATTTGCTCGAGAATGAAGTTAAATTAGAATAGTTTGTATTGACAAGGGTGTATTATGTGTTGTGAATTACAAAGTGACGTATAGAATAAGTGACGGAGGATAAGAGGGTCTTGAAGAAAAATATATATAACAGGCTTCGTATGGAAGTGGAAACATAAGGGGAGAAAGGGAGATGGAAGGAGAAAGAGGGAGATGAAAAGGTTGAACAACGTCTGCCGGGTTCCGCTAGTATATTATTATTATTATTATTATTATTATTATTATTATTATTATTATTATTATTATTATTATTTATACTTAATGGCATTGAGAACGTAATTAAATTCTCCTTAATGTCAAACGTGCTGGGCATAAAGAAAAAAAATGTGTTGTAGGCCCTTCTTCTGGAGAATATTTAATATTGATTATTGAAATAGTGTAAATTATAAATATTATTAAATTTTAATTTGCTTTTATTATAGACTGCTAATATGCTAATACAAATCAAAATGTGGTTTGTTATCTATTTTTTTTACCACACCTCTTGTGAGCTATCAGATTCGGACTCACTTTTTTCGACATTTCCAGTGGACACTTCTTGAGTAGCACAATCATCAAAAAAGTGTTGGTAAAAATGTTTGCTCTCTTCCTTTAAGTACCCCTATAAGGCCCGACTATCAGTAATTTTTGCCGATTTAAATAAAACTCGAATGACTGTTTAAAGTGGAATATTCTGGGAAGTTCTCTTCATTAAACGGAATATTGTTCTACCAACCTAACGAGTAGAGATAAAATCATAAAAATTTGCTTGGATATAGTGCGTAAAATTGATTTCTGCTTTCTCCGAAAGAAGGGTCTATAGTCCTATAGTCCTCTTCTAGCTACCGTCTCAATAGTTCTTCTCATTCGTTAAGTTCTCTATACTATTTATGATAATAATTTTAGAACTTCAGCTAAACATTTGATAAAGTGTGGTTTATTGAGGGTACATTAAATACTCATCATTTTTAATGAAGCTATGAGGTTGGTTTTGGAATGTATCGATTATTGGAGACAACAGAAATGGAAATGATAGGCCCTCTTTTACCTCGGCCCACCCGCATTGCGGGCCTTGCGGGCCCGAACGATACGCCACTGATGACAATGGTCGTTATTTTCATCATGATCATGATTATAATCATTAGCATTATCATTATGAGCAAAGCTATTATCATCATTGCCAATTATTCACAATCTAAACATAACTCAAATTAGCTCTGCTTGGGATATATATGCTAAAGTATAACATAACGTATACATGTGACAATCTATGGAAGCAATAGGCGTACCAACATAAACGATGACGCTTACTTTGAAGCTCAGATAAAAATAAGCAATTCCGGGTAATTTACTTCGTGTCAGAAATGGATGAAATTTATAGAGATCGAGAAATGTTAATATGTAATTATTGCTAATTAATACATAACAATGTGGTTAATATGATATGAGTATGTATGCGGAAATAAAGTGAATAGAAGATCGTTAGAGTCAGTGTGTAACCTAGAAGTGCAAGTGAGATATCTTCTGAGTCAAGTAGATACAAAATCTTCATCGTTGTATACAATATTTATTTCACGCCTTTTGTTTCAATAAAATATTTTAAAAAATAATTTTAGGTTAAATGTTAGGTTTCAACACTGTCGAAAAGAGCGTCCATGACAATCGTTAAACTTATTAGCAGTCGTGGATGACAAAGAGGTTATTCAATAACTTATTATTAATTATTAAAAAGTTTCGTTTACCTTCTACGAATATAATAAAATAGCATTTAAAATAATTTTTAATATTTCATGAAACCAATGCTACCTGGTCCAAACTTCGCGACTCTGCGAACATGCGCGTGTCACGAGCTCCGTTGCCGGGCGCTCACACAGGTCAGGCGGTTGCAGCGACCGACTGGCGCTAGTTGGAAACTCCGCCGCTGGGAGGCGCCACGAGCGCTAAGCGGCTTGCGCGCGCCAGCGCCGATCCCCTTTTCTCCCGCGCCGCCTCCTTCCACTCCTCCTCCCGCGGCCTGCGGCTTATCTCACGGCCGCTATCCTCCACCCCCACCCCTGCCCGCCGCGCCGCTCGCGCCCCGCAAATGCCACCGACGGAGAGCACAGTGGGCCTGCACCTGTGCACGAACGCGCACGTTCCTTTGCGAGAATCATGTAAGGTAGCCGCGTACCTGAGGAAATGATATTAAATACGTATATTGTTTGTATTTTGCTTTCCTTTATACATTTGATTTCTATTCGCTTTTAGATATCAAATACTTATTTTTACAAAAATTCTCTATTTATATTTAGGTAGGCAAAAAAGGAGGTTTTTAGTTCAGACATCGTATCTCCACAACAAGTTGATGTAATTTGATAATTTTTCTTGTGAATTAATCACCAATGTATGCTGTAGAGAATGCACTAGAATTGTACAGGTATTGTGAATACGTGAATACTAAAGAGTCAGCAATTGATCATTTCAGAAATAATATTTTTTTAAAAAGTATATTCTGGATATTTCAGTTCATTTAACTGAAGTTTTTAGTGACACATTAATTATTCTAGTCCATTTTCTAGAGCAAATCATGGATTTCAAGCTGCAAGAAGAAATTTATAATTACCTTTAATGGTTTACCGTGTATGATGTCTGACGTGCAAGAATGCGTTCAAAATTCCCAATGTAGGAAAAATGCATCTAAGTTCTCTTACTAAGGGCTTGATAGTTGACAATAGCAAACATGGCCCTTGCGCACTCGCTTCAAAAAACATATTTGCTCAAAAACTAAGAAAGTAAAAAGAAATGGTTTTAAGTATTTAAAAGAGAACAAAACAGAGCACATGATTCAATAAAAATTGAAAAATATGAAATTTCACGACTTTTCATTATTTTCAAGGTAGTAGAGCCTCTCAATAGGCGACAATAGGATCTATGATCAAATCTAGTATCTATTATATATGTTGCAACTCGAACTTTATTATGATAGTATTCACACAAAAGTGAATTATGAGTAGATGTTCTAATTAGAACGTGTATACATTGTTATGCTTTTTTTGATAAAATAATAAAACATAATACCCAAATGAAGTATCATTCTGACGTCTATGAACATATTAGTATATGGAAGTTAATATCCTACTCCATAACGTATTTTGCATAAAATAGATTTAAAACTTTGATGATTTGAAACGCGAGGATTTGCGTCGATATGCAACCCGTAACACACATTTTTCCCTAGTGCGTAACGAAGAAGCGGAGTGTCCTTGATCCTTAAAACCTTGTGTGAGAGTCTTATGAGTTATATTAATCCCACCGAAATTAACAAAACGAAAACTTTATGGACATACGATTAAATTTTTCGGAACGTAGCTCTTGTGGGTGCTTCCTTTCCGTAGTGGGGATGGCCAGAAATATATATAGATTCTCAAAAAATCTCCATAAACTTGGATTGACTATTTTATATTCTGTACGATTTAATGTTATGGGTCTAAGAATGATTGTCAATAAACGATTTGCAAAAAAAGAATTAACATTCACTCACAAAATCGCCTTACACGATGAAATGCACATTTAAGGAATTGACCGCGTATTGATCTTCGAAGTTCGAAATGTCTCCATGGGTTCTGCTAGTAAACACATTAAGTCACTTTAGACTACTTTGCAGGATAAGTTACGAAAACCATCAAATTTGTCATCAATTCTGAACTGAAGTGAACATACGGGAACTGAAAAAGGTATATCTGTATTTTTTCAAACAGAACAATAGGACACTTGATTTTTATGTGTTTATGATTTGATAGTAATTCATTGTTATATTACTTTATAACGACATTTTATAAATAAATCATAACTATTAAACTGACTGTAACAGCAAAACAGCCGCAAAGAAATTTGCTTAATATAAAAATGAGTTGTCGAGGTACACTGACTAAGTTTCGTTTTCAAGCCAATTTCATTATATATTACAAATATATTATTCGAAATTACACAGAAAGATTTTGCATGTTTCACATCTATTCAAAAAAGTCTTATTTCGTTTTTCAGAAGAGAAGTATTTACAAACTTGGCGATTACTAACGATAATACGTGATATTTATAACTGATATGGATGTTTTGTTATTACAAAATGAGTACAGCACAGTTATACAAAAGGTTTCCTAAACTTTGCGAAACATTAAAGAGAGTTTCTACGAATTTAGAAGCCGAGGCATACCCCGGAAGTAGGCATGTCAGAGATTAGTATATATCATGTAGGCATGCCACAGTAGGATATATTACTTATTCCATTCATTATATTGCGCTCACTTAACTGGACAATACTGCAGACTTTAGTATGGGGCATTATTTCGTGATGAATCAAGGATTATGAGGTGTTTATATTCCTTTTTTGTTCTATGGAAAATAGGAAACTGCTTCTTTTGAGAGAGTACAAATCAGGTAGTGAAGTACAGACAGATCTTGACGTCAGCAAATGTGGTGCAGAATCAACAATTTTCAGGTCATGGATGTGAAGAGAACCAGCATGTCGAAAAAATTGTAGAAGACTCTGACACGCTAAATAAGTAAAAATATATAATTTTATTTTGCTGTGTAGTGAGCATGTAAGAAGAAATAGTCGATGAATGGTTAGTTGGGAAGGAGACAATGCTCTATTTGTATTATCTGAAGAATGATCTAGGATTTATTTATTGACAGTAAATTTTGTTTCCATTGTAACATTTATTAACCTTGTTTCTATTGTAACATTTATTGACCAAGTGACGTTCTATCAATAAATCCAGGACCATTCTCCTGATAATATAAGTTAACAGTCTAGGATACTAACCTAATGTTGTAATTGGTGGTGACAATTACTTTCTCGCCTTATCACATAGTAAAGAGACGTAGTAAAGAGAAAGTATTGTAATGTCATCTGTCCCTCTGTCAGTGGCCTCAGTGACCGCCGCTTCATTTGTCTACCACACGCTCGGGCCGTTCAGATGTGCTTACTCAAGGCGACTACTATTGCCTGTGCAATGCCACTGCCCGGGAGTTCCTAGAATCGAGTGCCGACGGTGGCATGATTTTCTACGCTAACTAGATAGCTGGGTCGAGTTCTGTCGGTAGAGTTCTATCGGCGTGATCTTTCCTTCCTCTTTCTTGTTCTATCCTCATCCATTACTTCTACACACACTTACACGAACTACACTACCACACTTGCCGGGAGACCGGTCGTGAGATCAGAGCATGTCCCAGCTGGGGCGGTGCCCCGCTGATGGAAAATACCTGATTGGGGAAAACCCTGCTAGCCGACGGTAGGTCGGCGCCGAATCTCACCATCCAGCGGCAAAAGACCACCATCCCCCGAACATACCTTACCGCCACATCCCTAGCAAACATAAACTACACTTACGGGACTAATGACCTTAGCAGTTGACGCGCCCGGAATAGCAAATCAATCAGAGATTGCTTTGCGCCTCTAGTTCCCTGTTGCGTCCCACTGCGTGGCGGAGCGGTGGGCGCTGGGATCCGCCGCGGGGAGCGCCCAGGGACCTGCATCGCAGTGGCCGGGAATGCGATTAGAGCCTCCGCATTGCCTGATCGAAAATTCGGATTTCCACGGGTTTATTTCATAACGGTATTTGAAGGTTTTTATGTTGTGTCGTTCGAAATATGATACCATCTGTTACTGCTTCATTTTATGTTTGTAGCGATATATTTCGTCATCATTATCGCCTGCAAATATTGACCTTTCGACCTGTTTCGGTGAAACCAAAACAGGAGAAAGTACCTTGTGAGATTTATCAAAGTTTCTCATCATCGTATTGCACAAGTTGATGTATTTGATAGTCTTTTGTCAGTACCAAGAATAAAAATAAAAGAAGAATAATGTACCAAGAACCAAAGAGTAGAAAAAAATTGTACTACGTGTGTAAATATAAATAATAATATGCAAATGAGGCACTTTTTATTTGGAACAAATCGCGTAGCACATACTTTCGCGTATTATTTGTAACGGTTACGTAATATTATAATACTAGGTCAACCCGCTAATGTGTTCCAACCCAAAAATCATTTGTATCGCTGTTAAAATAGAACATCATCGAACAGAATTTGTTGCCCTGCACATAGGTTGCGCAACCAACGGACTTACTCACAAGACCGCCCGGCTGTTTATGTAAGAATAACGCTCCAGTCGCCTCAAAAAGAAAATTGAATTTTTGCGGACAAAAATTTCAGAGGTTTCAATGAAAATCGGACTTATTTTATATAAGTAAAAATTGCTATAGAAAATTTTCAAAAGTTGGGCTGATTTTCAGAAAATCACATTAACGTAATGTGCTTGGTACGGTTGATTTTGTATTTTCTTCTAAGTAATGCCTATGAATACCTTTAGCATTCCCTTTGAAACTTATATCTGTGATAGCGGATGTGATAATGTGTAGATGTTGCGAGCGATGATGGAGCCTAGGTGAACTAGAGGAAAAGGGCAGAACACTGAAATAGAAAAATTTATTACGAAGCAACTTTTCCCACAAAGAATTCCACCTAGATAAATCCTATTTAACCCTCGTTGCCCAGCCGTGGAGCCGGCGCGCTATACTTTTGAGTTACGAAGTATGTTTCATGGCAGGGAAACATTGTATATATTCCTCTTTCACTTCTTAGCAGCTTTCAGCGTCAACAGACTTCTCCTCTTCGCCTGAGACTGTTTATTCCAGGTGCAGCTCCCGTGGTACCTATCAGTCTCGCCATCCATCGCGATGTGGATTGTGAGCTCTTATTCTCTGTCATAGTACTAACTATACTTCGGTTTTATAACGTGAATCGTCAGGGCCTGTCTTCACGATAGAATAAGGCGTTTAACGTCTTTCTCGGCCGTGCCGCTAGATGTCGTCTGTTCGCAACAGTGCTTGATACGGTCGCGATCATGCGACATCTAGTGGCTCGACCGAGAAAGACGCGAAATGCAGTAACATATTCCAGAAATGAAGATGGGCCCTGACGCGCCATGTTATAAAAACCGAAGTATGTATTGAAAAAGCGTGGTTCATGAACTAATCGCGCCTACTTCTGTATTAGATGAAGGGGACCAGATTACTTCTAAACCATTTGTGGACTGCTCCGGCATTCGCCTGGTGTAGATAAGAAAAACCACGAAAAACTACCAATCAGAGCAGCCGGCCGCTAGAATTATCCTCCAGACAGCGGCCGAATACGACCTAGCTCTCCAGCTGATGTGGAAAATCCGCCACTGTCGAAATTCAAAACCTAGGACCTCCCTATCAGAAATGTTTCACTGCCAAACGTTGAGCTATCTCAGGCGGTCAGTGACTCGTATCTTCGTCGTCATTGCCAGAATATCTATACCCGACTGATTTGCTTCAAAGTTTTGAGGAAATACGCCAAGTTCGTGTGTTGCACCCTTGCTCATCGCTGGCCGCTCACTTTCTTCGTTAAAACTCCTAGTAACAGTTTTTCCCCTGAGGCATCTAGGGGTGGAGAAAAACATCGATGTTTTTACAACATCGATATTTTTGAGCCGAACCACCGATATATTCACATTGATTGAATTATAAAGCATTGAAGGCTTTCACGGCCGGAGTCAATATTCTTGATGTCTTCCGGGCTGATGGGCCGTGGTCCAATTGGCTTGGAACAGCCACACGAACAATATTTTCTTCCTCTTCCTTGTCTTATCATCGTCCCTTACACACACTTGCACTTACATGCATACAGTATTTCACATGTCGGGGGACTATCCCGGAGCTTAGAGCTTGTTCGAGATGAGGCGGTCCCCGCTGATGTGAGATAACCGATTGGGGAAACCGCGTCAGCCCAAGCGTAGGTCGGCGCCGGATATTACCATCTAGAGAGTGAGATCGTCAGCTCTCGTGATAAAACATACACTACACTTACTGGACTAATGCGTATAGCAGTTGAAGGGCCCGGAAACACGTAGTAATTAATCAACGACCCATCAAGCGTACCGAAAAGAGCAACGCTGATATTCTGACTGAACTACGTGTCGGAGGCAGAAAACGTCATGGTGAGACATAATGAGTGATGAAAATAGCAACTCAGTACTCTGTTTACTTTGTAAAATGACAGTTACAAGCCAATTGGATCACGGCCCATCAGCCCGGAAGACATTAAGAATATTGATTGAATTATCACGCTAAAAACCAATTTCAAACATTTATTTATTTATTTTCTATTTGAATTTTGCGAAAAAAATTGATTGACAAAAATACCTTCAAATTCAACAGTTCTCCCCCGTCTCTGCATTTTTCTAACCTGACACATGCAATAGAAGCTGAGAAAAAATAAAACATGAAAAATAAGTTTCTCGTATCCCTGCAAGAGATTGCCCTAGGAGGCTGATTTTTTGGGGAATCTACAGCATTTTTTCTCTCTTTTCATATTATTGCGATTATCGATTTGGTTTGGGGGCACTTTTCACCTTCTTATTCGGTTGTATCCTTTGCCGTCACTAGGGCCATCTCTGCCACTACCTATCACGAAAAAACTGCATTCTGCTCCCGGCGACCTGCTGGCGGCGGCACAGCCGCCGCCGCCGCCTCTGCCCTGGGTGTTACCTGCGGCGCCGTCGCGTCGCCGAGAGGTGCGGGTCCTCTGCGACACAATAGCCACCCTGCCCGAGCGGCCCGGCGAATGGCGCTCAAAGGCGCGGGGCGGGGATTAATGCGACGGGCGGGCGTTCGCAGCTACTGGGCGTAGCCGCTGGGCGGTACCGGGCCGAATGCGAACGAAGGAAGGAAAAAAAAGGTTTTGAAGTGAAATTTCTTTTCTCGGGTAGAGCAAATTTCTTTTCTCGGGTAGGTGATCTACTGACTGACCGGCGTAGGCGGCTCTGGGGATTAAGTGATGTTAATGCAGCGCTTCTGACCGGGAGGTACTAGAGTTAGGGGTCCTCAGGTGGCAGGATTTGCGATACTAGCTAGATGGTTGAGTGGCATTCAGCCGCTATCTTGAGAAGTCAAGTGGAAGGCTGCTCTGATATGTGGTTTCTCCAGTCAGCACCAGGTGAATGCTGGAGCAGGACCCTACCAAAAGGGCCATGGATCACGAACCATCTTTTCTTCCTCTTCCTTGTCCTATCATCGTCCCTTACACACACTTGCACTTACATGCATACAATATTACATATGTCGGGGGATTAGTCCGGAGCTTAGAGCTTGTTCGAGATGAGGTGGTCCCCGCTGATGTGAGATAACCGACTGGGGAAAACGCGTCAGCCCAAGCGTAGGTCGGCACCGGATATTACCATCTAGAGGGTGAGCTCTCGTGATAAAACATACACTACACTTACTGGACTAGTGCGTATAGCGGTTGGCGGGTCCGGAAACACGTAATTAATCAACGACCCATCGAGAGTACCGAAAAGAGCAACGCTGATATTCTGACTGAACTACGTGTCGGAGGCAGAAAACGTCATGGTGAGACATAATGAGTGAAGAAAATAGCAACTAGATTCTCTGTTTACATTGTAAAATGTACTTCAATATACGTTTTACTATACAAGAATACTTTATTATTAGAGACCTTTAATTAATTAAGTCATATCTAACTTGCTCTACTGGTGCATTCAATTGTTTGAACTTAACTAATTGATTAAGAACTACACTTTCGAGACAGTACATTACAAATCGAAAAAAAAACATATTTCCAACAGGATCAACTGTCTTGACTTTTCCCGTGGTAAGTGATGAACCATTTGATATTCATATTATATAAAATGGGTAAACGACATCATTTTTTCAAATGGGTTATTGACATTAGTGTAAATAAAAAATTAATAACTAATATTGTAGTTTGAATTCGAAATTTACTGTCCTATCGAACATTTTGTAATAAATTCATCGTAGTAGACTTTTTGAAAATGGTCGAATTTAGGTCTATTTTGGGATCACTGTGCGTGTTGATTTGGGCGATGGCCGGATAACGCGAGACGCCCCGCTTTCACCTCGGATTTACGGTCGCGCAGGGTCAGCGGAAGGGATTGGACTCTGTTGCGACGGAGCTACAGGGAAGGTGGAAACGGACGCTACGTCTGATGTGCACGGATAATGAAAGTATGAGAGATGCATTGTAGTTTTAAAGGATTAGAAGAATATACTCGTTTCAAGCTTGAAACATTTTTGTTTGGCGTTACATGCTTCGTTTCGTCATTTTTGTATTGATTTACTACAGCAGTTACACTTTTATTACAGTAAAACCCATTGAAGCCGAGTAACATAACCGTTTCTAAAATAAAATCTCTTATAGGATGCTTCGGACTAATAGAGACTTGTCAAAAAGTCACTGCGTTAATTAAATTCATTGTTTCGATGTAATTTTTCCATCGAAAAAAAATGACAGTGATATATAATTTTACCATGAATCCATTGCCACGCAGGGAAGGGTCGGTTGTACAGCAAGATGTTAGAGCACACGACTGTATTTCCCAAGTACATACCTTTATATCAGCAGAATTTGTTTATCATCATCATCATCATCATGATAGCATCTTTACTTTTTACTTCACGTTACGTTTTTACTTTACGTTTTACTTCAACTTTACTTTACTTAACTTTCGGTTATCAGGTAACGCTCCCTGCCCTTAATTAAAACCAGTGCCTTTTTACACCCTAGAGTCCCTCGACTCAAGTCCCCACTCCGTAACTCGTCTGTGGCTTGTAAGTCAGCCATCTAAAGCTAGCAGCGCCCAGAAACCAATCTCAACCAAACTATATCCAAAATTTTAGGCTAATTTTAGGCTAATTAAATGCTCTATTCCCGAATTTTAGGCTCCTCTGGATTTCCGAAAATCGTGGGCGCTGCTAGCTTTAGTCTAAAGCTAGCAGCGCCCACCCAGAATCTATCTCAAAATCAATTGTAAAATCTGAAACCCATCCCAAAATTTAAGAATAATTTTAGGCTCTTGGAAAAAAATTATCCCCGCCTTCAAATTCCAAAATTCAGGGCTGTACAAAGCGAAACAATTAACATTGGTTCTTATGGGCGAATAAACATCAAAATCAAAAAACCTTAGGAAAAATCTGAAACCCCTCCCAAAAGTTAAGAATAATTTTAGGCTCTTGGAAAAAAATTATCCCCGCCTTCAAATTTTAAAACTCAGGGCTGTACAAAGCGAAACAATTAACATTGGTTCTTACGGGTGAAATAACACCAAAATCAAAAAACCTTAGGAAAAATCTGAAACCCCTCCCAAAATTTAAGAATAATTTTAGGCTCTTGGAAAAAAATCATCCCCGCCTTCAAATTCCAAAATTCAAGGCTGTACAAAGCGGAACAATTAACATTGGTTCTTACGGGTGAAATAACACCAAAATCAAAAAAACCTTAGGAAAAATCTGAAACCCCTCCCAAAAGTTAAGAATAATTTTAGGCTCTTGGAAAAAAATCATCCCCGCCTTCAAATTCCAAAACTCAGGGCTGTACAAAGGGAAACAATTAACATTGGTTCTTACGGGTGAAATAACACCAAAATCAAAAAAACGTTAGGAAAAATCTGAAACCCCTCCCAAAAGTTAAGAATAATTTTAGGCTCTTGGAAAAAAATTATCCCCGCCTTCAAATTCCAAAACTCAGGGCTGTACAAAGGGAAACAATTAACATTGGTTCTTACGGGTGAAATAACACCAAAATCAAAAAACCTTAGGAAAAATCTGAAACCCCTCCCAAAAGTTAAGAATAATTTTAGGCTCTTGGAAAAAAATCATCCCCGCCTTCAAATTCCAAAATTCAGGGCTGTACAAAGCGAAACAATTAACATTGGTTCTTATGGGCGAATAAACATCAAAATCAAAAAACCTTAGGAAAAATCTGAAACCCCTCCCAAAAGTTAAGAATAATTTTAGGCTCTTGAAAAAAAAATCATTCTCGCCCTCAAATTCCAAAATTCAGGGCTGTACAAAGCGAAACAATTAACATTGGTTCTTACGGGTGAAATAACACCAAAATCAAAAAACCTTAGGAAAAATCTGAAACCCCTCCCAAAAGTTAAGAATAATTTTAGGCTCTTGGAAAAAAATCAACCCCGGCTTCAAATTCTAAAAATCAGGGCTGTACAAAGCGAAACAATTAACATTGGTTCTTACTGGTGAAATAACACCAAAATCAAAAAACCTTAGGAAAAATCTGAAACCCCTCCCAAAAGTTAAGCATAATTTTAGGCTCTTGGAAAAATATCAACCCCGGCTTCAAATTCTAAAAATCAGGGCTGTACAAAGCGAAACAATTAACATTGGTTCTTACGGGTGAAATAACACCAAAATAAAAAAACCTTAGGAAAAATCTGAAACCCCTCCCAAAAGTTAAGAATAATTTTAGGCTCTTGGAAAAAAATCATCCCCGCCTTCAAATTCTAAAAATCAGGGCTGTACAGAGCGGAACAATTAACATTGGTTCCTACAGGTGAAATAACACCAAAATCAAAAAACCTTAGGAAAAATCTGAAACCCTTCCCAAAAGTTAAGAATAATTTTAGGCTCTTGGAGAAAAATCATCCCCGCCTTCAAATTCCAAAAATCAGGGCTGTACAAAGCGAAACAATTAACATTGGTTCTTACGGGCGAATAAACACCAAAATCAAAAAAACCTTATGAAAAATCCGAACCTCCTTCCAAAAGTTAAGAATAATTTTAGGTTCTTGAAAAAAATCATCCCCGTATTCAAATTCCAAAAATCAGGGCTGTACAAAGGGAAACAATTAACATTGGTTCTTACTGGTGAATAGCGTATGTTGTATTCCTAACGGGAATTTACCATTTTTTGGATAGGGGAGAGAGAAGGCCAAAATTATTTGTGGGTTTTAATAGAATTCTCTATAATGTGTGGAATATGAAGTTCAATTTTCAGAAGCTAAGTCGTTGTAGTTCAGGTGTTATAAGAACTCAAATATTGAATATCGAAAAAAAGTGGGTGTGTTTCGATTAATATTCTATTTTTTTTCAGTCAGAACGGTGCTAGCCCAAAATTATTTGAGATTGGCATATTGATATGTAATGTATGAGCAATTGCTAATAAATTCCCCATTTGAATTAGTAAAGTAGTTCAGAGATTATTTTGTGAGAAATGAAAAATTAATCGAAAGGTATGTTGTAGTTCTCACGAGAATTTCCCATTTTTTGGAAAAGAAAGAGAGAAGCCCAAAATTATTTGTGGGTATAATACTATTTCCTATATTGTGTGGAATATGACGTTCAATTTTCAGAAACTAAGTCGTTGTAGTTCAGGTGTTATAAGAACTCAAATATTGAATATCGAAAAAAGTGGGTGTGTTTTGATTAATGTTCTATTTTTTTCAGTCAGAACGGTGCTAGCCCAAAATTATTTGAGGTTAGCATATTAATAGGTAATAAATGGGCAATTGCTAAGAAGTTTCTCATTTGAATTAGTAAAGTACTTCAGAGATTGTTTTGTGAGGAATGAAAAATTAATCGAAAGGTATGTTGTAGTTCTCACGAGAAGATTCCATTTTTTTGGAAATGAAAGAGAGAAGCCCAAAATTATTTGTGAGTATAACCATATTTCTTATTATGTGTTGTACGTCACGCGCCTTTCCAAGGAGCCAAATCCTTGTAGTTCAGGTTTTATAACAACGGAAATATTAAATGTTGGAAAAGAATTAGGAAAGTTTTTAGTAATATTAATTTTTTCCAATAAGAACGGCTCTAGCCCAAAATTATTTGAAATTGTGATATTAATAGGTAATGTATGAGCAATCGTTAATAAATTTCTCATTTAAATTAGTAAAGTATTTCAGCAATTTTTTGTGAGGAATGAAAAATTAGTAAAAAGGTATATTCTAGTTCTCACGAGAATTTTTCCATTTTTTTGGAAAAGAAAGAGAGAAGCCAAAATCATTTGTTAGTATATCTGTATTCCGTATCATGTGTTGTATATGGCCTTCAATTTCCAGGAGCCAAATCGTTGTAATTCAGGTGTTATAAGAACGCAAATATTGAATATCGAAAAAAATTGGGTGTGTTTTGATGAATATTCCAAATTTTTCCAATAAGAACGGTGCTAGCCCAAAATTATTTGAGATTGGCATCTTGATAGGTAATGCATGAACAATTGTGAATCAGTTCCTCATTTGAATTATTAAAGTATTTCAGAAATAATTTTGTGAGGAATGAAAAATTAGTTAAAAGTTATACTGTATTTCTCACGAGAATTTTCCACTTTTTGGAAAAGAAAGAGAAGCCCAAAATTATTTGTTGGTATAATCGTATTCCTTAATATGTATTGTTGGTGACACGCCAATGCCATGAGCCATATCCTAGTACTTCCGGTTTTATAAGAACGGAAATGTCGAATATCGAAAAAAAAATATGGACTGGTTTTGTCTATTATCCCTTTTTTAATACGAACTAATATAGCCCAAAATTATTTGAGATTTGAATATTATTAGCTAATTTATGAGCAATTGTTAATAAATTCTTCATTTGAATTGGTACAGAATTTTGGGGTTTACTTTTTCAGAAGTGGAAACGTGGTGAAATGTATATTGTAGTTCTCACGCGAATTTTTCTTTTCTTGGAGAAGAAACCGCGAAGTTCAAAATGATTCATGAGTATAGCCGTATTCTCTATCATGTGTTGTATATGGCACTTTATTGCCAGGAACGAAATCCTTGTAGTTCAGGTTTTATAAGATCGCAAATATTGGATAGCAAAACCAAAAGTTATTCTATTGATTATTATTCCTTTATTTTTCAATAAGAACGTTTCTAGCCCGAAATTATTTGAGATGAGCAAATTGAGAAGCAATGTATGTGCAAATGTAAATAAATTCTCTTTTTGAATTAGTAAAGTATTTTGGAGTTTATTTTGTGAGGAATGAGAAATTGGTCAAGAAGTATATTGTAGTTTTCACGAGAATTTTCCATTTTTTGGTAAACAAAGAGAGGAGCAAAAAATACTACATTTCTGTAAATCTTGTAATTTCCTAAATGACATATAATCCTTTTAAATATGATTCAAAACTGTTAAATTTGTCTGTATAATTTTTCTGTTTATTTATTGTTTGTTGTTTCTGTTTCTGTTTATTGTTTCTGTTTATTATTTCCTGTTTATTTATCATTGTCATTGTGAGAGTATTGTGTCATTGTGTTATTATTTTTGTCATTGTGTATCATCAATTATCATTGTTTTTATAACTAAAGAAAATATTATGTATTGTACAAATTGGTAGTCGCTAATAACCATAGCAGTTGATGCGACTTAAAATAAACAAATAAAAAAAAAAAAGAGAGGAGCCTAAATTTTTTTCTGAGTACAGCCGTATTCCTTATCATGTATTTGAAAATGACATTATCAAACGCGAAATACCTGTAGTTAAGGTAACACAAATATTGAATATCGGAAAAACGTTGGGACTGTTTTGATTAATATTCCTTTCATTTTCAATAAGAACGAATCTAGTCCAAAATTATTTGAAGTTGACATATTGATGGCCAATGTATGAGCAATTCTAAATAAATTCCTCTTCTGAATTAGTACAGTATTTTGGAGTTTATTTAGTGATAAACCAAAATATGATCAAAATTTATATAATAGTTTTTACAGTAATTTTCCAATCTTTTTAAAACAAAGTGAGTAGTCCAAAATTATTAGAGAGTACAGCCGTATTCCCTATTATGTGGTGTATATGATATTAAATTGCCCGGAACGAAATCCTTGTAGTTTAGGTTTTATAACAACACAAATATTGAATTTTGCAGGAAAATAGGGTGTTTTGATTAATATTCAATTCTTTTCAAAAAGAATGCATCTACCCCAAAATGATATGCGTGTCGCGCTTTTTTGCCATAATGTGCATGTTATTTGTAGAACATTGAATTGATTGAAGCGAAATACCTGTAGTTTAGTTTTGAAAAAAACCCAACAAATATTTGAGATCGGTAAGTATTTCGGACAGTTTTTTTTACTTTGCTTTTCTTTTTCATGAAAAACATGGCAATGCCCAAATTATTTCAAGATCGCATCTTATTTGTTGGTATGTGTTCAATTGTTAGTAAATTCCATATTTACATTTGTTAGTTAAGTTTGTTTTCTTCTTTTTTTTTTTGACGAATGAAAGATTGAGAAAAAATGTAGTTTGCCTTTTATACTAGGCATTATTCTTTTCCCATTTTTGGATTTCTCTATTACTGATTGTGATTTTAGAATTGTAGATGTATAGTTAAATAACTATTTTATCTTTTAATTCGTCGCTGCTTTTTGGAGAGAATTTTTCTTGTATGAAATATTTAATAAGTCCATATTGGATATTTACATAGGAATGAATTAAAGTAATTATTTCAAGGCTTGATATTGATCCTGTCCGAATAAATGGTAAAACTCTCAACAAATACATTTTTTTTCTTTTTTAATGTTGGAAATACACGTGTACGGTATAATTCTCCCAGAATATATGTGAAGTTTCTCCGGATTTCCTAGTTTTGAGATAGTTGATAAGTTGCTAAGTTGATTTCGGGGTGTTTTTTGATGACACTAAAGAACCCAAAATTATGGCCCAAGATTGTTTGAGTTGAGTTGCTATTGGGATGGTTTTAAATATTTGTAATCGTACGTAGGGGTGAGTTTCGAAATTTTGAAAACGAACAAAATTTTCGCACGTTTACGACCACACAAATATTTTCGAATTTTCAGTACGGGTGGGTGTTCAATTAACAACCCACAATTTTTAACCTTAATTTCGGAGATTGTAGGGTACCAAAATAATGTTTCTGGTGTCACTGAAGAGCCCAAAAATATCCCGAACTTATGGTGGGAGAAATTTTGAAATTTGAGAATTAGGAGTGGTTTTGATTTTTTGTTTTCGTATTTAGAGGTGTGTTTCGAAATTTTGAAAAGTGGCCACCAGAAGCCCAAAATTCACTTGTTTTGACCGTGCAAAAAAATTTGAATTTTAAGTAAGTGGGGGTGCTAGCTTTACCGGCCAAAATTTGAAATCGTAATTTCAAGGTGTTGGGAGGTAGCCCAAAATTTTTAGAAGGGGGCTGAAATTAGCCCAAAATTATGGCGCAAGCATTTTTGAGTTTTGTGAAAGTGGGGGTGCTAGCTTTACCGACGTAGTGGCGCCTGCTATTACAAGCACACCGTTCAGACCTGGTCCCTGCCGAATACCGCCGTGTGTGTAAATAAATAAAACTGTGCCCGGCGGGGGCCGCCTCGGCCGCGGGCATTGTCTGGCGTAGGCGAATCCGCACCTAAAAACTCCCGCGCCACCACCCGGAGCCCCTCGATGCCCCTACACCCTGTCAAAGAAGATGGTGCAGTGATGGAGCAGTTAAAATGTAAATAGTGTAAATAGTAATCAGTGCACAACAAGGACGTGACAGTGACACCTGTGCTTAGTGTCAGGTCATTTCAGGATAAGAGAATTTCGAAGATAAAAGCAACAAGGACGCGACAAAGTCGCTTATGAAGTAATTGTAATTAGATGTAGGTTGTTGAAGTAATGATAGTGTAAATAAAACAAAAGAGGTGCGTCAGTTACACAAGAGAGGAAAATCCTCAGACTATTATAAATAACGCAAGAGAGGTCAAAGCAATCTTGAACTCTCCAACCATCCAATATATACATGCTATGTAGTGCAAAACTACCACTATGTACAAAAATTGTTCTGTCGACAATAAACGCTACTTAAATACAGAGTAATATACGTAGTATAGGGAAAGTTATATAATGCTGCGGGGAAAATGGCGAATTTTCGCCAGCAAAAAATTAGTTGTCTGGTCGTGATGACGAAAAACTGGATAAATCCAGTTGCTAAATTAAGAAAAAAAATCCCTTAAGACGTGGTGTAGAAAGAACCCGTTTTTTGTTGGTCCTTGATTCCCAAAAACCAACTGAAAGGAAAACGTCCATCCGTCCGTCCCCGTCCGTCCGTCAACACTGCTAGCACCTAAACCGTACGTACGATTTCTTCCAAAATGGATATTCCCCGCACGATCTGGTTTGAGTGAAAGCTTTGAGATTTGGAAAAACATTCTATAAAATTTTGGGGTACTTTACATAAAGCTCCCCGGACGTTTTTAAACTTTTCTCAAAAACTGCTCCAAATTTTTCTTTAAATTTCTTGTAAGAACAGAGTAAAATGCACATATTGTGGTGACATAGATACGATGTTCACGGTAAACTCTAAATTTTCGAAAATTGCAAAATTTTGAATTTTATTCAACGTCTTCCTCCAACTACAAAATTGCAGAGGGAGATTTTTCTTCAAATATATTTTTTTCTTCATAGTGAGTTCTTTCATAGTGAGTTGTGTTTATTCGCACGTAAGAACCAATGTTAATTGTTTCGCTTTGTACAGCCCTGAATTTTGGAATTTGAAGGCGGGGATAATTTTTTTCCAAGAGCCTAAAATTATTCTTAACTTTTGGGAGGGGTTTCAGATTTTTCCTAAGGTTTATTGATTTTGGTGTTATTTCACCCGTAAGAACCAATGTTAATTGTTTCCCTTTGTACAGCCCTGAATTTTGGAATTTGAGGGCGAGAATGATTTTTTTCCAAGAGCCTAAAATTATTCTTAACTTTTGGGAGGGTTTCAGATTTTTCCTAAGGTTTTTTGATTTTTATGTTTATTCGCCCATAAGAACCAATGTTAATTGTTTCGCTTTGTACAGCCCTGAATTTTGGAATTTGAAGGCGGGGATGATTTTTTTCCAAGAGCCTAAAATTATTCTTAACTTTTGGGAGGGGTTTCAGATTTTTCCTAAGGTTTTTTGATTTTGGTGTTATTTCACCCGTAAGAACCAATGTTAATTGTTTCCCTTTGTACAGCCCTGAGTTTTGGAATTTGAAGGCGGGGATAATTTTTTTCCAAGAGCCTAAAATTATTCTTAACTTTTGGGAGGGGTTTCAGATTTTTCCTAAGGTTTTTTGATTTTGGTGTTATTTCACCCGTAAGAACCAATGTTAATTGTTCCGCTTTGTACAGCCCTGATTTTTGGAATTTGAAGGCGGGGATGATTTTTTTCCAAGAGCCTAAAATTATTCTTAACTTTTGGGAGGGGTTTCAGATTTTTCCTAAGGTTTTTTGATTTTGGTGTTATTTCACCCGTAAGAACCAATGTTAATTGTTCCGCTTTGTACAGCCCTGATTTTTGGAATTTGAAGGCGGGGATGATTTTTTTCCAAGAGCCTAAAATTATTCTTAACTTTTGGGAGGGGTTTCAGATTTTTCCTAAGGTTTTTTGATTTTGGTGTTATTTCACCCGTAAGAACCAATGTTAATTGTTTCGCTTTGTTCAGCCCTGAATTTTGGAATTTGAAGGCGGGGATGATTTTTTTCCAAGAGCCTAAAATTATTCTTAACTTTTGGGAGGGGTTTCAGATTTTTCCTAAGGTTTTTTGATTTTGGTGTTATTTCACCCGTAAGAACCAATGTTAATTGTTTCGCTTTGTACAGCCCTGAATTTTGGAATTTGAAGGCGGGGATGATTTTTTTCCAAGAGCCTAAAATTATTCTTAACTTTTGGGAGGGGTTTCAGATTTTTCCTAAGGTTTTTTGATTTTGGTGTTATTTCACCCGTAAGAACCAATGTTAATTGTTTCGCTTTGTACAGCCCTGAATTTTCGAATTTGAAGGCGGGGATAATTTTTTTCCAAGAGCCTAAAATTATTCTTAAATTTTGGAATGGGTTTCAGATTTTACAATTGATTTTGAGATAGATTCTGGGTGGGCGCTGCTAGCTTTAGACTAAAGCTAGCAGCGCCCACGATTTTCGGAAATCCAGAGGAGCCTAAAATTCGGGAATAGAGCATTTAATTAGCCTAAAATTAGCCTAAAATTTTGGATATAGTTTGGTTGAGATTGATTTCTGGGCGCTGCTAGCTTTAGATGGGTTTGTAAGTCCAATGGGGCTGAGCACTTAACTCTTGGCGCTTGTGTCACATAAGCCCGTGGCGGCGCTTGGATCCTTTCACAGTTAGGGTGGTGATTATGTTGGGGCTCTTATGGAGCTTTCTCTCCCTGGCAAACACGCAGTCACATTCACAACATTCAGGCAGGGAGAGATCTGGGAAGGAGTGGGGTGCTGAAGGTGTTTGAATCAAGTCTTATTATATCAAAATACCAAAAAACAACAATATCCAAACCCAGACGTGATTTGAACCCGCAGATTCTGCAGTTCACGGCTATTGCCGTATCCGCTACGCTGTGAGACATAATTTGTTTAATGTACGTTAAATATTTTATTCTGGTTCAGTCCTTTTATTCACAAGAAGATATACTTGCAAACAAAGTTTGGATAAGATATTCAGTGGCGATTCGTGAACATATGTTTAGGATAGGTAAAACACAGAGTAGAAACATGAGGGATTCGGAGGTGGGAACACGTGCCCCCTGGATGCAATTTGTCAATATTCTCAATTTATTCAAAACAATTATTGATACATACTAGTGAGAACCCGTGCGATTAAATCGCACGGTTAGTCAAATAACCAAATTGTTTTCTGCTTAAATTCTTTTTTTGTATTCCAGCATTATAAACGACCTAACCTCACTAAGATTACTAACCTCTCATATTTCAAGATTTCTATTCAATGTAGAAAATCACGTTCACGTGCTTACACAACCTACACTAAATTGAAACAAACAAAAATGCTTGAGATTGCAACATTCACTTGTTTCCCGCCACCGTCCGAGTGTAATTTTCTTCCGATAGATCGCGCGGCAATCAGATATTACAGATCCCGAATTACTACTTTTTTTAATATTTAGGTATTTTTAACGCCCTTTTTCAATACGAATGTCCCATGTGCAGGTGAAAAGAAACACGATTTTTCAATCCATTGCTTCTTTATATAGATCGGTTTCGTATGTCGCCCAATTTATTGAAAAGACCAAACAGCCCTTTGAGAAATAATATATAAGAAGATTGAAGATTGATAATGTGACGTTCTAGAGCAGTATTACCGTGAGGTCCGAGCGCGCGTCATTTCAAGAAGAAATTTACTTTCAAAAGCTGTGGTTTTGCTTGGAGAAGTTTATGGGGAACCTTACTGATAATTACCTTCACTAAATTAGTTTCTGGATTCACCCCTATTACATAATTATTTTTTTAATCTTTTTCTCGCGAGCACGCGACCGGGTAAATGTAGAAGTAGGTCGACAATTGTACAAAATGTGTAATGTATACATCGTTAGGTCGAGAAAACGGTGCAGGTATTAGTTCAGGGTTATCCAACTCGCGGCCGCGGCCGCATGCTGCCCGCGGTGTCATTTATTGTGACCTGCGAAAGGTTATTAGTGAAAGTCTCTTTCATTCATGTCGGACAAGAACATTGTGCGCCTAGCGCACTCGCCCTGCCAAAGTCAACACCCTCTTTAACCCGGGAGTGCTCGCAAAAGATCTGTGAGATCCAAGCCAGGGGAATTTTGTGTTCCTGAATTATTGAGATGCAGTAGGAGTCTGATCTTTCATGTATTCCTTCATTGTACTTTTCTGAGAACGTGTGGCCTTCTATTTTATTTTTTCGATGGGTCATTTCCCGCGAGCATGCTGAAACTTGATCACTGCGAGATATCTGTCAGATACGTTGCGTACACTGATGCCAGTGCATTGTGAGCTCCTGGCGTAAGCAATACTAATCATGATATTATTTTCAGGCGTGTCTATGACAAGTGTACGAGTTGTTAACAATTGCATTGAGAGACATGTACAAACCAAATAAAATACGTATTTCAGTTAATAAAGCTTCAGATCATTCCTATTCACGAAAAGTTTCAGCTATATCTGAAAGATACATTGCGGGCATTGGCGTGAGTCTATCAATTGCGGGCACTCCCGGGTAAATGTAAAAATAGGTTAAGTTTAGATGTAAGGATTTTTCTACTAAGTTCAGAAATTCAGAGTCATCCCACTGCGTTATGCATGGTACGGTCTGATATCACGCGTGATTCCAACTCCAGAAGTTGTAGAGGAGACGGGCAAAGTGCCGAGAACAACAATGCTGCGAAGTTAGGTGTGGATCGCTAGAGTAATGAAAAAACTGGCTGCAACCATATTAAAGGTTTAAGTTGTGGCCCTTGAGGCCATGCAACTTGGACACTCCTGTATTAGTTCATTCACTATATTACAGCATTCCGTCGAGGCGCGACCGTTAGACACAAGTGCGACAATAGCTGTCGTCCTTCTTGCAACTCGCTTGGATTGGAGGAATATTATAAATGCACGCGCGAAACCGGAAAAACCCCTTCCCAGGAAATATGACGATATTAATCCTGCTATTGCCGTAATGGAAGAGGCTAACAGTCCCATCCAACTTGGCCAACACGATACAATGACGCAACGGACACAGGCATGTGAAGATTTTACTTATAAACCGGAGAAAGCCGCGTCATGTGAAGAAGACTTACCAATTATAGATGAGTTACTCTAAGAAGGGGCCACTCTGACAGGTCGGGAAACAAATGAACCTCATGCAGGGCGATGACATTGCAAAAGATTGCGATTGAAGTCATTTACAAATGAGCTAACTTTAAACAAACGCATTGACAAATTGGGCCCTCGGGCATAAACTGCAATTATGCTTTCAGCAGTGGACAAACAGTAGTTATTAAAGCGGTTCCTTCTCACAGTAATCTTATATACCTGTAAGATAGGCAAAGAGAACAAATCAGACTCAGATTGAATATAGAATTTGCATAGACTGTTGGGGAAGGGCGGACAGACAAGAACATTTCAATAAGGTTAAAAAACACAATAGAACCAGCTCTCTAAGAGGCGGAGCGCGCGACCCATCGATGCCGCATAGGTAGTGCGCGAAAAAATATAAGTAGCTCTCATAGCGATCGGGACGATGACAACGAGACACTCGTCGATCGAGTACGAGACGATAGCATCGTGCAATTGGCAACTCGTGCAACTGGGGGAATATTATAAACAAACGTGCGAAGTCAGAAAACCCTATCACAGCAAATGTGGCGACTGAAATCGACGCCATTGACTTAATGTAAGAGGATCCGAGTGCGCATATCCGACTTAACAAATACGGAAAGAAGACGCAACGGACCACACATGTGAACATATCACTCAGAAACTGTTATGAACAGGGAGTGATGGGACGATTCGTAAATGCAAAAAAATGAGGTTAACGAGTATACAATAGTTGTTATTGTTGTAGTCATATACAGGCAGTCCCACCAACTGTAGACCATCCCCATAACATGTAAACGGTTCCCGATATCGAGATACAGTTTTCGCAGAACAATGCGGTTGGTGGCACTCCCTGTATAGTCATTCAAATTGGGCGCGCCTGCAGCTGGGCCGTGCGCGCGGTGAAGGCTTTAGGGGCAGCAAAACAGCCTCCATAACCAGAGGCAGGAGTGAGTCGCTGGTGGTGACGTCGCCTAGCGTATATGAAAAGCGACAGATGACAGAGCAGTAGTATTGTATTGAGATAGAGTTCCGTGTCATGTGTCTATTATTGTGATTGGGGCTTCGCTGAGCGTGCCTCGTTCAATTGTTGGTTCTGGTTGGATATTGGTTACTTGGGATTGTGCTGGTAAATCTCCTAGTGTCGACGACCGTGCTTATTTTGTTGGACATAATATATCCAACATTACGCTATACAATACACAGTTATGAGCATAGAATTGGTACGATTCGGATTTTGGCTTGAAAGCAATGAATAATAAACTTTTGTTGTTAATTTACTCGGTGTATTTTTATAGACATAAGAATTACAACTTCTCGTGAAAATGAACATAAAGATTTGACAAGACTTAGCCTACAAATTAAATAATAGAATATCCTCTCTTAAGTAAAGTGGAAAACTATTGGTCGAGCTGTCTCGGCCGGACACGCAACGTTTTTCTGAGGCTTACTGCTCGCAATGAGTCTTCCAGCGGACTATCGACTCCAGCGAGGCTCGTGGCTTAAATATACGGCGATTCATTTACAGCTGCCTGTGACAGATCATCAGCTGTTACGGTGTCATCCATTCGGGACCCTACATGTTTTGCGGCCCCTTTGCGCCTTTGCGGCTATGTAGCGGTTAGCGTAACGGATTGCTATACCCAAGTTGGCGGGTTCAAACCCGATCGAAGCCGTGGATTTTTAGGGGCGAAAAAATCCTTCGTACGCCTTCCGCGGAGGGGAAGTAAAGCCGGCTGGCCCATGTTAGTAGATTTACTTGCATGTAAAAGATCCTCAAGCCTAAATGACGCCTCTGAGCTAAATTCAAATCGCCTGTTTCGTCGCCTCAGTAATACCTTCTTTCCGCTAGTCGGTGAAAGGAGCGTAGCGAAATTTGCGTGGTCAGACGGAAGAGCAGGCCTCATGGCCTGAGTCTCGCCACGTAAAATAAGGCACCAATTCAATTCAATACATGTCACTACAGTGACTTTACTATGGTGGCGATCAACCTTCCGATGGGATGTCACCCTAACAACTGATTTACGTCAGAGGCAGCTCTGAATAAATCCATCCAGGTGACGTGGCGAGGCTACTCTCGCTAGAGTCCCTAGATACGGAGAGTAGCGCAACCACCGCCATTTAATATCCTCTCACCCGATATCCCCACCAGGTGTGCATTCAAAAGCTGAAGGAAATTATAACAGTTGGTGACGTTTGCAGATGTTTAAGATTATTAATATTTGTTTGGGATAGATCCATGGTTCTCAACACCCAGAATACCCCATAGTTCCAATTCTTCTGACAACTGTATATAAAATGGCGGGATCGGTGGAACAATGAAATGCGCTACTCTCTCGTATCTAGGGACTACCTCTCGCGGTTCGCTGCTCCCGACTTACACCCGCCCGCCAAGGGGGGGCTGGAGGGGAGGCCGGCTACTGGCCCGCCCCTTGTGGCGGAAGAGGGAACTTCTCAATCTTCCTGCCCATCTCGATCAGGTTTTTCGTCCAGTTTCCCTAATCCTTTGAGCAAATGCTGAGATGGTCCCTTGCTTTGCTTCTGGACATAAATGTAACTTTATTATTTGTGCACGTCTTCTGAATTTCAGTGGGAAATATAGTTACTGAAATTATTGTTTTCGTTGTCGTGGCAAAAAAGTATTATTCTTTCATGAAGAACATGATTAGAGTTAAGGGCACAAATTCATAGCTAATTTACCTTTGAAAATTTATTTTATTATATAGGAGCGAATATTTTTGCCAACAAAACTTGAAAAAAAACGCTCTTTTTTCTGTATTCAAAATTCGAGTAGAATATGGATTGGGATAGAGATCACAGAATTACGAAAACGTGCACAAATTTCACTTCTCCCCATAGCTTGTCACACAGAGTTGTAAACTGTTTTTGACGTAAATAAATAAATAAATTCCTCCCGGTCTCCGTTCGGAGTGCGCGGGCGAGGCAGACTGCGCTCGCTGCCGTGCTGCGATCCGTGGTTGCGCTTCGTGCGCGCTTCGGGGCCGTGTTGTATAACAGAAACTCGAAACGATTCGACGCAAAACATCGTCCACGTGAGTGCGCAAGATATTTAGCTCTCTTAGAGATCCAGCGCGAGATCACCGCCAATCAGGCAGAAGCCGCGTAGAATAACTAGCCACCTTAATTTTCGGGACTTGATCACCTACCATATACCTTAGATTTACCTCGCGAAATGGAATGTCTATTTGAGAATACCAGAAAACTAAGTTTCTGAGGAAACGAGATTAGTCGCAATTCACCTTGATTTGCTTTCTGAAACAATGTGACTAAAGGTCATACATTTACAATCCGTGTGAGAACGCGACCGATTTATCCCCGTCATTAAAAAAAGGTGATAATCTACAAGTGGATAAACATCAAGGAAGTTAAGTAAAATCAATTTATCTTCTTCGTTATCCGAAAGGTGAGAATCTACAAGTGGACAGACATAAATTATATTTAGATTTAACCGATTTAACCCCAAATGTGAGAAATGTGAGAACCTACAGGTGGGCCGACATAAATTAGGTTTAGATATAACAGATTTATCCCCGTCATTAGCCAAAAGGTAAGAATGTACAAGAAGTGGGCAGACATAAAAGAAGTTTAGATATAATTTATCCTCGTGGTTATACTGCGATTTTTCTAACTTTGCCCCTGAAGACCCGTCTTCACGATCGAATATGTCACGGTATTTCGCGACGTTCTCAGTTGTGCCACCAGATATCGCATAATCGCGACCGTATCAAGCAGTGCTTGCGATCATGCGACTTCTACCGGCATGATGGAGAAAGACGCGAAATACCATAAGATATTCTATTGTGGACATAGGAGCTTGAGGGACAGAGTTAGAAAAATCGCCACATATCGTGTATTTGCGACCGTATCAAGCAGTGCTTGCGATCATGTGACTTCTACCAACATGATGGAAAAAACGCGAAATGCCATATGATATTCCATTGTGGCCATAGGAGCTTGAGGGGCAGAATTAGAAAAATCGCAGTGTAGCTGCGTCACTCACCGCAGGTGGTTGCGCGGCACGTTGTGGATGTCCTTGTAGACCATGTGCAGACGCACGGTGTCGGAGTGGCAGTCGGAGCGCAGCGTCCACGCCTGCTTGTCGCGGTCGTAGCACTGCGCGGGGGCGGCGCTGCCCGCGGCCGCCGCCGCCGCCACCGACGGCACCACCCCCGCCACGCCCACGGGCGACGCGCCGGGCCCCGCCGTCGTGGCCAGGCACAGCTCGCTCAGCGTGTTCGCCAGCAGCATCTCCAGGTGCACGCGCACCACGCCCTGCGCCAGCGCCACGAATGCACAACAGAGGCGTTACGAGGGAGGTAGGGCAACCAGCCAGGCAGATAAAGCTACACAGACAGGTAGAGACTGGGGAATAGGGAGAGAGAGAGATAGAGAGTCAAGGAGAGACAGAGAGAAAGAGATACAGAGAGACACTGCGAAAAAGATGGAGAGGACGGAGACAGAGAGAGGCAGGAAGAGACAGAGAGAAGCAGAGAGAGAGAGAGAGATGCAGAGAGAGATAGACAGAGAGAGACAGAATGAGATAGAGAGAAATAGAGGGAATGGAGAGTCAGAGAGAGAGAGAGAGAGAGAGCAGGTAATCAGAAGTAAATGACTATTATTTTGCCACGTTTTCGACCGGTAGATAATGGCTAACCGTAACGATAATGGTCGACCACCTCATGCTTTGAATACACTGTCTTTGTACAATTCAATCGAGGCGTTCTAATTGTAGTGTTAGCATCAGTACTCTCTTGAATGTTCAAAGTAAGACTGTAGAAATGTGAATCCAACATTAACCAAATGTCATATATAATGACAAAACGTGAAAAAATTAACGCTACATCTCCTTGAATATTAACATCCTTCATTTCACTAATATCGTCCAGTCAGCCATGTGTTGTGTAATTTTATTCTATAACAATTGCAATATCATTATCTAACCTTGACATATTTGTATATCTAACTCATGTAACAGCGCTCTAGGGATTTAGATTTACTTCCACGCACTTTGCAAACATTTGTTTACGTAATGTACATAAGCACAAAATAAATGTGTATAAATGAATAATGAGTTCATAATGTTCTACACATTTCGGCATACAGAACTCACTGTACAGCAATGAGGGTATAAAGGAGAAGTTTTTCAATTAATCCATGGCATGCATGCGCACAAAAAGCTCTGTCAAACACAGGGTATCCACTTCAATAGTATTCGATTGATTACATTACATATGGAATCCACAAATAATTGAAATTACGCAAACCTGCATAATGCCATTGCTGATTGGTAATTACCATTATATGAATCATTTAAGCTTACCTATTAACACGGTACAGTGAACCAGATCACATGCCAAAGCGTACTGCCCAAATGTTGAGTGTGATGATAGGAATTTAGAATGTAAATTTGTATTCATTACCAACGAGAGTTGTGAAAAAATATCTTAGCTTTTACACACACACACACACACACACACACACACACACACACACACACACACACACACACACACACATATATATATATATATTATACATAAAATTATGTTTTCTCACTCTTCCTACTTTGAATGGAGAGGTCACAGAAACCAATTGCCAGAAATAACTAGAAGAAACACGAAGTTGGAAAATATTTTAAAATACGTATTTAAGTCATCTTCAAAAACTTATTGGTAATAATAATTCACAATAAAAGTAATTAACTTTACTATTATTTGTTTTATTGCTAACTTTTCCATTTAACGTTTACTCGAAATGCAATTCATGGTGCTAGTTCTATGAAAACTTATTATTAATGAAATATATGTAATAATTTCCGACTTTTTTTCTCGGTAAGATCAGTTGTCGTTGAATCCATCTGCATCGCCATTTCTTCGTACTGTGATCTATGTTGGTTGAATGAGATCAAGAAATGCTAGTACTGTTTCCATCAATGAAAGCCAAGCATGAATCTAAGCCAAGGAAGAGGGAGAAAACATCGCGCGCAGACCGTGGCCCATATGTTATGGTGCTGTCCCGGCATTCGCCTGGTGTTGATTGGAGAAACCACAGAAACTACCAATCAGAGCAGCCTGCCACTAGAATTCTCGTCCAGACAGCTGCTGAATTCGACTTAACTATGAAGCTAGTGTCGAAAATCAGCCACCGTCGGGACTAGAACTCTACGAGAGATCTCGGACTCTGCACTGGCAACAGCTGCTGCCCTGGCCTATTTCAGCGTTCTTGCGTTAGAGAGAGACTACAGCAGTGTTGTCAAGGTCGATGCCGCGAGCGGGAGTCCGTGGCACGAGTGCCACGACGAAGTCGCCCTTCCACGCAGTTCATCACCCCGCCGCAAGAGACAACGCCATCCCTATTGTAAAACGGCGGGGTTACTAATAGTTTCCTTTCCCGTCGTTAGTTGCGCAGAAAAGCTCGTGTCATGCTACAGTGCCACGAAGCGTGCTACTGCCACCAGTAGAAGACCTTGACACCGCTGCCCTACAGTGACAGAGCCGGTGTGAGGCAACCGAGGGGGCGTACCTTGTAGACGAGGTCGGAGAAGCGCACCCGCGGGTGCCAGCCGTAGCCCTTGCCGTCGCTGTCGCTGATGTCGTCGACGATGCCCGAGTCGAGGCGGCGCTCGCCCTCGCCCAGCACCACGTTGTAGCGCACGCGGCACTGGTGGTCGAAGCCCGTCAGCCGGTTGAGGTAGACGGAGATGCGGCTCTCGGAGCCGCCGCCGCCGCCGCTGCCTGCAACAGGCGGGCGCGCGCCGCGCCCTCGGCTGTCCCACGGCGACCGGCCGCCGGCCCCCGCGCCGCCGCGCCCGTCCGACAGCAGCAGCAGCTCCTCCGGATCTGCGCGCCCGCCAAAGCGAGTTACAAGCAGGGACACACACACACACAGCCCGCGCTACACTACGCTACAGGAAGGCTTCTTAAATGCTTTTACTGGGGGGGGGTGCCTCGTAGAATGCAGCCAGAACGTGAAGGGGGATTGTGGGCGAAATAAATTATAGATTCAGGAGAAGAAGAAAAGAGAAAAAGGAGAAGTAAAAGAAGAGAAATAAGGAGAAGAAGTAGAAGAACAAGTAGAAGAAGAACAAGTAGATAAAAAACAAGTGGAAGAAAAACAAGTAGAAGAAAAACAAGAAGAAGAAAAACAAGTAGAAGAAGAACAAGTAGAAGAAATGAAAGTTACAGAAAAATATGAAGATGAGAATGAAGACGAAAAAAGGAAGTGAAGATGGCGCAAGAAATGAGGAAGAAAATAGAAAATGAAAGTTGAAGACAAATAAGATGAAAAAATAACAAAAGAGAGAAAGTGAAAGAATAAGAAGAAATTGAAAAAGATAATAATGAATGAGGAAGATCAAGAAGTCGACAATTAAAAAAATAACAGTCAGCTTAAGCAAATGAATATTTGCCAAACATGTATGCCCTAAGAGATGCCTAATATAATTTAATTTTCTTTTTCAGATTTTTCTAATAGATAATGGTTTTGAATAACCTTTTTGCAAACGTTACTACTGACTTGTATTTTTTTACACAAAGAAACACCGTGCAAGCAAAAGTTCTTTTTTCAATCCGTTTGGATCTTCCGTCTGAAAGTTACTTTAGAAGTGAAACGGAAATAGATTAATGAAATGTTGACATACATTAAATATTAATTGTTTGACTTCAGACTACTACAAAATAAAAGTTCAAACCAAGATATAAATGATACTATCAAAAACTATAGTAGGTAAATTCTTGACTTTTTTATGTTGACCTTCGTTGACCTTTCACAAAATAGTACGATCTTTCAGAGCCAACTGGAAATAATTAAAAGGATAATGCCTTACATCGAACTTAAAAATGCATAACATTAGTGTTAAAAGATTAAATTCTTATATAACATCGTTTTCTAACTGATAAAACTTTAGTTATTATTTGTATAATACGGTTTATCAAATTTTTGTTAAATATCAAACATGAATTTATAAATGCTCACGAAGGAACAATGACTATCAGTTTTGGATTAAGCAATCTATTTTTTAAACAACTATTGGTAATTGAAAGAATTTTTTTTTTAACTTTTCAAGCTTGTTTTTCCCATCTCTTATTTGAATTCTCAATTTATTTCCCAACCTACAATCTTGAAATTATTAGTTCAAAATGTCGACTTTATGGAAGATGTAAAGACTAAAATCATGAAGGGAATTTTGGTTCTATGACACATTCAATCACAACAGATTCGAAATAGTGAACATGCAATTTTTTGAAATGTTCATAATTTACAATGCAAAATTGCAATATTAAAAATAATTCAAATGATTGTGTGTGAATATATGTATAATTTCCGATGCATTTTTGTCCTTTCAATTTTGAAACATTTTCTGAAATATAATTACTGATGATCTATATCTCAGTAGTTATATTTTGCTTTATTCCAACGTGGTTAATTATTGAATATACTGATTTAGTAAACTACTTAGGATGGAAATTATACAATGATATTTATTTAACCCATTCTCGCATTTAAGAAGCTCTACCTTTTAAAGAAGCGCTACTTGAACACAAGAAGTCAACAAGCACTTCTACATTAAAAATGAGCAATAAATTTCATACGGGTACAACTTAACGTTTAAGCAAGGTTCATCATAAACATTAATTCATCTGCAGAATGAAAAAATTGTGAAGTGACAATGAAGCGAAAATGTCATGGCAAAGAAACATAAACACTTTGTAATTATTTAACTTCAATTACCGCTGAACGTCCAAAATGTGAATAAATCTAAGAGTAAAACATAATTTCGACTGTGTAGCTTGACATTTTGCTCCATTGGTCACAAAATCATCAATAGGATGAGCGTGTGTGGCTACATTTTACAATACGATTGAGTGTGAAATGCACTACAAAAATATATGTGAGAGTTCCAACTTGGATTGGATGAGCTCAAAAAGGATTTTGGTGAATTGTTTATGATGGTAATTGACATTTGTAAGGAATTGGCCACAAAATACAAATTAGGGTACTCTGCACTTACATACAATACAAAGCACTATATGCTTAACAAGTAAAGATGGCGCAAGTTCATGACAATTGCATTGTGATGTGAAACTCAGTACTAGTAAACAGTACATTATAGTAAACAATGACTCGTGAAAATTTATATAAGACTCCATAACACTTAAACGTTGTGTGGTCTGTAAGGTAAATAAAGCCAGCTCCTTCTTGCACCATCTCTTCTATAATAAACAATGTGTTTGGATTGTTCTGCCATACTAATAGTGTAGATACAAGTTTATTTGAATGGTAATTTTTTGTAAAATATTTTACAATTTTTTCTGGTCTGTTTTTGAACTTCTAAATCTTTAAATTCGAGGGAACGGTTACCGTGACTATTCTATTTAAGAACAATGTTCTGAATCTAAATATGTGTGACGTCATTTGTGACGTCAGAAGAAATTCTAAAAGTCTTTCACATTAGGTTACATGTATTTTATTTAAAACACCTGATATTGATGGAGAAAGTTGAAATAAACATTGTTTTTATCCAAGAAATTGTCCTTTAACATGGCAAAGCCTCTCATTATATCTATGTTCTTTATTGTACACTACTAGTTTGACAGAAATAATCACATTTGTTTAATAAATCAAACATGATGGAACGCTGCAACTGAACTTGGTAATGGTTCAATAAATACTGGGGTATCAAATTGGTCTATAAAACTCCACTTTACTTTCTATTCTAAACACCGATTGCAGGAATATTGAGTAGCATTTAACGCAAGTAGGGATCCGCTACACCTTCGACACTTACAGCCTTTTGCAAGAGCACAAACAATTTAACACTACAAAGCAATTGCAGGGGAATCTATTCTACCATTCCAGGAATAGCAAGATTTTTCTTACCACTGTAAACTGTATTGGAAATTCAAAATAACTTGCACTTGTTTGAACATCCTTTGTTTTTCTGCCTCGATCTCCAGTAAATTATCTATTAAATCTATTGAAATTGGTAACACTTTTGGATAATAAAATTAATTATTTTAACCATTTAACATTGAATTTTCACACAGGTAAAGTTATATATTATAATAAAGGGAAGGAATTTGAAAGTCGGAAACAATGGGAAGAATTTTGAAGTTGACGATAGCTTCGATCAATGTTTTTTATCCTAGGAATATAAAGAAATCATAGTTTTATTTTCTAGGAATGGAAAGTAAATTACAACTATTTGTCTACATATAATTATATCTTCAAATACAATCAATTAAATTTATTTATGTAGTCAAAGAACAGTAAAAACTAAATGTGACGTGTGGGGGAGATGTAGTGAGACAGTCGAGTGCCATAAATTTGTTCGAACTTTTATTTAACATTAATTTTATATTACTAACGTACCTTGCCTTGGGTAATAGTGCAGCGATAGATATTTGAGAAGTTCATTTTTGAATGGGGACACGGTAAGGAGAGGGGCTAACTTCTGTGAATTCCGTATCATTGTTGGCATATGATTTAGCTGAATGAAATAATAGTCAAGTTTGTGTTGATATTTCCTTGCTGGAAAATATTACGTTTTTGCACCTAACGTTCTACGATTTGTAACGAGTTTTTATAACACATTATGTCTGAGATGTAATTGAGGAAAAACGCAGTTGTGCGAAAAATTGCGGTAAAAACAGTATTATATAACCGTGACTGAGGAAGAGAAAGTATGTGCTGTTTAGCACCACTAGTTTTTCAAATGATAGACAATGAATTGCTACATTTTAATGATGTAAGTAATTACGAATTTGTTAAATATGAAAAATACAGAACTAATTATTCTATAAAGAAACATGTAAAAATAATTGAAGGAAAATGTAGGGAGCTTTTAGGAAAAAATGTGTTTCTCTATTGATCTTTCCGTAGCTTTACTCGTACCGCTGGGCGGAAGAACTGGCAGAGCACCACGCGACTTGCAAAACGAAGAGGTACTAATTTCTCTCCGCTCTCCAACTGAGAGAACAAAATGCCTCTTGCAAGGTAGAAAACACTGCGCCGGCCAGCTACGTTTTCCTCGCATAAAACTTTCGCTGCAGCGGTCGACTACAACTACGAACCAAATGGTCCAGGGAACAATACGAAATAATTACATAATTTTACGCGCACCTTGTCGACGAACGGCTCAGGCAGCTTTGCCTTAATTGCTGAGGAAATTGCGGTCTCCAGAGCGTCGCAAGACTCTCCGAGACTCCGCCCTAACGGTTCTAATTACTAGATTAAAACCGAGATGAAACGAAGATTGGGTAGTCTGTCTTAGGGGATGTTGCACTGTTGCGCTTGCATGCTACGTTCTCGCAAAGGGTCCGCGTAGATGGGCTTTGGAATAGAACTTCACCGTTGCCCTCGCGCGCGACTTTCGATGAAACTAGTGGTGCTACAGAATGGCGCAGACTTTCCCGTATTAGTTTTCTATTTCCTTTGGTCTCGGCTAGTTACCTTTAATCTTGTAGTTGTAGGAAGAGGCCGAAGAAAATTCAAACATTTGCAATTTTCGAAAATTCAGAGAAAAACCGTGAAATTAGGATCTATGCTATCTTAACAAGTGAATTTTACTGTATTCTTACAAAAAATTTAAAGAAAAAATTTGGAGCCGTTTTTGAAAAAAAATTGAAAATGTCTGGGGGGCTTCAGGTCAGTACCCCCAAACATTAATGAAATGTTTTTCAAAATATCAAAGTTTCGACTCGAGACAGATGGACAGCAGTTTCTTCAATTTGGAAAAAATACTACGAGTGGTTTAGGCGCTAGTGGTGCTCACAGCTGGACAGCCGGACGGACAGAGAGACGGACGTTTTGCTTTCAATTGGTTTTTCGGTAACAAGGACCCCACAAAACAGGGATTCTGGCTACATAACGTGCTAGGGATGTTTTTCGTAACTTAGCAACTGATTTTATCCACTTTTTCGTTATCAGGGCCCGGCAATTAATTTTTTCTGCTGTATTACTCCGTATATTAGGATGTATACGAGAAAGTAAAATCGGCTTCGGTGGTATAACGGTTAGCGTATTGGACTGTTGTACCCAAGTTTGCGGGCTCGAACCTAATAGAAGCTGTCGACTTTTAAGGGTGAAAATATTTTGTACGCCTTACTTTGCAGGGAAAGTAAAGTCGGCTGTCACATGTTGTAAAGTTACTGCATGTAAAAGATCCTCAAGCCTCAAAGATCATGAAAGGAGCATAGCGGAATTTGCATGGACTAGCCGAAGAGCGGGCCTGATGGCCCGAGTCTCGCCACATAAAATGAGGCCTGAACTGAACTGACTTCCTCTAAAAGGACAGCTTAAACTAAGGTTTTATATGCTGCTCATATGGATGATATTTTGTTTTCTCATTCACCCTGTTCCTCACAAAAAGGAATCCCTTCGTATGCACTCATTGTAAGAAGAATGAAACAAAAACACATTATTAAGTATTATTTTTATTTTTTATGAGATATTAAAACCCATTCGCGTATAATTTTAAGAAGAGAAAGACAATCTGAGGATTTCCGCTCCTTTTAAAAGTCGTTCATTGGTTCTTGCATTTCTTTCATGTGTGGAAGAGTGTACAGGTAAGATAAATTAGCACGTCGACGTGAACGCTCTGTCAAGGACAAAGAAGTAACTGGCAGGATAGGGGTGACTAGCCACTCTCTTCTTTCAGAGACTATCGTTCATCGTGAGTGAAATGAATATATCAGGCAGTATTTGACACCGCATAAACATTCAACTCCACGACCCCCTTTGGAAAATACTAGCGTATGCCCTGGCTCAGATCATCTCTCGAAATACGATCACGCTGGTTCACCTTGCACGCGACTTTCTGAAAACGGACAGACTCATTCTCTAGTCCTTCCTTTTTCATGACAATCCAGTTGGATTAAAATATTACTCTCGGAGTAGGAGAAAAAAGAACAAATGGTGCTACGACATAATATACTTTGTCAAAATAACTGTA